>JAKSZT010054518.1:9041615-9101347 GCA_026826555.1 Tolypeutes matacus | reverse complement strand
AAAAAAAAAAAAAAAAAAAAAAAAAAAGGTATACGGGATTTCTTGATACTGTTTTTGCAATTTTTCTGTCAAAAAAGTACAAATGAAAAAGGTATGTGATAAAGGAACCATTATGAGTCATTAAGGAAGAGAAAGATGCTTGAGCAAATAGTATTGGATTGCCTTTTCTTTAGGCTCTACCCCCTGACATTTTCTCTTACTAGTAGTGTTTAGGGAAAAAATAACTTTAGGTATTTGTTGCATGTTTTTCACCAGAATAAACTACAGAGGAAACAAAGGGCTGGGAGACAATGGTAAGCAAGATAGATACATCCATTGTCTTCATGGAGTATTTCACATAGCATTGAGTTTTGTCAATATTATCCCCAATTTAAAATTCTTCAGAGGTGCCCTATTTTTCTGAGGGATAAAGGGCAACCTTTTTTTTTTTTTTTCTCTTCAGAATGGATTTTAATGCTCTTTATAATCTGACCTCTACCCTCCTCTCCAGATTATGTACATACAGGTCTGAATTCCCTTTGTTTTTTTTTTTTTAATTTTATTTATTTTGCCATCATCGAATATCATGTTGTCTCTCTTTGTAATACGTTTTATACCCCCTTTATTTGTTTAACTTTTATCAAATTTCAAAAACAGTGCCTCTGCAAGCCTGTCTTGTCTTCTCCAATTATGGGTTTTATGCCTATTCTGAACTTCTATAGGATACCATATATACCCATATGGTAGTTATACTGTATTGTGCCAGGGGTGGGAGTGAAATCTTTATCAGAATATTTCTTATCTGAGGTTATGTAGGGCTATAAATCACCTGATAATTTATAATGAACAGGCTACTTAGTAATTTGGTCCCTTCCCCACTTATCCCTAGCATCCACTCTCTCTCTTAGCAACCATGGCTTTGTTTGTCTCTTGCATTTTAAGCAAGTTATCATACTATATTATAATAATAATGTCAACTAACATTTTTTGATTATCAGGCACTTTCCATCAATTAACTAATTTAAACCTCCTAACAACACTGTTACTGTGACAAGTTTACAGATGAGAGAAATGTAGGGTAGAGAAAAGATCTCAACACTTGATAAGATTTGGTGAAGAGTTTGCGTAGAGTTGTAATTATATCCTAAATTTCACAAAATGAAATGAAACAAAATAGATGTATCTTCATAATTTTTGGTTCAATAGTTCAGAATGAAATTTAAATTAAGCCTGTTTTTTTTGCTATTTAAGAAGTTTTTTTTTCCAGCATACTAGTTATTCTTGAATAATAAAACTTCCTATAATGATCTATCCCTCTGTCTGTCAGTCCCTTCTACTCAGCTCTGAGCTTCTTGAGGCTAGGAAGCATCTGTGTCTCTATTTCTTTCTAGTGCTATACCAGGGTCTCAGGAAAAGAGTGTTGAATTAAATAAAATTATGATTATGAAGATCAGGTAGCAATATGGGAAAATATTTAAAGTGAAAGAACAGAGGGAAGAGGCTGTGGCTCAATCAGTGGGGCTCCCGTTTGCCATATGGGAGGCCCCGGGTTCGGTTCCCGGGGCCTCCTGGTGGGGGCGGGCCCGCCCGCACGGCGTGGTTGGCCGACCCGGCGGGCACAGGCAGCAAGGGGGGGATAAATGAATAAATAAATAAAATCTTTAAAAAAAAAAAAAAAAAAAAAGAAAGAAAGAACAGAATACAAAATTGTATATATGCCATGATTACAACTATGTAAAAGTAATTGTACAAAGGAAATAAATGAAAATAATGGTAGTTTGAGTACATTATGAGTAGTTTGCTTAGTTTGCCTGGGATTACGGGTGTTTAAAGCCCCAATTTTTGGTTATATGCTCTTTCATCTTAGAATAAAGCATAAAGAATATAATTTTAAAAACTCATTGCATTCAGCTTTTTAAAAGTTTTTAAAATTTATTTTTAAATCAATTTTATTGGTACATATTAATAAAGCATACAATTCATCCAAAGTGTACAGTCTGGTATTTGGTATAATCACAGCTGTGCATTTATCACTTCAGTCATTATTAGAGCATTTTTATTATTTCAATAATAATAAACAAAAAGATGCAAACAAGAAAATTCTTCATGCATTCAGTTTTAATTTAGCTGTTTTCCTGACTGTAAAAGTAGTTTGTAAAAGTTTTGAAAAGCAGTTTATTTAAAATATCAGTTTTCCAGATTCTAAAAGGCACCTTAACATTTTTGTATATTTTCTTTTTCTGTGCATAATTTATAAAATTGAGATCAACTCTACATACCTGTTTGGATTCTCCTGTGTGTGTACTTTAACTGAACATTATAGCATAAGCATTTTCCCTTGTTATTAAAAACTCTTCCTTAACTTCAAATGGCTCTATGATGTTTCTGTGTATGGCTGTTACTTAATCATCCCCTCATTATCAGACAGTGCAATGAATATTTTTGTATATAAATCTTCATGTACAGGCATGACTTGTGCAACTCGTACGAGCATGCCTGCACTACTGTCTTGAGTGTGTACTTTATCTTTACATAAAATTCTCTTGCTACTACAACAAAATAAAACCAAAAAAATCAACTTCATGTATATTTCACTTTTTCTTTAGATAGATTCCTAAAGGAGAAGTAACTTAATGTTAATGACTGTTGGTGTATATAACTTTTGAAATTTGGTAGGCAACTACAAAAAAAGTATATCGTTTTTATTAATGACCTTTTTTTTTTTTTAATTTCTTATTTGATATCCTATTAGCCTTACATATGGAAGAAAAATGATGCCTAAATTTAGAGAGCATCTATCTGGGGCCTTACAGAGAAAGTCCTGCAGTGGGAAGGTTCATGGATTTCAGTTCTCCTTCAAAATCCATCTCCTCCCAGAATCACAAGACCTGGGCAGCTTAAAATTTGCATCACTTTTGTAAAACACATGTTTGAAAACTGAGCTAACTGTTGAGTGATGATCTATTTAGGGAAATTCCCTGTTTTTGTTATAGGTGTATATCTAAAATGTGTTCTCTGCCACCTAAGCTCATTCTTAGAATAATTAGGGGAGGTGATAATGTCAATAAGCTTTTTGTTTTTGTTTTTGAGAAACTTCCATTTGCTGTCAAGATTTGTGGATGATGCGATTATATTTTGATTATAGGTGACGAGACCGCTGTGTGGCAGGCCTTGACTTTGTTGGAAGAGGGATTAACCCACAGCCCTTCTAATGCTCAATTCAAATTGCTGCTTGTACGAATCTACTGTATGCTGGGTGCATTTGAACCAGTGGTGGATCTTTACTCCAGCCTTGATGCTAAGCACATACAGCATGACACCATTGGGTTGGTAGTATATACTCTGAATAATGAACAGCCAGCTACACCAGTGCAGAGCCCTTATATCACACATGGATTCCTAACTGTTAGATTTTAGCAGTAAAGTTATTCCAGGCATCGATCATTTTAGATTAAACAATTACCTGTTATGACCCATTGCAAAGCAGAAAGAGTCTTATGTCTCCCAGCGTTTGCGGTAATTTTTAGATTGGGAAAATTTAGAAATGCTAACAGTTTTCCCCCAGGGATAAAAAAACAATGGCTTTGAGTCTTATTCTTAGCATACACTAGTTTGAAGTCTTCACTTCTGCCTTGCAGTCGCGGGTGACATGTGTACTTTATTTGCTGACCTTAGAGGTCCTGTTGAATTTTTATTTTGACTAATTTTGATGAATTAAGGGCATTTTCCCCATCCTCAGTGGTGCTGTTTCAGCAAGAGAGCAGCATGTTCTTTTACAAGTTCTGTTCCACTAATCATCAAAATATAAGAAAGCATGGGGGAGACGGCTGTGGCTCAGTCAGTGGGGCTCCCGTTTACCATGTGGGAGGCCCCGGGTTCGGTTCCCGGGACCTCCTGGTGAGCGCGGGCCCGCCCGCGCGGCGTGGTTGGCTGACCCGGCGAGCACGAGCAGCAAAGGGGGGATAGATGAGTGAATAAATAAAATCTTTAAAAAAAAAAAGAAAGCATGGCATAGTACTTTTGGCCTCCCATAAAACAGAATTACAGACTCTGCTTTATTATTATGATTATGATTATGATTCTGTGATAATTTCTACGGCTAGATATTTTAATTTTTCCTTTAGCTATTTCTTTATCATAGTAATTTTTAGTAGAGTGTTTGATATTAGAGATCGGTAAATGTAATGTGTTCTTTTTCTTTCTTAATTACTTTCTTTATTTTCTTCTCACCTAGTTATCTTTTGACCCGATATGCTGAATCCCTTGGTCAGTATGCTGCTGCATCCCAATCCTGTAACTTTGCACTCAGGTTTTTCCACTCCAACCAGAAAGATGTGAGTTTTTGTTTGTTTCTTTCTTTGTTTTTTTTTAAATATGTTCTTGCCTGCTGAATGCACATGATTCACAGAGCTATACCATGCTGTACTTGCAAGTGCCCTTAGGCCACAGCTTACTTTGCAAAGCTGTTCAGTAACAGTAAAGAGTTATTTGTTGTTGTTAAAATGGGCATATATAATAGAATCCTTGGAAAGTTGCTTTTAAACTGAGTATTAACAGAATAGGAAGCCTCTTGGATCTATCTTTTTATCTCTAAAAGCCTTTCCAGGGGTGTAAAAAATAGTTTTTAAGTTTATAGCCTTGGAGTGCCATATAAGATTCTGCCATAGCAGCTGCTCTGTGTTACTTTTATTTATTTCTGAAGTTTATAACCTCTGTGCTCTTGGCCAGCAGTGAGTGCATTTATATTTTCTTAGTATTATAAAATTGTCCAATTGAAGAACATGTCAAGATATTTAGATAATAAATAGTGTGTTTTTAAAGTGGCAATAAATAAGATAGAGCTTCTATGTGCCATAATGAAAGGTTGGGATTTGCACCATATTTTTCACTGCAAGCAGATTTGGGCGCCACTTGTCAGTTAAGCAGAGGGTTTTGGTCTCTACTTCAGTCTACCAGTATGGATACCAACTACCTGAGAACATAATGTTGAGAAAAGGGAGGTCTCTAAGATGGTCACTGTCTACTTTGTTATCATATACTTCCGAGGCTCATCTCCTGGAATTTGGGCCTTGCCCACAGCTTTCCATTCTCATGGTCTCCCAGCTTCTGAAGAACTTGAAAATGAAGATGGTTTTTGGGATTCTGCTTGGCAGATACTCATGATGATTTGAAAAAAACAAAACAAAAAAAACAAATCACTTTTGTAACTTAAAACAGCTATGGCTAATCTATCTTCCAACTAATTCGTTAGGATAGTATTCAGTAGAAGGCAGCTCAGAAGTATTTTTTTTAACAATGGGATATGGACTAATTGCTTTCAGCTCATGATACTTATATTGTAATGAACCTTAGGGGATGTTCTAGAGGGCTGGAGTAGCAAAGGGCAGCTCTGAGAAGGTGGGAAGCTGGCTCTAAGTGCTTGAATAGTAAGCTGTGCACATTAATGGTTTTTTATTTATTTATTTATTTATTTATTTATTTATTTATTTATTTTTAAAGGTTTTATTTTTTATTTATTTATTTATTTATTTTTACCGGGAGGTACTGGGGATCGAACCCCGGTCTCTCCATATGGTAGACAGACGCCGAACCTTTTGAGCCACATCCGTTTTCCATTAATGGTTTTTAGACCCCCTCGCTCCACCCCCAATTGGTATCTCTCTTTGAGACCTTATTTTGTGCCACAGCGTTTGATCGGAGAGAGAGGGAAGTGGACTTCAGCATCAGGACACTTTGCTTAGAAGGTGGTCGCCTAGTGTAGAAGTCAGAAGGACATCTCCAGGACATTGGGTTTCTAAAATCTCCTAGTATGAGTGGTGGGCAGTTTGGCTATGAATCTGTGAGTTTTCTGTGTGTTCAGGTATCTGCGCTTGACCTGCGCAGTTTTCAAGAAGTTTCACTAACTAAAAAAAAGTCCAAAAGAAAAGTGCTCCTCAAATCTCTTTCTGGCTTTCATTTTTATAGAAGTGTTTGATTTACTGAAGAATCCTTTTCAAAGTTTTGTTCCTCAACACTTTGAGGTAGTTGGGGGGGGGGGGAGGAATTAATTCCAGTCTGTTGGCTGTTTTATTCTTAATTTTTAGTCGTCCAGTAGTCTTAGAAGAATATTGTTCATAAAGATTTTATCAGTAAAAGCACCTTATTTAATAGTAATAAAAATTAAGCTGTAATGTTTTTCCCCACAAATATTGTCTGAAGAGTTGTTGTCTTGACAATCCCCCCCAAAAAAAAGACATTATAATAGGGAAAGGAGATCCAAGAGCAGTTTGAAAGAGCGTGTTGTTCTCTCTGACTTTCTTTATCTTTGGTTGATGTTTTGCTATTGTTGTGTGGCAGGAGTAATGAATTCATCTGAACATATGATGCTGAGCCTGATAAAATTATAGCATTTTATTGATCTGGTACTAGGACTGTTTGCTTGAAATTTATTTTATTATTACTAACTTATTTAATCAAATTAAACTAGATAATTTTGGTGGAGGTGGGGGTGAGGAGACAGGGAGTCCTTGGGAACAAAAGTAAACCATAATACAGCAACTAAAATGAGCCATGACCTTTCTCAGTACCTAGTCTAAGTCCCTCAACAGGCAAGTGAGATTGTGGTATGGATTGTTTCCTAAAGGGATCAAAGCTAAGATCATGATTATAGTGTCATACTGTATGTTTTAAACCTTCTGCTCGTAGTGTTAGAAATATCTTTCTCAAAAGCCAATGCTCTGTGCTCTACATATTTTATTCTTGCTAGGTTATGGGAACTCTAGATGCTTTCTCTTTGGTATATCAATTCCTAATTAGGTCTTTGAAAGAACACTTATAATCCTTACATGGAAAAATGGAGTGTTCTTCTTTGTAAGACTTCGTGTTGTAGGATTGAAAGTTATATTTGGAAGGTCTGCACAGGGATTTTCTTCTGGATATATAATTGTCTGCTATCTTACTATCTTACTTTGGAATAGATTTTTCACAATAGGATAGTTAGAGCTAGATTTCCATAGCTCCAAAAGTCGTTTATATGTTTAGATTTTTTTTTTTTCAGTTCTGTATAAAATTCTCTAATATAGCTATTTATGAAGATTATTATTAAGAGATTTGATGTCCATGAATTCTACTAATTTTTACATTGACCAGGGTTCATTTCAGGAATCCATCTGGGATATAAATTGCCTCATTGAAAGAAAAAGAAAAGAAAATAACTTGCCTCATTGGTACATAAATGAGTAGAAATATATACGGACAACATATTCTGATATCCAAAGTGTCTGCCTGTGGCTTCCAGTTTTGCCTGCAGTTCCATTAGGGGTTGTTTCTTCAAATAGCTAATACTTTCACAGCCTTTGTCCTATTGGTTGTTTATCTGGCCCTTGTCTATTTCTGTGGTGGTGTTGTACTGCAGCATTAAAGGAGGACTATCTTAAAAAGACAAATCAGAAAACTAAAGTGACCTCTTTAGTGTATTAAAGGACCATATTCCCTCCTTTTTGTCCCTTTTCTTATTTTTAAAGCTATTACTTTTTGCTGAAGTGGTATTCTAAGAATCAATCAGAAGTTAAAACTGCCTCTACACTTAGTGAGGTTCAGTTCTCTCCCTGAATCCTAGCATATTATGGAGCTGTAATTTATAGGTTTGATTAGAACCACCAAAGTCATTATTTCATCCTGATGAACTGCTGAGTCATATGTTCTACCCAGCTGGTTTTTTCAAGCTATAGGTTGCTATTGCAAGGGCTGATGGCAAACCTTGCTTAGTTTTCCAAGCTAAGGGGCCATAGGATAGACATATGTGTTGAGAGTACTGGCCTCTTCTTGATGGGGTGTATCACTGCCCTTAGTCATGCTAGGAGGTACACTCGAGCTTTTTCACATGGTCCTTCTTTAAACCTGCAGGATCACAAGTAATCTTTTTAATTTTCTTGTGTCCGTCCGTCTTTAATTTCTCCAGATACTGCAGGCAAACAGCTCGCCGAGGTGTCCCATGGGGGTTTAAAAGCCGCATCGAATGCAGTTGAATTAGCGCCCGTGGCGCAATCCCGCGGCCTGAAATGAACCCTGCGAGGCTGTGTATCAGAGGGTATGTTGTTGACTATTGGCCTATTTTCCTACTGGGCAAATTATTCAGACATGGAGATGGGGGCAGAGTTGACTAACTGAGGCTGTACAAAAAGATTGGCTTTTCTAGAAAGGGTCCTTGTTTGGGCCAGACAACAGCTTTGAGCTTAATACTTGGGCCAAAGGGGTGGCCTTCTGTCTTTTGATCCTTATGGCATAGACCCATACCCATGAAATGTTTTTTCTTGAGATTTTCTTTTATTTTGTCAGAATTTCTGTTTAGATTTCTTGTCTTTGTTCTACATTTCATCTGTATGTGTGTATTAAACTAAAATGAAAGCACATGTGGTCAGTGTTACCTTTACTTCCTTGTTTTATAGGAATTTCAGCAGAGGTGATATGTAGTTTGGATGGACAAGAAACCTGGTTCTTGAAGTATTTCTGTTCTCTGAATGGATTATTATATGAATTTTTGTAGGTTTTTTGTTTGGTGTCTTCTATCATGATATAATGTACATACGCCCTGTGTTGTTTTGATTCATTACTCAGAAATAAACAGAACTAAGGAGCAGCCTGTCTTTTTCTAGAGGAGAATGATTTTTATTTGGGGTGAAGTAGGGTGGTGGTTATACTATACTGATGTTTTGAGAACCTTTGTATCAAACAGATTATATTAGATGCAGAAAAACATATGGAGTAATATCCCTTCCAGAATGGCACTAACCAAATTTTGACTGATAAAGCATAACAAAATTTCCATTGGAATTGAAAGACATGACAAGGTCTATGTATATGGTGGTAGCAGCAGCTAGCATTATCATTAGTGATACTAGTAAAAAAGGCTTGTAAATGGACTATACATGAGAAGAAAGAAAATGATGTTTTTAAAAGACTGATATTCTACTTGGTGATCAAGACCTTTAAAAAATTAGATTCATAAGCTTTTACTGAATTTTAGTGTTGTTTTGTTTTGTTTGGGCTGGGACAGTTTGCTTACATTGTCTGACCTGTGAAAATATTTATACCAAGGTGATGTCTTTCCTTCTCAGACCTCAGAATATATTATTCAAGCTTATAAATATGGTGCATTTGAGAAGATCCCAGAGTTTATCGCTTTTAGGAACAGGCTGAATAATTCTCTTCATTTTGCACAAGTCCGTATGGAACGGATGCTGTTGGACCTACTACTTGAAGCAAATATGTAAGTATTGCACAAGAGCTACAAGATGCTGAAAGCCCTTAGTAGGCCCATGGGTGTCATTAGCAAGATAAAAAAAAAAAAAAGGGAAAAAAGAGAAACGAAGGAGAATAGAGAAGAAGGGGGAAGGAACCTGGTTCATATTCCTGGGAATGATAGGGTACTGCCAGCACCACCTCACATTCCAGACAGATGCCAACTAAGCCATGGTCCTCACCCATTGGTCCACATTGAGTTTGCAAGGTTCTCCCGCCCCTACAAACATGAAATTTTAGGAATTAATACTAATCTACTTTTTTTTTCTTTTGGGCTGCTAGAAGCCTTCCTGTTGCTTTGTAGCATACCAGCATTATCGGTGCTTGGTTCTGTTTTACCTTATATAAGACTGACTTCTGCTCTCCCTTGCTTTTTTTTTTAAGATTATTTATATCCCCCCTCCCCCCAGTTGTTTGTGCTCGCTGTCTGCTATGTTTGTTCATTGTGTGCCCGTCTTCTTTTTAGGAGGCACTGGGAACTGAACCCAGGACCTCCCATGTGGGAGGGAGGTGCCCAATCACTTGAGCCACCTCTACTCCCTGCTTGTTGTGTCTCTCATTGTGTTTCCTCATTATGTCTCCTTGTTGCATTATCTCATTGCATCATCTTGTTGTATCAGCTCGCTGCACCAGCCTGTTGTGTCAGCTCTCTGTCTTGCTCGTCTTCTTTAGGAAGCACCGGGAACTGAACCCGGGACCCAACTGCTTGAGCCACATCCACTTCCCCTTTACTTTCTAATAGAACAAAGTCCTGGCTGATATATTTTCATGGCTGCTTTACTATTGAAATTATACAAAAATAAATTTCTGTATCACAGATCAGCCAGCTTAGCAGAAAGTATAAAGTCAATGAACCTTAGGCCAGAAGAAGATGACATTCCATGGGAAGACTTGCAAGACAATAGAGACTTAAATGTTTTCTTCAGCTGGGATCCAAAAGACAGGTAACTGGAATTTAATCCAAAACTATTTATCTTGAAAGAATCACGAATAATTTAATTTTAAAAAATCTTTGTTTAACTCAAGAATAAGTAATATGTTTGTTTAATGTATCAGAAGATATAGATAAGTCAAAGGAAGAAAATAAATCTCAGCCCTGTGCTGGGGCACATACACATAAATATCCTTAATATGTATATTAGGAACACTTGATCAGTATCAAAAAGACAGCTGTCTATGCTCCCCCTTCCCCCCAAATATTGGTCAAAGTGCAAAGAAATCTACCCTGCAGCAGTATTATGATCCTTTTTTTAATCTACTGGATAAATCAGAAGAGATGAATACTTGTGGTTAGCAAGGTTGTGCAGAAAATTGTTTTTGTGTATTTATGTGGGAGTAAAACTTCATATAACCTTATTGTAGGGAATTTTGGTGATATGTATCAAGATTGACAATGTCACATACCATTCAATTGTAGCAGAACCTAAGGAAATAAGTGCATAAGCATGCATAGGTTTGTATATGAGGCAGTGCTGAAAGTACTTTTTTCGGGAGTTTTTAAGTCTATGTTCAGTGATTCACAGGAAGGACTCATGGAACTTAGCATTCACAACTAAGGTCTATTACATAAAAAGGATACGTGACAAGATCAGCAAGGGATTAAGACACAGACAGAGTCCAGAGAACTCCGTGCACAGGCCTCTGATGTTCGTTCCTTCCTGTGAGGGGACACACTGAATGAGCTCCTTTATCTAGCAGCGAAAAATGCATTAACATGTGTGCAGTGTTTCTGCCCAGAGAAGCCCATTAGTAACTTGTGCCCAGGATATTTATTGGCTGGTTATATAGGCACACGTTGCCTGGCAGATTCCCAGAGGGAAATGAGGCATTCATCATAAACCTCATTGTTTGTACATTCTAGGCACAGTGAGCCACTCTGATCCTTTAGGGAACAGATGGAGTGCCAAGTTCCATCAGCCATTCGCCAACCTGGCAGGCTCTTTCTAAAGATCTGCTAAAATTCTTTTCTGCATACACTATCATAAAATGTTGCATTCACAAAATCGTATGAATACTATGAATCCATTTCATTTTAAAAAAAAATTTTAAATACGTTATGTTCAGTTACATTTTTATACATCCATGTTACAAAAGTCTGAAAGGATCATTACCAAGCTTGTTAGTGTTGTTGGTGTTTCCGTTACCAGGGCACTTTTGCTCTTTACTTAATTTTCTGTCATTTGAATTTTTTTTGCCTCATGTGGTACTTTTATCATTGGAGGAAAAAGTCTCATTAAATGGGAAAATGACCTGTTAGGTAGGTTATCCTTCCAATTTTGTGGATAATGAAACAGGGATTTAGAACTTTTTGGTTTGTCAAGATCATTCAGCTAGTAAATGAAAAGTGTCTTGACTGATTAATGCAAACATTAGAAAGATTTGAAGGGAACAGATTGAATAAATGGATGGTTGGGGATATTTCTATTTAAGGGATGTTTCTGAAGAACATAAGAAACTTTCCTTGGAAGAGGAGACCGTGTGGTTAAGAATCCGTTCCTTAACATTGAGGCTGATCAGTGGACTTCCAAGTCTAAACCACCCTGTGGAGCCAAAGAACTCAGAGAAGACCACTGAGAATGGCGTGTCCTCCCGGATTGATTTTCTTCGTTTGCTCCTTCAACAGCTGGAATTGGCCCTTGATACAGGAAAGCGATTTATTGAGAAGGAAATTCAGGTATTATCATTAAGTATTTATCATCAAAGGTACAATATATTTTTGGCTGTCTTTTTTTTTAAACAATTTATTGAAGTATATCATTCATACATGAACATACATAAACAATAAGTGTTCAGTAAACATTGTGAACTTACAAAACAAACATGCATAACATCATACAGGGCTCCCACACATCACTTCGCCACAAATACTTTGCATTTTTGTGAAACATTTGTTAACAAATTATGAAAGAGCATTGTCAAAGTATTACTACTAACTATAGTCCATATCTTATTCCCCTATACTTTTTTTTTTTAAAGGATTTATTTATTTATTTACTTTTATCCCACACCCCACACCCCATCCCCATTTTTGCTGTTTTTGTGTTCATTCACTGGGCAACTCTGTGTCCGTTTCCTGCCCTCTCTTCTCATCCTTCTCCTCCTGTCTTCACTGGGATTCGATCCTAGGAACCTCTGATATGGGAGAGAGGCTTCCTACTGCCTGCGCCACCTTAAGTTCCTGGTTTTTCGGCACATCTCGTCTTGTGTCACTCTCCTGTTAAATCATCATCTTGCTGCGTGGCTTGTGGGGCCTGACGGCGCACCCACGTGCGGGGCCTGGGGGGCCCATCCATGCATGGGGCCTGATGGCCTGTGCGCCTTCTATATTTTTCTTTTTTTAATTTTTACGGGGAGGTCCCGGAAATCGCACCCAGGTCCCTCCATATGGGAGATGGACACCCGACTATTTGAGCCACATCTGTCCCATGCTATATCTCTTAAGGTTGACCAAAGATATCTAGAATTATAGTCATTTCCCCTACAGGATGGTCATATAATAAATCAGGCTTAGTTTATCACCAGCTTTCTAAAAACCAGACCTAGGGAGAAAAACTAGGTCTGGGGACACATGCATGGTTTCTGTTATAGCGAATGTTTAGCCCACCCTGATTATCACAAAATCAGGACAGCAAAAATATTCACATTGTCTTTTTAAAAATAAGAGTATGAAGTAGGTGAGTAGTAAAGAACAGTGTAGTCCCCCAGTTTATAGCATCACTAGGAAAAAGAGGAATATTATAGAATCAGAGGGAATTGCAGAAGCTTTCTTGGTGTCCAAACTGGGTAGTGCCAAAAGTTTGTGCTGTTTTTTCTTTCTTTTTTTTTTTTTTTGGTCAAAATAGTTTTTTTGTGATGGCAAATTTTTATTAGCTATCAGTAGATTAATATGTTTTCATCATAATGATTTAGTTATTAGTTTGCTGAGCATTAATGGTTTGTAACTGACTCACTGAGATTTGTCCAGTAGTTAGGTACCTTATTTTTTATTTTATATGACTTTAGATAGTTTAAAGGACTTATCTTCTTTCTTTTGTTCCCCAGTATCCTTTCCTTGGTCCTGTACCTACTAGAATGGCTGGATTCTTTAATTCTGGCTGTTCTCAGTGCCAGACCTGCTCTTTTCATCTTGTTAGTGATATTTATGAGCTGGATGCTAATGGTTTAGGTAAGTGTACACTTGCATGAGTATGTTAACTGGGTTTTTGTTGTTGAGGACTTTAGTTAATGCAGTAAAATATCTATAACCTTACACACTTAGAAAAATTGGGTGGAGGTCAGAAACTGTTCTGGAAATGTCTGGTTTAATAAGGGTACATTCACAAACAGGTTGCAAAGTAATGTTCTGGAAGTTTAAATCCTTTCCATAGTTAAAATGAGGTCCAACATTTGAAGAAATCCTCGATTCGTTGAGATATTGTTGGATTTTAGGTGGAATGCTTTACTTAAAAATGAAGCCCTAAACTCTCTGGAGAAGAAATTTTTTCTAAGCACTCAAACGAGGGAGAGTTACAAATACCCATAGACCATTTTTTATTTATCATAAAGTTCACAGATCTTGTCATTGAGAGTATTTGATACACAGACATCGTCCTAGAGAATTTTAGGCAGTCCATTTGATAGAAATGTAATTAATGCCTTTCCGTTCCTTTTTCTTTTCTTATCTCTTTCCTTCATCTTCCTTTGTCTCTCTCTTTCAATAATGAAATTTAATGGGGGTCTTAAGAGAAAAGAAGTCCTTGCCCATGAGTTGTTTGCAAGTATTGATCTTGTTCCTTTTTTTTACCGGGAGGTCCTGGGGATCGAACCCAGGTCCCTCCATATGGGAGACGGACGCCTAACCACCCAAACCACATCCGTTCCCTATCTTGTTCCTTTATCTTATTAAAAAATGAACTGAAAGTTTTTCATTTTTGTCTTTCAATTTTAGAGGATACATTGGAGCTCCAAGAGCGAATAGAGCATAGTCTTAAGTCTTTACTAGAACAGTTAAAAGGTAAGTATTTTCTTTGGCTAGATTGTATGGTATGTGAATATATCTCAATAAAACTGCTTTAAAAAAAAACAAAAAAGGTTAAGTGTTTTTACTTTGGATTTGGCCCCTCTCTCCCCTGACTATATTATATCTGGTCATCTGGCAGTAACTCAATTTTTTATAGAAATTTGTGCGAGGATTTGAAAATACCAGTTCATATTTTTGGGATTTTTAAATAATTTTTTTTAACCTTTAAAAGTTATTACAAAAGTAGTAGATGCCATTTTAAACAGCCAACCAAGCAGGTATAGTCTTTCCCCCTTTCCTAGTCCTTTTCTCTCAGAGGTACTACTCTTAAAACTTTGGAGTCTGTCTCCTCAGATGCCACCTACATAGTCATATGTATGTATACATAGCAGTGATATTTTTGAAATACATTCTTTTCAAATTTTTATTTTTTTTGTGTTCTCTTGGACACTTTACCGTGTCAGTTATATATACCTCATTTGTTTTAAGGACTACATAATATTCCATAGTATTGTATCAGTGTACTAAATTTATATATGCTTTCATTGAATATATAGTATATATGTACTTGAGTTATTTCCTATATTTATAACAATGTTGAAATGAACATCTTGGTACATAAGGGTTTAATCCTCAGGATTAAGTACCTAGAAGTAGAATTGTTCGGTAAAAAGGCACAAGTATGCATTTTAAATCTAAGATTTTATTTATTTATTCATTTATCCCCCCCTTGCTGCTTGTGCTCGCTGGGTCACAACCAGCCGTGCGGGCGGGCCCGCCCCCACCAGGAGGCCCTGGGAACTGAACCTGGGGCCTCCCATAGGGTAAACGGGAGCCCCACTGATTGAGCCACAGCTGCTTCCCTGCATTTTAAATCTATAAGCACCTTTTTTCAGAAGTCCAAATGGTCTTTTATTTTGTTGACCAAATTAGGACTGAGAATTAAAACATGATGAAGATTATGAGTATAAAATATGATATCTCTTAGGAAGATGCATTCCTGCAATGCACTTCATCTTTCAGTCCATAATGGCATGAGTTCTTCCACATTATTTTCCTGGAGTCTTAATTTTACTGTGTGCATGGCCTGTCTGGAAAGGCAAAGCTGGTGTCTAGAACACAGAATATATACTTCATAATACCACCTTTTATTTTTTTAAGACAATAGAGCAGAAATCATGTAACATTTTAAAGAGCATAAAAATAGATGTCCTTTGGTGTTTGGTTCATTGTAGAAAGTGGGGAAAAACTCTCTGGATTAAGTGCTTACATTTGCTTGATTGTACATTATGTTCTTAAAAATAGTGTTGGAATAAAAGTGGAATAAAACCATAAAACATTTTTCTATTTTTAGATGTCTTCATTAAATGTAAAGGTGACCTATTAGAAGTTAAGGATGGTACCTTGAAAACACATCCTATTCTTTTAGAAAATCTAGTCTTCCTTGTCGAGGTATGTTTTTGTTCTCTTCTTGAAAAATTAAGTTTTCCTTTATTATTGTATGCAAGATTCACTTTATAACAATGAACAGGTACCTTATAACTATAACTTAACCCCCATTACTGCCTTTTGTTAATCAACAATTTAAATAATTTCTGAATCACCTCCTTCAAAGAATACCTAGAAGATTTCATTCATAATCCTTCCTCCCTTCCTCCCTCTATCCCTCCTCTCCTCATCAGTGTGGTGATTGTAGAAATGGGATAGAGGAGGATGGATTCAAAGGAGAAATTGGAGAGATTTCTGCCAGTTAGAATTTCTTTAATATGTTGTCTTTAACTGTTCACGGTAAATATCTCTAGTTCAATCCTCATTGACGAATCTGCAATTTTCCCTTTTGCAGACTATTTCTATTATCCTTTGGGTGTCCAGTTACTGTGAGAGTGTCCTGCGACCATACAAATTAAATTTACAAAAAAAGAAAAAGAAGAAAAAAGAAACCAGCATTATCATGGTAATAACAGAAAAACATAAGTTTTCTGTTTCTGATCACATGCTGCTTTTTCTTTTCACTATTTTCCTGCATGTTAAAAGAGTTGTTAAGATGCTATATGCATTCTTTTTCTTTTTTTTTTCCTGAAAAATTACATGTCTACAGAAAAAGTGAAAGACTAGTATAACAACACCGATAAGATTCACCACTTCTTAACAATTTGCCACATTTCCTTTATCTCTTTTCATGTGTATACATGCACACATACACTTCACACTTTTTTTGTGTGCTGAACCGTTCCATTTGAAAGGAAAGTACAGACTTTGACACAATAATATTACCTAATAAAGTCTACTCAAATTTCTCACTATCCCAATAATGTCCTTTGTAACCTTTTTCAAATCCTTTCTAAGATCTAGCGTGGCTTTCAGTTTCTATGCCTCTTACCCCTTCTTTAATCAAAAACACTTCCTCAGCCTTTTCTTTTTGTCTTTATTATTGAACAGTCTAGCTTGTTTTTTTTGTTTTGTTTTTTGTTTTAGTAAAAGGTCCCACAATCTGGATTCTTTAGATTGAGGTTAAACACAGATGCCTATGTGTTCTTTTTAGTGAGTGATATCAGGAGGCACTAATGTTGATATGTCCCATTTTTTTGGTGATGTTAGATTTAATTATTTCATTAAGAAAGTTTCTACCAGATTTCTTCATTGTAAAGGTGCCTTTTTCTCTCTCTAATTAGTAAGTAATCTATAGGATGATGCTTTGAAAATATGAATATCCTTTTCCTGCCTGCCTTTCACCCAGTGGCTTTAACATCCATTATTACATTGACTGTTCCAAAATGGTGATTTTTAAAATTCTGTCAATCCTTTGTCATTTATTAGCTGACATTATTCTATAAAATAAAGCTTTCCCACCTACATTCATTCATATACATATACACATTAATACATACACATACATATATCTTGAATGTATAAATATATATTTTAATACCTCTATTTACTTGAGTGTTATTATGTACTCATTTTTTTTTGTTTATTATTATTATTATTATTTTTGTTTATTTTATTATAATCTATAATCATTTTCTTTCAGATACTCAAATTATCCCAAATTTGACTAATGGGAGCATTTCAAGCTGGTTGCTGTCCTTAAACATGTCTTCATCAGTTTTTCAGTCCTTACTTCTATAGCAGCAAAAATGCTTCAGGCACTTTGTACTTTCCCAACCCCAAACTGAAATCAGACATTTTGCCAAGGAGCCCTCATTTCTTTTATGGGGAGTGGTTTTTTGAAACCACAGCCTATGACTAGGTGTGCTCATTGCTGTTGGGATTTCATTGGTTCTAGGCTGTTTGAGTAGAAAGAGAGCTAGGACATTTATGTACATACACATACACACATGTACTTTTTAAAAATAACAAATTCTTACTGATAACTCCAATTTTAATACATAACAGTGTTCTTCCTTCCACTCCTTCCCTCATTCCATATTTGTAGCTTCCTTCAGAATGAGGTTCCCAAAAGCATCAATATATTCATTGTTTGCAATTTTTAAAATAGACTATATTTTTTAACTGCTTATTTTGGAATAATTTCAAACTTATAGGACAGTTGCAAAAATAATACAAGCCCCATACAGAGAACTCCAAAGATAACGAGATGCACCAATTTTAACACTTTGCTACCTATGCTGTCTTCCTTCCTCCCCTCTCCTCCCCTACTTCTTCCCCTCTCCTCCCCCTCTTCCTCTCTCTCTTTTCTTCCATCCATCCATCCTCCATTCCATCCAAGAGCAGGTTGCACACAGCATATTCCTTGAACACATAATACTTCCATATGCCTTTCATGTAAAGAAGGATATTTCTGTAATCACCTTAAGTGCAGTTATCAAGTTCAAAGAATGTCATTGCTGTTAAGCTTACACCTATTAACTTTCCTTTTACTCCAAACAGAAACCCTATACTTATTTTGCATTATCTCCCCTTTGCCCTTCACCCCACTGCTAGTAACCTGTACTCTACTTTCTGCCTCTACAAGTTGGCATATTCGCTGGTATTTTCTTTGTGGTTACCATGGGGCTTAAATTTAACATCCTAATTTATTTGTGGTTACCATGAGGCTTAAGTTTAACATCCTAAATCTATAACAATCTCATTTGCCTTGATAACAGCGTAACTTCAATACCATGCATAAACTATGTCTTCTACCTTTTTTCTTTGTAGCAAATTACATATTTATACATTATGAGTCCAAAATCACTATCATTACATTTTATGCATTTGCCTTTTAGATCATGTAGGAAGTAAAAAGTGGAATTACAAATCAAAAATACAAATTCGCCCCTGTCATTATCTTTACTGGAGATCATTATTTCTTCATGTGGATTCTGTCAATTTTCTAGTGTCTTTTCCATTCAAGCTACAGAACTCCCTTTAGCATTTCTTTTAGGGTTGGTCTAGTGGTGATGATGCCCCTCAGTTTTTGTTTATCTGGGAACATCTGAATTTCTCCCTTATTTTTGAAAGGCAGCTTTGCCGGATATTGAATTCTTGGTTGGCATATTTTGCTGTCAGCACTTTAAATGTCTTCCCACTGCCTTCTTACTTCCATGGTTTCCATTGAGAAATCAGCACGTAATCTTATTGAAGCTCCCTTGTATATGTCATATTGCTTTTCTTTCGTGGCTTTCAGAATCTCTTTTCATCTTTGGCACATTCAGCAGTGTGATTACAATACAGCATGGTGTGTCTTTGTTTGGGTTTATCCTGTTTGGAGTTCATTGAGCATCTTGGATGTGTATATATATATACACACATGCCTTTCATTAAATTTGGGAAAAGTTCAGCCATTATTTCTCTGATTATTCTGTCTGCCCCTCTCTCTCTTCTCCTTCTGGGGCTCCCACAGTGGTTTGGTACCCTTGATGGTGACACACAGATTCCTCAGGCTCTGTTCACTTTTCTTTATTTTTTCCCTCTTTTTGCTCCTCAGATGGGGTGATTTCAATTGACTTTTCTGCCAGTTGCAATCTGCTGTTAATCCCCTTTAGGTAACTTTTTATTTCTGTTTCTATGGCCTTCGGCTCCGTTTGGTTCCTTTTCATAACTTCCATTTCTGTATGGGTTTCTCTTTGTGTTCATCTATCATTTTCCTGATTTCCTTCAGTTCTTTGTTCATGTTTTCCTTTAGTTCTTTGAGCATATTTAGGCCTTTTTTTTTTTTTTTTTTTTTTAATGTCTTTGGAATGTCCCAAGTCTGGTCCTCCTCATTGATAATTTCTAATGCATCAGTCTTTACCTTTGCCTGGGCCATCGCTTCCTGTTTCTTTGTATGTTTGTAACCTTTTATTGAAATCTGGACATTTTGATATTTTAAAGTGTTATTGCTGGAATTTAGACTTTGTGTCCAGCTACTGTTATAGTGTTATGACAGAGCTTTCCTTGAATGCCAGGAAGTAACGCAACAACAACAACAAAAGATGAAGAAGGGAAAAAAGAAAACACCTTTTTGAGTCTTTGCAGATTGACCTGCACAAGTGCTCTCCTTGAGAGCTTATCCATTTGCTGAGTTTATAGAACAGCTCCAGGTCAAAGTGTAGGGGCCTGGTCCTTTCTGTGCATGGGTCTTGTCTTGGGCATGCATGTGTGGTCCTAGGAATTCCGTCATTTACACGGATATTAATGTCCTCTCCCCCCTAGGATACAGTGTCCTCACAGTCCCGGGCACTGTACTGTAAGTCCTACAGCCAGCAAACCCTTGTCCCAGGCAGACACTTGACTGCTCTTAAACAGTTTTTTCTGTAGGAGAGCTCTGTTAACTGCCTTCTCCACACAGGGCAAGTTGTGGGACAGCGAGTCCCTCACCACTAGACATATTGGGCCACACATATGTGTTCCCAGTTTGCACATGGGGTCCACTCTACTCCCTCCAGAACCAGAACCAGGGGCCTGCAACGGGAATGTGGGCTGGCTTCTCGTTTAGCTGGTGAAGGAATTGGTGAAGGGCCAGCCAGGGAGCCAGGAATCTTATTACTTTTAAGTGGTCTTTTTCTTGGTTCAGTGCTTTCCCTGATACTGCTGTACTTAATTGTTTTCTGGAGCTTTGGGAAAGATGTTTCTGCCAGTTCTTGCTGGTTATTCAAAGCTTCTGTGGGGAGATAGAGTCCTGAAACTTTTTACTCTGCCATCTTGATTAGGGTCTACCACCCGGTTTTTTTGTTTTTTGGGTTTCTTTTTAGATTTATTTATTTATTTCTCCTCATCCCCTCGTTGTTTGCACTTGCTGTGTCTGTTCGCCTTCTTGATTTTCTAGGAGTCACCAGGGACCGAACCCAGGACCTCCGATGTGGGAGGGAAGCGCCTAATCATTTGAGCCACCTCTGCTCCCTGCTTTGATGTCTCTCTCATTATGCTTTCCTCCTTGTATCTCTCGTTGTGTCATCTCACCATGAGTGTCCATCGCATCCATTCACGGTCCTGCTCATCTTTAGGAGGCACCGGGAACCAAACCCGGGGCCTCCCATTTGATAGGTGGGAGCTCAATCACTTGAGCCACACCCACTTCCCACTACCCGGTTTTAATGTAACTTCATAATGTATGCTTATTATCTCCTTTTCCTTCACTATTCTTTTTCAGCATTTCCTTGGCTGTTGTCACCTGTTAGTTTTTCTCTTTGAACTTCGAATAGTCAGTTTCTGTTCGTTCTTAACCTTATAGGAACTCTCAGAGACATAAAGAGGAAAATAAAGTACTGGTTCCTCTTAACGCCTTTAGTATTCCAGGAGATTGCCAGTCATAAATTGAGTAATAACCAATTAAGATCAGTTATGATATTTTCCATTGGTTTCTCATCCTCAGTTCCCTAGGGGAAACTTATTTTCAATTTTTAAACTTATTTAAAAATTGGTATGGTAGCAGTTATTTGGCAGTTAATACTACCTTGGTTTGGAAGACTGTCTTAATGTTCAAAATGGTATCCATTCCTGTTATTGTTAACAGCATTAAGTAATGTTCCAGCAAGAAATTAGCATAGCTTATGTGATATAAGCAGAGGATATATGTTTGATAATCTTTAACTTTTATTTTTAATCTTTTCCCCAGCCACCTCTCTTTACCATTTTCCAAGACTATGTTACTGGACTTCAGACTTTAATTTCCAATGTTGTGGATCATATTAAAGGGCTTGAAGCACATCTAATTGCACTTAAACTTGAAGAACTTATTTTAGAAGACATTTCCTTCTCACCGGTAAGCGATTTTGGGTGATCACCTGTAAGTTAGTAGGTAAATGTTCTTTATCACAAGGTCAAGTTGTTTTCAATTCCATCATTTGCTTTCTTTTAGGACTTATAATTGGAATGTGCCTGGCAGTAGTTTTCATTGTTGATGTTGGTAGTGGGTTTTTTATTTTGTTTTTGTTTTTCATCTACCTTCATTTCTCTTCCTTATCTTCTTATACATTTTTGGAATGTTCTTTTGCTATGAAAACTAAGGCCAGCATGGTGAATTGGTGAGGGGAAGGATGAGTATTGTTCCTGTTTTGAGTACCAGAAGAAACCAGATACATATATATTTTTAGGAGATACCAGGGATTGAACCTGGGACCTAGTATATACACCAGGTATACTTTTGAGGTAGAGAGAGAATCTCCTTGAGTGCGAATTTACCTCCTCCAGGGTTGGCTGGCTTCCTTCCCACCTCAGAAGTTGCCACCTGAAAAGGGTAGCGTGATGGGCATTAGAAAGAATTGTGTCAATACTAATTAGGGTAGAAGAATCCAGCAAAAGAGATAATGTATTTTAGGTTGTTATCAAAGGTACCCAGCCATCAAATGTCTCCTGATAATATTTTAGGCCCTTTTCTTAAAATTCAGCTGGTTGTTAGCAAAATCCTTGTAAAGTCTTTACCTTTAAAAAATGGATTTTTTTTTTTTTGAAAAAAAGCTTTTAGACTCAAACAGTTGAATATTAATGGTGCCAGATGAGTGTTAATTCACCAACCCAAATAGATTTAGGATTTTGGTAGGGCACTCATGAAGCCATCCATTTCTAGCCAGTTGCCCCAGTGATGAAGTCCCATTTTTGAGGGAATGCTTCCCTCCACAGTATAGTCTGACTTGAGTCTCTGCTGAAGAGGGAACTCATCCAGTAATCTGTGGGTAGCCATCATCCTAGCCCCAGACCTCCACTTAGGTAGTCTTAGAGAAGGAAACAATGGAATCTTGCTTAGCACACCAGTCTTAAAAGATAAGCACCACAAGATTGTCAGCCTCCTGCCCCCCTGAGATGGTTCCCTCATCTGTCTGCTTGTTGTTTCTGCTCATTGTTTCTGCCCATTGTCTTTAGGAGGCACTGGGTACTGAACCCAGGACCTCCCATGTGGGAGGCGGGCACCCAACCACTTGAACCACATTTGCTTCCTGCTTGTTGTGGCTACTCATTGCATCTGCTTGTCTTCTTTAGGAAGCCCTGGGAACCAAACTTGGGACCTCCCATATGGGAGGCAGTCACCCAACTGCTTGAGCCACGTCTGCTCCCCAAGTCCCCATTCGTAAAGCTTCAACATTGAGAACTTGGAGCAAGGCCATTAGTGTGGGAAGGGGCTCAGAACATTTAATATTACCATAGACTGATTAAAGAAAGAAAGACATTTGTTTACATGTGAAACTAGAAATTTCGCTTTATCCCATTACACTGTATATTTTCAGCTGTTTTCCTAAGTACATTTGAATGAATATAGATTTTACTGCTGATCAGAAGTACAAATAGATTTAATTAAAAAAAAATTTTTTTTTCCTTTTTTTTTTTTTTTTTTCCCCTTTTCCTCTAACATTTGGTACCTGCCATTAGCCTTTATGACTTCCTAGTGCTTGCCAGTGAAGTCTAGTCATTGAATCCTTGAGAAAAAGCTGGAATCTTTTCACTTAGGAACTGTAATCTGGGGGAATGATTTCTGAGCAAGCCCACTAATTCTTATGTGTCCTTCTTTGTAGGAAGAAAGAAAATTTTCAAAGACTGTACAAGGGAAGGTGCAGAGCAGTTATCTGCACTCACTTCTGGAAATTGGAGAGCTGCTGAAAAAAAGACTTGAGACCACAAAGAACCTAAAAATTTAATAAGGCAGTATGAATTATAGGCATTGATGACTCCACAACAGAAAATGACACTATCTTCCTGGGCAAAAGTACATCTGGTTGACCATCATTTTAATCCAGAACTTCCTCATAAAAATGCATGAAGGACTTTGATCGTGAATTAATTTTTTTTAGGTATTAAATATATACAACTGATTAAATTATTGTATATAAACCAGAAGAAGCAGGACCCTCATCTGGGTTTGACCACTTTTTATACATGTTCATATGCATATGCCAGCCACAAGAGAAAACCCCACTTTTCTTCTTCCTCCCATCACCAGAAACATCTGGCCAGGGGCGGGAGGTTTTATAAAAGCAGCAATAGAAATTAAGCATAAAACATCAACCTCAGCAGCTGAATGGCCCTCCTAAGTATAGCTGTGGGAGTTTTGGTCTGATCCCTGAGGCTTAGGAAGCAGAAGGCAGGAAATTGAGGGGGACCATGAATGGAGCAAGCCCCCTTCCCACAGTAGAAGGGTAGATTTGAACTTCCCTTAGCCCAAGGCAGCTGCAGAAAGTGCCTCAGATGAGATTTGCATAAGCACACTGAGAGCACGGGCACCTGCCATTGAAGGGCACCATCCATATGGCCGCAGGCACTCATTTTGATATGTCAGTTCTGATTGTCAGGCCATCCCCATCCTAGCTCCTCTGAGAGTTAAATCCAGGATAGAGAGGCAAGGAAGGCTTCTCCTATAGCTATTTAGAGGGGAAAGCAGTGCAGGACACTTGTAAGCCTGCCGAGGACTAGCTTACTGTCTTTGGGAAAGATGGGAATCACTGTTTTAAAGGAGAGAGAAAGTGTACCCAATTTATGCAGGCAAATCTGATACCAATTTCATTGGTTTCCTGAGTCATATACTGCAGCCAGTTCATAAATTTTACATAGTATACATATGTATGTATATGTAAATTTTACATATATATGTGCTTGAAAATTAAGATTTAGTACTTTAATGTTTTTAAGTGGCGAGTTTAGGAAGGAAGGAATATGTATTATGGACTTAACCTAGGTTTTAAGTTTGAGGTTCAGTCTACTTTCTTCAAACTTGAGACTTATACCAAGATTGTGTTTACTTTGTTCACTTGGAAGAAGCTACAGCCTTGAGAGGTTGGTCTGATAAAAAGATAAAAATTGCTCTTGAAAAAGTTTTACAATTTGTACAATTGCTTTGGTAAGTTTTTTGTGTTTGAATCCCTCCTTCCGAATTTGGTCATTGTTACCCAAATACGGTTAAAGTTGATAACTGTAAGAGCAAACGAATGAATTTGATGAGGAAATTGACGTATCTAGTGGAGGACTGGTTTTGAAGACTTTAAATGTCCTTTCCAACTCACTGCTCCTACAAAATGTGACATTTTCTCTTTTAAAAAAAAAGCAACCAGAAGAAAACTTAAAAATTCTCTTTATGCAGAGCTATTGCCTTTTGTCCTCACTTTTGACTTCCTTAGTTTCACTATTTGATACAGTGATTAATAACAAATTTCCAAAAAAAAATTTTTTTAAATAGTACATTACCTGTACAGAATGAGACTTACTGGAAATCCTAGTCCATCAAGTAACTTAAAAAAATTTTTTTTCAATGTTAACTTGTTAGCCATAGCTGTTACATATCTCACCCTAAAAGGAAGAACCGGCATGATGAGCCAGATGAATTACAAATTCTGATTCTGAATATATTTAATGTCAACATACTCATTCATGAATGGCCTATTTAAATGGAACTTGTGTGTGTGGCACGTGTTCATGAAGTGATGTTTCTTGGAATATCCAAAAAGTACAGCACGTAAAAATGCTCTTTGAAAGTGACCACGATCGATGTACCTACCTTATGTGTGCTCAGTGGGCTGGCCTTGGTCCTCAGAGACAATGTGGGACTTCAGTGATCTAACCAGTCTCCTGCCTGGTGACATCTGGGACCTCTACTGGTTTTAAGGACAAATAATGTTATGTTGAAGTTATGTTTCCTTTGTTATCTGCTGATTTTCCTACTTAAATGTAGTAATTCAGTTAGATCCAACCTCTTACATTTTGAGATAATTGTAAAAAAGAATGAAATTATGCAGAAATGGCCAATGTCTTTTGTTGATCTGTTCTTTTGGAAACTGTCATGCACTATAAATTGTGTACAGTTAAAAAAAGATATATATATATATATATTCTTTAAAGAGTAAAAAGCACCCTCTCCCAGCAATCGTATGTCATTGGTATTTGAAGAGAATTCCCAAATAACTCATTGCTGCTGCTCTTTTTGGTTTGTGTGGGTTGTTTTGTTTTTGTGTGGTAAATTGATATTTGGGGGAAAAAAGGAAAGGAGAAAAAAAAAAATGACTACTGTTTACAGACTGAAAAATTATTACTTTTTATACTACTGAGATCCTAAGTTAAGATTTTCCAAAGCAAACATTTGATTTAGATCATTTATCTGATGTGGATAAAAGGTTGAGAAATTTTTAGTGTTCTCCACATAATGGAAAATGTACAAATGCCTAGCTGTGTTGCCCAACAATTTTGTATATTTTCATAATTTAACTGTTTAAAATTGCATTATATTTTGCAATCACTATGTTCAATCTGGATTTGTCTTTCATTTTAGCTTTTAATATAAAAAGGGGTTTCAGTGTATCTATGGCCTTATTGTTGAAACTTCCTAATTACTTGATGTGATTTAATGATATGGAAGTATATATTCTTCCTCTTTCCGAGTTAAGTGAAGCATAGCAAATCTGCTTTAAACCGGATGGGTTAATTTTATAGTTTCCTTTCAAGTTAGCATTTCTGCCTGGTTCATTTTTGTCCACAGCCTTCTAAATGTATAATTCATCTCCATTTTGTATTGAGTATTATATCCCTAGGACAATTTTATTATTTGTGAATTTAAAATTTTTATTTCAAGGGCACCAGTCTTTTTTTGTTGAAAAGTAGTACCTTGCATACTAGTATTCATTAATTCAACAAATATGTATTGACCATATACCATGTGCCAGATCCCATTTGAGGCTCTGCTGCAATGAGTGAGACCCTATATTATCCTACATAGTGGCTGTGGAATGGGGGAAGAGATGACAGAAATGATTGTAATTCAGTTCTGCTTAAGAAAATAAGCCAGACTAAGTGCCTAGAGGGTCACTTTACCACGTCATGAGAGGACCTCTCAGATGAAGACATCTGACCTGAATGATGAAGAGTCAACCATAGAAAAAGGAAAGCAAGTACAAGGGCCCAAAAGGCAGGAGACTGCCTAGCATGTTCCCATAATAATGAAGGATGGTGAGAAGGGTAGGGATTGAGATAGGAGGTGTGGTGGGGAGCAGATCAGCCAAGATCTTATAGCTGGGAAAGGAACAAAATTTTACTCTAAATTTTAGTGGGAGTTCCTGGAGGCTTTCAGACAGGCATTTGACATGATTTATATCCAAAGGTTCTTGGACTCACAGGCTGAAATAGAAATTTATTCAGACACATTGACACAGTAAAAACAGAAACTGTTTCAGTTTCTCCTCTCCTAGTCACTTCTGTCCTGTTAAATCCCTTTCTTGAGCACTAGTAAAAGCCAGTTTTTGCTTGCCCCTTCAGTTATGAATTCACTCCATCCCAACATTGTTTTTTCCTTTAATGAAAAGTGGGTGGGTACTTGGATATACATCACTACAATTCTTAACTTCCCCCATAGGAGGTACTCAGATTATGCTTTTTCAGGATTCCTGTTTTCAGATGCTGTCACTGCCTCGATACAGTGATAATTGTAAGGCAAGCCACCATGGGCCAAATTCTTAGAAAAGTGATTTGTGAGGTCCATACAGCAGTTTATGCTATTGGAGCACAAAACTTTTCCTGTATTCTCCAGTTTCTATCATAGAGGGCCCAGACAGTGTGCTGTTTTATATATGAGAAGGAATTCATTTGACTTTCCCATGTATCAGGAATATCAGGGAAGATTGAGTTCTATGTGGTATATGCAAAAATCACTTCAGACTCCAAACTAGTAGCAGAGGACCTATCTTTAGTGGAAAATATTAAGACACAAGGAGCTTCTGACAGATGAATGTCTAGCCCTGACCTTTAGCTTGTCTCTCTTGTTTTTTTGAGGTACTGGGGCTCAGGATTGAACCCAGGACCTCCTATGTGGGAACCAGGCACTCAACCACATGAGCTACATCTGTTCCCCTGAGCTCATTTTTCTTCAACTGAAGACTAGGCTTATAAATGATGATATCCAGCCTGGGCCAACCAAAGTCTCAGCCACAGATGTATTAGCACTTTATTTCATTCCTCTCACAAATGAGAAAGAATCGAGATGAGGCCACATTCAGGGACTATGGATGTATTTAGTTCTTTCCCTGACTGCCATTTGTCTTTTATTCTAATTTCCATGAAACAGTGAATACTTTGTTCTTTGGATGTGACCCTGTTTAGATATAAAATGAGATAAAATTGAACAGCTAAATCAAGTTTTCCAGTGAGAGGCATCCAAAAGGATTTCCCAAAAGTTTCATTTAGAATTGAAATAATGAGAAGGGGAAATATCAAAATTGTTGGACTAAAGATGTACAATATAAACAGCTAAATCCTTTCATCACATATAAACTACATATGCAGGCAATGGGCAAGTGGATATTTAGGTTTGAACATTTTACCTAGCTTATTTTAATTGTTAGCCATAGCTACAATTTTTTTCCATCCAATTCGATACCGACACATACACCTGCATTTTTTTGTTTCCAGTGACTAAATACTAATCTGACTGAAATGGAGGAAAATAATTTAAGATTGTATTTGCCAATTCTGTTCAACTTAAATTTATTTGTCCAGGTACAATTAAATATTTCCAAACTAAATAGGAAAGTGAAGATATCATGAAGCTTCATCAGATATCTATTACCATTGCTGATAATTGCTCCCCCTGGAAGCAGATCTGAAAATCAGTACAAAGTTCTCCACTCTGCTTTTCTAAAATGGGTACTTAGAAAGTAACTGACAGTGACATCTAAATTTTTAAGATGGAAAAAATATCGTGTTGGTTTTTTTTTTTTACTTTCAGATTAGACTATTTAGCTGTCTAAATCCAACTTTTAAAAAAAAATCATCAAATTATATCAGTAAAAGAATTTGCTTTATGTTTTTCATGGAGTATGGAAAATAATTATACCATGGCATCAATGTTGCCATTTAATTTTAAGGGCCAGAAAAGAGGCAACGCAATTTACCACTCACAATCAATCCAAGTGAGTCAGTGGCAAATGATAAGACACATGCCTGGAGCAGTTTTCACACTATTACCAGGATAGTTTGTTACCCTGGGAAGAATGGTATCCAAACCACTTAAGATCCAAAAATAAATTCAAAGGGGAAAGAAGGTCATATGTCAGTACAATCTGAAAAAGAAAACTGAATGGCTTCAGGTCCACTTAACCAAAATGCTAAAACTTTAATCGCATCAGAATTACACCTCTCAGGGACCTAGGCACTACAGTCTTCATAGCACCAATTCCTTTCCAGGGGGAATTACACAAGCCATATGAGTAAGTGTTCAGCTATCCACCAAATCTGCTATAGAGATGTCCCAAGCATGGTCACATTAGCATTAACTTCTGGGCATACCCAGGGCTCAGATTTCTGGAGTAATACCACTTTTTCCACCACCCCAAGAGGGTCTCACGGTAAGCATGTGACTCTCCACCCCCATCAAACCATGGAGTGCCTCTACAGTTCCTCTTTCTCTGCCTCCTTCTTCTGGAAGGCAGTCAGAATGTTTAAGCTCTTCTGGAGCTCCTCCTTCTTTCCATCACTCATCTTGTTCTTTTCAATCAGCTTGGTGATCCTGGTCATCTCTGATGCTGGGAAGTCCTCACCTTGGTCTAAGACCTTCCCCATGATCTTCAGGTATTGCTCAGCCCACTTCTTCTCAGTCTCTTTCACACTCTTGAGGTTGTCCTGCCCTCGTTTCAAGAGGGCCTGGCGTGTCTCCATGTCAGAGGCCTTGATGAACTCCCCAGCCAGGGTGTCATATGCAGGCAGGCAACCAGGCATACCCAGGTAGACCCCATGCCCTTTTAGCCAGCGCTGGATGGCTCCAACCTTAACTGCCCCACTATATAGGACTGGGTTCTCAAAATCCCCATCCCGAAAGAGGTAGAAGACTGGGTAGTTCTCTTTGTCCAGCTTGTATTTCTCACCCAGGTCCATGTTCAGCTTGTCACCATAATCTGTGAACAGAAACAAGATATGAGGAGCAGGACCATGGGGAATTCAGGGCAGGACATTGTAATGGGGCTTATCTGTGCTAAGGGGAAGAATCTTCTTGGTTGGGTAATGGTACAAAGTGAAGACACAGGCCTTGGCTTGAATCCCTCCTCTGCCACTTTCTAGCTGTGTGGCTTTAGTTGAGTCCTTTAACCTCTGAACTTCATTTTCCTGATCCACAAAATGGGAATTCTTTTGAATATTTATTATATGCCCACTATGTGCCAGATACCATTCTAGGTGCTGGGAGATCTAGTTGTAATTAGAGGTTTTTTTTGTTTGTTTGTTTTTGTCTTTATTTTTAATTAAAGAGTTTCAAGCTCCCTTCCCTCAAGGAGCATATATTCTTCTAAGGGAGATAACAAATACCTAAGTGATTAGTGCCATGATGAAAATAAAACACTGATGTGCGAGAACGACTGGGTAAGAAAGCCCACTTCAGGTAGTCGTGGAAGGCCCTCTGTGATAACACGAGCCAAGGAACCTGAATACCAAGGAGCTGGCCATACACTGAACCAGGAAGAGTGTCTCAGGGACAAAGGGCTGCAAGTGCAAAAGCTCTAAGCCTGGTGTATTTAAGGATCAGAAAGGCCAAACTGGCTGGGGCTTAGTGAGAAAAAGGAGCATGTGGTAGGTAATGTACGTAGACCCTACCACGCGAGGGCTGTGGGGAAGACCCAATGAGAGAATGCATGCCTGTGACCTGGCACAGAGTTAAGTGCTCAGTACATGGTAGCTGTAGTTACAATCTGCTACATCCTTCCTAAGAGGTAGGAGCAGTCCAAAGGGTTGATGCTCTGATGACTGGTTTCTTACACCTTGCCAGGAAAAAATGGTCAAGACCACCTATTACTGGGTAGTTGTATAGTAAAGTCTGGTTTCCAATCCTGGTTCTGTCACTTAACAGCTTTGTGATCTTGAGCAAGTTACTCTAAGCATCAGTTTCTTCATTTGAAAAATGGGGGTAATGGTACCATTGTACTTCCTTCATAGAGTTGTCGCAAGGATGACTCCAAGGGTGTTGACTCAAAGTAGAGTCACAATTGATTGCTTTGGAGAGGTGTGCCAACTTATCTCTACCAAGGATCAGACTTACAAGCTTGCTAGGAAAGTGAGGCATCCTGGCTGGCAGGAAGCTGAGATAGGGAAGAACCCACTGCACTTCGTAATAAACACTTCGGTGGAGGTCTGAATGAGTCCCTTTCTACCCATGGTTTGAGACAGGTCATTAAAGCTCCATGAGCTTCAGTTTTCCTCAAGTAGAAAATGAAGATAAAACGTGCGTCGCTTCTTAGGCAGGGGTCAAGTGAAGATTAAAAAATGCAATAAGGTCTGGGTAAAACTTTAGACTACAAATCACTAGATAAATGTTGGTGACTATTTAATTAGAGTTGTTACCGAGGTTGAGAGCTGTCCTTGGATTAGTGGCAACACTGGTAGATTTGCGTTAAAGCCAAAAACTCCTTAGTTTTGTAGAAAAACTGAAATGCAGAAGGAAGTGACTATGGCTGTCCTCTAGGAAATATGGCCTTCCCTCTGACCACAGTAACCTGCAAGCAGAACTCAGAGTTCTCACTGTAAATTTAATGTCAGGCTGGGGTGGGAGGTGAGGGGTTCCCTCACTTGCAGGCACCCAAGGCTGAGCTAAGGTTCCATGCTCCCAGAATCTTTTCTGGCTAAGTTGTTGTAGGCATCAGACTCCTTGAGAGGCCACAAGTCCATGAGCCCATTTATACTCTTCATGGATGGCTCAGATGGAAAGATACTGGGTTTTCTCCCTACAGGTAGGGAAACAATTCCTAGCTTCCTCCCTCTCTGCCCTCCCCAGTTGTCCTGGACTTGTCCATACCTGAGATCCCCACCTCGGCCACCAAGAGATCATCACTGGAGGCAGAGTTTTCAGCCAGACGCTTGAACTCATCTTGCTTCTCACCATAGGGATACTGCGTGTCGAACTTCACCAGGACGAACTTGCTTTTCGGAATAACCTGAGGGCGTATAGAGCTGAGCAAGTGGGGGGTTCCAGGAAACTTTGGGGTTAATTCCTCTTCCCAAAGGGGTCCCTCTTTTAAGAAACCAAGCCCAGGTGGGAAACAAACTCTCACAAACTAATATTCACTCATTCATCCACTGATTCTTTGAACAATCTAGTGCTATGTGCCAGGCATTCCACTAGGTACTTTTTCACACTAATCAAGGATATATACAATCCTGTCCAGAAAAAACAAAACTGTAGCTGTAGCTGTGCTAAGGCCTTCTCTAGGAGTCATTTTAGCAAAGGCTGAGGAGACCCCCAGCACATCCTATGTCAGCTAGCCCCCGTCTTGCTCACCATCCCAAAGGAACTGGCAATGTGGACAAAGCTATGGCTAAGGCGGCCAGAGTCTGAATCCAGCAATTTCAGCAGGACTGAAAGGAAGTTGCTCAGGGGCCAAACTTGGGACAGTGTCCCCTCCCTAGGCCACAGTTCACTTTGGCTAGATCTCTGGGTTCTAGTCTGTCAGGACCAAGGAATTATTATTTTTTAATTGTAAAATTCACCATTTTAAAATGAAAAATTCAGTAGCATTTAGGACATTCACAATGCTGTGCAACCATCATCACTATCTAGTTCCAGGACATTTTCATCACCCCATACCTATTAAGCAGCTCCTCTCCCTTTTCTACCTCTTCCCATCCCCTGACAACCTACTTTCTGTCTCTATGGATTTGCCTGTTCTGGACATTTTACATAAATGGAATCATACCATATGTGGCCTTTTCTGCCTGCCTTCTTTCACTTAGCATAATGTTTTCAAGTTTCACCCACGTGTAGCATGGCTGAGTAGTATTCCACTGTATGGATAGACCACATTTTGCTTATCCAGCCATCCACTGATGGGCATTTGGTTGTTTCCACCTTGGGCTACTGTGAATGCTGCCGCTGTGAACATTTGTGTACAAGTTTCTGTTTGAACACCTGTGTTCAGTTCTTTCAGGTACATACCTAGGAGTGAAATTCCTGGGTCTATGGTTATTCTACGTTTAACTTATTGAGGAAACCCAAGGACTTCCTTTTGATGCTTTCACCCCCAACACACAGATTTTTAGGTAACAAACTGCTTTTGGTCAATAATATTACCTTCCCCCTTCTCCCATAACTTTTTGTTTTTCTAATCAAAGTGATCACTGATGGTCATTAATGACCCCACCCCAAGCTGACATAATTCCAGCCAATGGCAAAGAAAAAATGTTTTTGTTAGTCTTTGTTCCTTTACTGTGTATTGGTATCCCTTTGGTTTTAGGTTTTAAAAACTATTTAACACCATTTAGGAACACAGGGAGGAGAAGCCACCAAAACACATAATCTTTTTTTTTTTTTTTTTTTTAAGATTTTATTTATTTATTCATTTATCCCCCCCTTGCTGCTTGTGCTCGCTGGGTCAGCTAACCACGCCGTGCGGGCGGGCTTGCCTTCACCAGGAGGCCCCAGAAACCGAACCCGGTAAACGGGAGCCCTACTGATTGAGCCACAGCCACTTCCCAAAACACATAATCTTTTAAGTGGTCACTGACCCTAAAAAAGTCTGAGCTCTGGAGGCCTAAGAGCTGGGAAGACTTAAAATATAAATCAAATCACACACCTCTGGTCCAACTGGCCTTTAGTTCACCAAGCAAAACTTGTTCCCAACTCAGTGCCTTCTCATTTGCTGTTCCAGTTGGTTCTAGACTTTCCCTAGATCTTACCATAGCTGTTTCTACCATTAATATCTCAGTTCAAGTGTCCCTTCCTAAGGGAGAAGCTGCCTCCAATTTTTGTTCTAAATGGCTTCATTTCTATCACACTCTTATCACATTACCATGTGTATTTTCTTCACTACATTAACCACTCTCTGAAATCCTTGTCTGTTGTCCATCTATTCCACTATAATGTAAATATATGAGAAGAAGGACCTTGTCTGACCTGTTTTCTGCTGTATCCCTAGTACCCAACAGTGCCTGGCATGTGGCAGATGCTCCAAAAATATATGGTGAATGAAACATCAGCAGCCTTTGGTAGCAGATTCTACGTGTGCAGAGAAAAAAGCACAATACAGTATTCGTACTTTCAAGGGGCCTACATTCCCATGATAGAATTGATCTCATAGTGAAAGACTTGAGAGTCTTCCATCTTTTAGCTTCACCATTCTTAGATACCACTATGAGGAAGGATGGTTTTGAATGACCAAACATTTGCAAAAGGAATTTATTTCTTGTTCCCTTACTCAGTCTCTTAATTGCTTCAGAAAATTAGGAAAGTCTCTCTCCTTTCCTAATCCTTGAAGAACCAGCTCCATGACCTATATGGAGGCAATTTGCATCTTCAAAGAACAGACGATTTCATCATTCATTCGTTAAAAAGTTACTGAAGGGAAGCGGCTGTGGCTCAATCAGTAGGGCGTGGTTAGCTGACCCAGCGAGCACAAGCAGCAAGGCGGGGATAAATGAATAAATAAATAAAATCTTTAAAAAAAAAAAAGTTACTGAAGCCTATCATGTGCCAAGCACAGTTCTAAGTGCAAAGAACACAGCAGTGAACAAAACAAACAGGGTCTCTTATTATATGGAGCTGATATTATAATGATGGTGAAGGTCAAGAAACAACAACAAAAAGGTAGAACTAGGAAATTTCTCTTTTATTCAATGGTGATGGGTGAGAGTGAGATCTGAAAAGAGACTGGAAAAAAAGTTGTTCATTCAACAAATGATTTATTGAGCACCTCCTACACAACAGGTAACGTGCTGAGTGTGAAGAAATAAAGCACTTTTTCACAAGCATATAATATTCCAGTGTAGGAGAGAGGAAATAAAGTAGATGAAAAAAAGTCATCACTAAGTGCTCAATGGAGATATAAAACAGGGTAATGTGATAAAGTGACTGGGATCCAGGCGGTATTTTGAAGAGATGACATTTAATCTAAGTTTGAATGATAAGTAACTAGCCTTGGTCAGACTGAGGCAAAGAATGTTCCAGGCATGAGGAAGTTTGTGCAAGGCACTAAGGCACTAGTGAGCTAGGAATATTCACAGGACAGAGTCCTGTGGGGCTGGAGCCAAGAGAGTGGAGGTGGGGGGAAAGTAGTGGATAGGAGATGAGACAGGGAATAAAAACTTCGAGGGCCTCAAGAGTGACAGCTGGGGGACCAGTGAGAAGACTATAAGCTGGAGAAGCAGGAACTGATTAGGAAATACTGTTAACTTTCTGGTGCAAAGTTTCCCTCTGAGTCACAAGTGGTCTGTGGTGTTGTTTCAATTCCCAGGGCTGCGGTGGGGGTGGGGAAGGCACTTTACCAATAAAATCCCCAAAGCACTGGTTGCCCTGACAATGAACCAGTAATGCCTGCACTTCTAAATTCTTCAAACCTTGCCTTGAATTAGTTAGAGATGCCTAATCCATCACAGGAAACTCTTAAAAATAGGAAAAGGTCAACTACTCGAGAAAGGTTTAAAACTCCACTTCTTGGTTTCATTTCCCCGCGATGGGCACAAAATAAGAAAATAAAATGATTGCCTCTTTCTCAATAAGCAGCTTGGCTATGTATTGGGTTAATTGAAAGCTGCCAGGGAGCCGGTGCGGCTCAGTGGTTGAGCGCCGGCTTCTCACATACGAGGTCCCGCCCCGGTACCTCAAAAAAGAAAGAAAAAAAAAAGTTGCCAGAGGTTCCGAGAAGGCAGGGCCAAGGGGAGGGAGATGGGACTGCGGCATTGCACTCAGCCTTCAACACTTCCAACTTCCATTTACCCAGGCCAGGACCCAAATTTTAGAAAGGTAGGGAGGGTAGTGGTGGCAAATCCTTCCCGATCTTATTCATTTTATTCCCTGTCCCAAGTTGTTTCCCACTGGATGACTGGCTCGAAGCTTATTCTTAACGCTTGAGCTTTACAAAGAGACGCAGGATATTTGAACATTGTCTCCATCCTGCAAAGCAGGCTGTTGGTAATTCATCCCCGGGGGAAAGAGGGACGCATAAATGCATGCAAATACATCGAGTTTCCAGCGCCTCCCTCTTACACCAGCCAGTACAGAGGTGTTAGCTTCGCACTGCCCTCCGGGCTCCCACTTGGGACTGGACGATTGGGTCTCGCCCGGCACCGCCTACTCCCCCATAGGTGAGAGGAAGGGGCAGCCGGTTTCCCCAGCGGTATTTTTGCAGTTTGTTTGCAAAAGGGAAAGCAAGTATAAATGCTGCAAAGGCAAGGGTGTATGGGGACGCAGGAGAGTGTATGTCTACTAGGCCCACAGGATGGTGGGACCTTCAGTTGCGAACTAGGGGCTACCAACCACCACCTCCTCCCGGGCCTCGGTCCCCCGCGGCCACCACAGGTGCACGTTCCCCCGGGCGCTCTGGCTGCACTTGCGAGCGACGTCCTCCGCCCCCGTTACCTTGTAGAAAGTGACTGTATCCAGGGGAAGGGCGCCCTTTGTGTGCAGGCCGCTGCCGCCTTGCGGAACGGAGGAGAGCAGGAGGCCCAGGAAAAGGGGAAGCAGCAGGGAGAGAGAAGCGGCGCGGGGTACGCTGGCGGCCATAACGCCGGGTCCGGGGAGTCACAGCTCGGAAGGCGGTGCTGAAGAAAGCCAGGAGTCGGGGGTCACGTGTCGAGGAGGGCGGGCTTCGGTGCGCGCACGTGTACAGCCAGAGAGGCCCGCGCCCGCCGCGGCTGAAACAGCGCGTGGTACGGAGGAGGGCGGGGCAGTGGGGCTGCCGCGCACGCGCACTCAGGGAGGCTCGCGCAGGCTCAGAGAAAGAAGGGACCCCGTGAGGGGTGTGGGGCGCGGAAATGGGACTTTCGCGCACGCGCACTCGCTGAGGCTCGTTGCGGCCCAGCAGCGTTCGTGTCCTCCTTCGCGTGAGCAGAAGCGCGAAGTCAGTGCATCAGGTTGTTTCCGCTCTTTCTCCGCTGTGCCGATTCACCGTCTGAGGTGAAGAGGCCTGCCATCGTTTCTGCCCGCCGTTGGTCCGTCAGGGAGTGGGTTGGGACCCGCTACGACTCTCGGTCAGGCTTCGTTCAGCCGCTGCCCTCAGTCAAGACTTTGCGACTATCCCAGCTCCCTTGGCCCGCTGCTAATTACTCTGTCAGAGTCTGCTCCTGCCCGTAGCCAGGCAGTCAGCTCCACCACTAATTTGAGTTGCTTGGTCAGACTCGGTTTATCAGGCCATGTGTCAGGGCCGCTCCTGCCCCCTGCCCAATCTGACATCCCACCTACTCTGGGGTGAGTGTCTCACCAGGGAAGTGCCAGGCTCCTAGATAAACAACTTTCTAGGCTTTACTGAAAGCTGATTACCCACCCAGCCGTGTTCTAGGCCCCAGGAAGATTTTTTTTAAGTGCTAATAATTCTATTAAACAGATGTTTAGTTCACTGCCTATCTTATGCCAGAACCTGGTTTTGCCTCTGGAAATATAGGATAGGGATGAACAAGACAGAACTCTGTGCTGAAGGAACTCATATCATAGAGGGAGGAGACGATGCAGGGATAATAATAGAACCAGTGCAGTGTCATGCTCAAAACTGTCAGAAAAAGTTATAGACAGGAGATGACTCTTGATCTGGATCTCAAAAGAAGAGGAGGCATTCATCAGGTAAAGGGCAAAGGACATTTCTAGCAAGGGGAACTGGCTGAGATGGATCTGTAAGGGTAAACTGGGGCAGCTTTAAAAGGCTCTTGTCAAGCTAAAGGGTTTGGATTTTATGCTGAATGCAACAGAAAGCTGCCAGAAGGTTTTAAGTGGGACAATGACTTCCGATTTGTGTTTAAAACATCACTCAGGAATGAGGAGAATGGATTGGAAGGCTGAAGCAGAGGGGTCAGTTAGGGGTCTGTTGTAGTACTCTAGGTGAAAGAGATTAAGGTCCTGCAATAGGACATCAATAATAGGGATGAAAAAGGATCGAGTTGGGAAATTTTTGTACAGTAGAATTCACAAGACCTGAAAAAACTGGATGCAAGGGCGAGAGATTAAATTATACAGTGCATTATAAAGGATTTAGCACCGTAGTTAGTAGCCATTTATGTGTCCAGTATATTGTGTGTGTATATAAAATAATGAGTCATCAAAGATAACAGAATTAAATCTTGAGCAACCAGTTTGATTGGATAGAGATTTTGAGAGGGGTGCCGATGCAAAGTATCAGAAATTGTTGGCTTTTATAAAGGGTGTTTCTTTAGGGTAGAAGCTTATGGTTACAAGGCCCTAAGGAGTCCAGCTCAAGGTTGCTTTCTCACCAAAGTCTGTTGCCACATATTGAAGCAAGAAGGCAGGCAATCTCTGCCTGGTCTCTCCTTTTTCTTTTAAGGCTCTGTGGGCCCACCTTCTTCTGATCTCAGCTGTAGGCTGGCATAGGGCTCATCTCTCTTCCCTGGCCACAGAATCAAAGTTCTCTCCTCTGCCGTGTCTATGGAGCTCATTCTCTTCCTGTGTTTTCTTTTGTGTGTCTTCTTGAGTGGGTTTCCATTTATATCAGTCAACCAAGAGGGTGGGGACTCAACTCTGAGTCACGCCCTACTGATGTGGTGGAATCAAAGCCCTAATCTTAACAGGTAATTTAATCAAAGACATCTCAGCTGAATCTTAATACAGTCAAAGGGTTTCACACCCAGAAGAATAGGTTAGTTTACAAGCATAATTTCTTTTTTTGGATTTCATAAGTAATCTCAAACTGCCACGGATATTTACAGGGAAGTGTTCAGTGTTAAGATGGGAATGTTTATATATTTACAAGTGGAATCATACAATATTTATCCTTTTGTGTTAAGTGTAGAGGAGCATGATATATGCCATCTACTCTCAAATATTTAGAAAATAGCTAAATAGATGGATAGAATGATATGACAAATGTTATGTGGCAAAATGCTAATACTTGATAAATTTGAGTATCTAGGTGGGGAGGTATGTTGGAGTTCTATGTATTGTTTTTGTATTATTTTTGAAAACTTCCTGTAAGTTTGAAATTACCTCAAAATAAAGTTAAAAAACTTCCTCCTTTCTGATACATCCCTGCTTTCCATTTCCCTTCCCTCCTATAGTTTTTTCTCCATAGCACTTTTAAGAAATTTGTACCATTTTATATAATTTGCTTATTTCATTTGTTTATTATCTATTTCCCACAAGGACTAAGATTTTTGTGCGTTTTGTTTACTACCAAATCTGCAGCACCTAGACCAGTATCTGGCACATGGTAGGAACACAGTAAATATTTGTTCAGTGAATAAATGAATCACTTCAATGAAGATGGAATTATTCCATGGCTATCTCTCAAAATTCCATTGGCCCTTCCTGCATTCTCTACTTAGATCACATATTGCTCTCTGGTGATGTTCCCATCCCTTAGAGCTAATTATTTTTCCCCTGCAAGGTTTTGCTTATGTTAACACTTTAGTTCTTTTGACATATATATTTTATTTTATTTTATTATTATTATTTTTTTTTGGTGCTGAAACCCAGGATCGAACCATTGACATATATATTTTAATGAACACTGGAAACATATTTCACCTGTTAAAAATTGTTATGGAGGGGAACTGATGCAGCTCACGTGGTTGAGTGCCTACTTCCCATGTACAAAGTCCTGGGTTCAATCCTCAGTACCTCCAAAAAAATTTTTTTTTTTGTTATGGAAAAAATATTTGCCATGTGGTATGAGTTTCTCCAAGCCCCATAACTCCTCTAAGAATTCTTTCAATATTTAACAAATATTTACTGAGTATCTTTCATGTGCCATACAATCTTCTGGGAGTAAGGGCTTCTACAATGGTGAACAAAATAGATGATGTGCTCCCCTCTGTCCTGGAGCTTACAGTTCAGTATGGGATATCAACATTAAATAATTACACAAATAAATATATAGTTATACAATGTGATATGTTCTAAGAAAGAAAAATTGAGGGTTTAATGAAAGGGTTTGATAGGGGATTAATTTGGATTGGGGTTTGTGGAAACCTCTGCAAACAAGTATATTTAAGCTAAGCTAAAACCTAAAGAATGAATAGGATTTAGCTCCTATATTAGTCAGCCAAAGGGGTTCTGATGCAAAATACCAGAAATCTTTAGGCTTTTTATACCTTTATATTTATTTAGGGGTGGAAGCCCACAGTTACCAGGCCATAAAACATAAGTTACTTACCTCACCAAAATCTGTTGCCACGTGTTGGAGCAAAATGGCTGACTATGTCTACAAGGGTTCAGGCTTCCTGGGTTCCTCGCTTCCCAGGGCTCATTACTCTCCATGCTCAGCTGCTCTGGTCTCTCTACAAGGCCAGCTGTAGACTATCAGGCAAATGGCTCGTCTATCTTGGGGCCTCTGCTGTGTCCAATTGAGCCTTCGCTCATTCCTCACTTATCTGGTTCTCTATGTGTTTACTTCCTAGGCTCCAGGATCAAAACCCAAAACTCCCTTCTCTTCAGTGCAGTATCTCTGAGTCCCCAAGTCCCCAAGGGAGCAGGTACTCAATGTCCTACTGACGTGGCCCAATCAAAGCCTCAATCATTATTTAATCAATTGAAAGTGAAACCTCTGAATCCAATATAATCTAATATGCCCAGAGGAACAAACCAGTTTTACAAACATAATCCAGTATCTGTTTTTGGAATTCCTAACCAATATCAAACTGCTACATGAATTTATATGAAGAGATAGTTGTTAAATAATTCTATAAATAAATATAAATTTACCAATTGTTCTAAGTGTTAATGAAGTATTTTTGGCAGAGAAAACAGCATGTGCAAAGGTTCTAGGGTGAGAAAGAGCTTGAAATATATGAGGAACTGAAAGAATTCCAGTTTCAGTAATTTAGTAATTTTAGTAATTTAATTACTTTTAGTAATAAAATCATCATCACAGAAGGAGGTTCTATGTACAGGGATACTTATTGCAGCATTGTTTGCAGAGGCAAAAGCAAAACAACAACATCTGAAAGCAACCTATATGTCTTTTTTTAGAGGAATTATTGGATAAATGACCTTATGTGGAATATGTGCAGCTATAAAAATGGGTTAGAACTATTTCTATTGAAGTTGAGAGATATCCTTGAAATAATAACTGAGGAGAACAATGTACAGAAATATAGTATGATCCCATTAAAAAAAAAAAAAAACTACGCTGCCACAACCATCCCTCTGTGTGTGTGTGTGTGTGTGTGTGTGTTTGAATATGTTTTGATGAGCATAGAGAAAGATTTGGAGAACTACACCAGGATTTTAACATTGTTTGCAGTCTAGGGCAGCAGAGAGAAGTGAAATAAGACTAACAATAGGAACAAAGTTGTCATGGGATAATGTTGATCAAAAATGTATCATATTAAAAACTAGCTATGGAATTCTACAAATATGTAAAAACCCAATATGGAAAAGGATTCAAAGTAACATAGATAAGTGAAAATCTTGTTTTTGTCTAGATGATGAGATTATAGAAAACTTTTTACTTTAGAATTCTATTATTTTAATATTCTTTTTGCAATAAAGTAACATTGAAAAACTCAGAGATTTTAACATTCTGGGATTAAATCACATCAGCAGAGATGTTTTTATTTTTTATTTTTCTTCTCTCTTGCAGCTTTCAGAATCCTCTATCTTTGGCATTTGATTATTATATGTCACAGTGTTAGTCTCTTTGGGTTTATCCTATTTGTAGTTTGTTTAGCTTTATGGGTGTGTGTATTCATGTCTTTTGTTAAATTTTGGGAATTCTCAGTCATTTTTTTCTTTGAATATACTCTCTGCCCCTTTCTCTCCTTCTTGTCCTTCTGCACAAGAAATACTGGTATACTTGATGTTATCCCACAGGTTTGTTAGACCTCTTCTCTTTCTTCATTCTTTTTCTTTCTGCACCTCAGACTGAATTGTGACTGTTTTATCTTCAGGTTCAATGATTCTTTCTTCTGCCAGCTCCAGTCTGCTGCATAATCCATCTGGGGAATTTTTAATTAGTTACTGTGGTCTGCAGCTGTTTGGTTCCTTTTAATGATTTCTCTTCTCTTTATTGGCATTCTCTTTGTGTTACTCTCATTTTCCTGATGTCCTTTAGTTCTTTGTACATGTATTCCTTTACCTTTTTGTATATATTTGTGATTTTTAAAAAAATGTCTTTGTCTCATATGTCTAGTGCTGGTTTTCCTCATTGAAGGTTTCCAATCCTTTATACTGCTCCTTTGCTCTAGCCATCATTTCCTCTTTCTTTGTATGTTTGTAATCTTTTGTTGCAACCTGGACATTTTGTTATTTTAATGTATTATCTCTGGAATTTAGACTTTGAGGTGTCTGTTCCTTAAGCTCTTATTCTGCTAGTGTTATTATGTATTCCTTGAATGCCAGGAACAAAAAATAATAAAGAAAGATACACTTTCTCAGTCTTGCAGATTGCCTGAGGGAATGATCTCCTTCAGAGTTTAGCTGTTTTACCAGTAAATTTAGAGAATATTCTGAAGCACAAGGGTAGGGGCCTCCTGGTCTTTCTCTGCATGAGCCTTGTCCTGGGCATACATGCATGGCCCTTGGAATTGCCCAATTTACACAGATCCATGTGTTCCTTTCTCTAGGACAGAGTGTTTCCTTTAGGTCCCAGGCACTACACAGTACATTCCACAACCTGCAAACTTTTGCCCCAGGCAGCTGCTATTTGAATGTTTTTTCACAACGTTCTGTAGAAGAGCTCTGTGAGCTGTGTCTACATGCAGGGCAAGTTCTGTGATGTTGAACCTGTGACAGTTGTTTTGGTGTAGTTCTTCAGGCTGTCCCCAGACAGGTTTGCATAGACATACATGTTCCCAGTTGTACACAAGGTTTACTTTGCTCCCCCCAGAACCAGAACTAGGGATCCAGAGAGTGCAAGCTGGCTCTGCATTGAGCTGATGAGGGGTGGGGGAAGGGCCAGCAAGAGCACCCTTAGATTATATAGTGCCTTTTTATTGGTTTGGCGTTTGCCCTGTTATTACAGTGATTTGACTGTTTTCCAGAGTTTTGAGAAAGATGTTTTGCCAACTCTTGTTTGTTGTTTAAAACTTTTGTGGGAGAGTCCTAGGGTGGCTCGTTTTTCCATCTTGATGACCAGAACTCTTAGCCTTAATTTTGCTGTTAAGAATCTATATGAATTTGAAGAATTTGTTTGATCTTTGTCCCTTGTTATTTTCTGTATAAAGGAAATAATTATTGTTGATGTAATCTAATTAACAGAGATTTTTAAATATATTAAATATGTGTGCACACATGCTTTGCAAAATTAAAGTTGCTGCATTTTTTATGGATTTCTCTGTATGTGCAAAGTAATCAAGATCTTTAAACTAAGCACTATACCAAGAATGTTTGCTTCTTTCTAGTCCTGAAAATGGTTCCTTTTTATTGCCAAGTTTGGAAGGTCTCAGGATCTTGTTTGGATAGTTTCCTATTAAGATAGCTGTTTGATAAGGCAAAAACTTCAGTCTTACATGGTTGGTTGACTATGCTGGTCTGTCAAGGCATTATAATCTCTTTCTCCCAAAGTTGGTTTGTAAATGGCCAAGGCATCTTAGATGTGTTGGCTAAATAAAGGGAACCCTGGGAAGTGGATATGGCTCAAACAGTTGAGCGCCTGCTGCCCACAAGGGAAATTCCGGATTGGGTTCCTGGCTCCTTCTGCAAAAAAAAAAGCCAGAAACAAACAAGCAAAACAAATGAAACAATCAACTCAAGGAAGCTGATGTGGCTCAGTGATTGAGCGCCAGCTTCTCATACACGAGGTCCTGAGTTCAATTTCCGCCCCTGGTACTAAATAAATAAATAAATAAATAGAATAAAGAGAATCTAGAGCTGGTTAGGGAAGAGAATTCATTAAGTACAGCCAAAGTACCCTGATGCCTCTTTGCTGAATTGGAACATTTACCAAAAGCTTGCAGGCCAAAGAGAGGCTGTGAGAAGGGGAAATATCCTCCAGTAGTATAAGATATCTGAAGAGAAATAGTGGAAAGTACTCCAGACCAGAGGTTAGGAGATCTCAGTCAGTATCAAACCAGAGCTGCATTTGAGGTGGTTCAACACTTTTTTTAAGAGTTAAGGTAGGGGAAGTGGCTGTGGCTCAATCAGTAGGGCTCCCGTTTACCATATGGGAGGCCCCGGGTTCGGTTCCCGGGGCCTCCTGGTGAGGGCGGGCCCGCCCGCACGGCGTGGTTGGCTGACCCAGCGAGCACAGGCAGCAAAGGGGGGATAAATGAATAAATAAATAAAATCTTTAAAAAAAAAAAAAAAAAAGAGTTAAGGTAGGAGGCATCCAGGAAGATCCTGCTCTGAATTTCCTTTTTTTTCAAGGAGGTATTGGGGATTGAACCCAGGACCTCGTACATGGGAAGCAGGTGCTTAACCACTGAACTGTATCTGCTCCCCAATGAGAGTTGGTTTTTTCTTTTATTTGTTTCTTTGTTTTGTTTTGAGGAGGTACTGTGGATTGAACTCGGGACCTTGTACGTGGGAAGCAGGCACTGAATCACTTGAACTCCTGAATACCCTTTTTCAAATTGTATAGTACAAAAGTCTGAAACTTTTCTAATTCTGGCTTATATATAGTTTTCCACCTGTTCCAGGTAATCATGTAGAGCCATTTTCTTTTGTAGTTTGTCTTGATCTTCTGATACTCTCATTACAATTGAGCTATTTAACTTGAGAGCCTACTCAGGCATCAGTTTTACAGAATCAAAGTTTCCTAGAGTTAGTTAAAACTCCCTGAAGAGATCACCTTAAGTGTAGTACACAGCTAAATTTCTCCTTAGACAAATTAGGATTAGATTATTTTTTATAGGTATTCAGTGCCTAAACTCACTTTATCCCCATTTACTTAGTAAGAGTTAAGAGTGCTTCTTTATTTTTACCCACTTTAGAGCTGGGAATAGATATTATAATTGATTATTAGGTTATCCCATTAAAAAGTAAACCCAGACTTGACTCCTCTCTCCCCATGTTACAGGAGCATACTGGTACCTAATTTATTCCTCTTCAGAGAGCTGAAGACCAAGACAGAAATATGTATTCTCCTTTAAAATGGAGGATTTTTTTTTTTTTTTTAAGATTTATTTCTACCTTTCCACCTCCCGCTTGCTGTCTGCGCTCTGTACCCATTCACTGTGCATTCTTCTGTGTCTGCTTGTTTTCTCTTCTCGTCTTCTCTTTAGGAGGCACGGGGAACTGATCCTGGGACCTTCAGACGTGGGAGAGAGGTGCTCAATCGCTTGAGCTACCTTAGCTCCCTGGTGTGTTGGCTCTCTCACTGTCTCTCCTGGGTCTCTTTTTTGTTGTGTAATCTTGTTGCGTCAGCTCTCTGTGCGGGCCAGCTCGCAGTGCAGGCCAGCGTGCCCTCACCAGGAGGCCTCCAGAACTGAACCCAGGGCCCTCCATATGGTAGACCCTTGAGCCACATCTGCTTGAGCCACATCCGCTTCCCTCTTTTTTTTTTTTAGTTTTTCTTTTATTATTATTATTATCATTATTATTATTTAAGGCTTTTATTAACAGGTGCTTGCAGTTTTTTGGCTTTTTTGAAAAAATCAGGTTGTAAACTTTTATTACAAATTAAAAATGAGGTTCTTAAAAATCTCAACTTGATCAGATATGAAACAATTTAAAAACCTTTAAAGATGTATTGAGAAAAAACAGGCTTTTTAAAAAACACGTTTGTCATTACCAAAAAGAGATGTCTTTCGGGGAAATAATAAAAACCCCATGCTGCATAAATAATGCAGATAGTTGTAGTTATTTGGTCAGTGGGCAAAAAAGCAAGTACTTATGGTCTTCAGCTCCAATCTTTTGTTCGTTTCTTATTGCTGGAATTTCATATTCATTTCTTCTTCTTGGATGACTAAACCGGATGATGGTAAAGATGGTAAGCCGGCATTTTACTCAGCCCTGCCCTGCTCAGCCTCAGAAGCTGACGAATTCTCAGCTGGTGGATCAGCTGCTTTTGTCTCTTTGCCTTAGGGTTTTAGGGGCATCTGTGTCAGTAATTGAAGTTACGGTGGTACCAACATTGAGGTAGCTGCTGACCTTGGGTCTCATCTTGATTTTCCTTATCATCTTTATTGCCATCCTCTTTTGGCTGTCTTCGGTGAGGAGGCTCTTGCTAAATTGTGGTCTATAACCCTAATACATATTCTGTCTCACTGGACTATCTTGTTCTCCTGCACCCTGATTGTCAGCACCGTCCATTACTTCTTGCACAGGAGGGTTGAAATACTGTGGTTGATGCCCATAGAGTTTCCACATATAGTAAGGTGGGAATTGTCTCCTGCGGTATGGCCAGCGATGTTGGGCCTGGCCTTTGGGAGCACTCTCTGATCCCTTGTTCTTTTTTCCACTCTCGCTATTCTGGTAATTTTGCTGGTAATTTCATGGAGGACCCCTACGACGTGAATAACATCTATAATGATTATGGTCTGCTGCATTTTTACTGCCTTGCACTGGAACTCCACCAGGGCCTCTGATGCTTGCTGCCTCCACCTCTTTTTCTCCTTCAGCAACATCAAAATTCACAGTCTCTGTGTCTCCTACACTGCGAAGGTACTTCCTGGGCTTGTCTTCTTTATGGCAGTCTGGTGTACAAACACATCTTTCTTGATGTCATTCCTGTTGATGAAACCATATCCATTTCTTATATTGAACCGTTTTACTGTTCCCAAAACCTTAATTGTGATGATTTTTTGTCCCTGCTGGCAGACGCTACCAAAGTAAGGCCTTCTGGGACCCTGCTCCCTGCGCCACTATCTGTGGTGCCAGGCTAGGTGTTGGCAGCTCTGAGGGTGGGGGCACGGGCGGCTGCTAGGTCTTGGCCTCGATGTTCTTGGTTGCAGTGATGGTGACTGGGACCTGCTGCGGCAACTCCCGGGGTGTGATGGTAACTAGGCCGGCAATGGTGGGGCTACTTAGGGCTCCCTGGGGTCCGCTCTCCATGTCCGCTACTGATGGAACTCTTTTTAGTTTTTCTGTATTAAACTATTTGGGTTGTGCAATTTGTAAAACTAATACATGTTCTAGATAAAAATTAATAGTAAAGAGGCCTATACACATGACAAATAAAAGTTCCTCTCCTGAGAAGCGGATGTGGCTCAAGCGATTGGGCTCCCATCTACCATATAGGAGGTCCAGGGTTCAGTTCCCGGGGCCTCCTGGTGAAGGCAAGCTGGCCCACGTGGAGAGCTGGCCCATGCAGGAGTGCTGGTGGGAGCAGAGAGCTGGCGCAGCAAGATGATGCAACAAAAAGAGACAGAGGAGAGACAATAAGAGATGCAGCAGACCAGGGAGCTGAGGTAGCACAAGAGATTGAACGCCTCTCTTCACTCCGGAAGGTCCCAGGATCAGTTCCCAGTGCTGCCTAAAGAGAAGACAAACAGACACAGAAGAACACATGGCAAATGGACACAGAGAGCAGACAGTGCAAAAACACAATGGGGCGGGGGGGTGGATAATTAAATCTTTTTTTTTTTTTTTTTTAAGTTCCTCTCCCTTTCCTGCTCCCTAATTCTATGATCAGTCTAGATGAACTGTCTCTAATTTTTAAAATTCACCTGTGGCTGTTTCCTGAAGAAAAAAATTGGGGGATAAGGAGTGAAGATGTCCTAGGCTTTAGGACAGTCATAGTAAAGAAACAACAAGATATCAAATTTTCTGGGTCCAGATTTCCAGTTCCATTTTGTGAGCAGGAAGACCCTTTTGGGAACAAAAATCTTTGCTTCTCTTAAAAATTGTTGCTTAGGTTTTTGGAACATGAAGCTTTTTGGAATGTGAAGCAGAATGAAAGAACATGGGTTTAAGCAGTAGTAGGAAAGAATTTAGTTTGGTTAGAAACTTTGAGAATTATTATAAGGAGAATAAATCACTAGGGTCACTTTGGTGTTTCCTTATCTACTGTGTCCATAATTCTCATCTGTGTGAAATGGATTTGCTATTTTTACCTGAAGGCCATGTGATACAGTAGATATGTGGTTCAGTAGTTTCTAGAATTCAGGATTTTACAAATGAGGAAAATTTTTTTAAAAAATGTGGTTGCCAACTTTATATTTTGCTAAAGTAAGAAAATTTTAAAAACAACAACTACCATATAAGTTCAAAAAAGAAATAACATTTTAATACTAAAATCTGTCAGAATATACTCTCAGAATAAACGATAGTTCTTTAAATTAGTAAATTTAGCTATAGGAAAAACTCATTACATTGCTTATATTTTCTCTATTTCTTAGACAAGTGAATATTTTGTTAGGGATCAGCATTAATTTCTGTATTACTTATCCTTTCTTCTGTTACTTCAAAGCTGCTACTGTATGCCTCTAATGTGTTTTTTTTTAAGATTTTTTAATGTATTTTACTTTTTTTATCCATTTTAAACTTCTATCTCTCCCCGTTTTTTTTTTTTTTGTTTTTTTTTTTGCTGTTTTGTGTCCATTCGCTGGGCAATTCTCTGTGTCTGTTTCCTGCCCTCTCTTTTCATCCTTCTCCTCCTGTCTTCTCTGGGATTCGATCCCGGGAACCTCTGATGTGGGAGAGAAGCGTTCTGCCACCTGCGCCACCTCATTTCCTGTTTTTTTGGCGCATCTCGTCTTGGCTCTCCCTTGCATCACTCTACTGTTATGTCATCATCTTGCTGTGTGGCTTGGCAGGGCCTGGCATGCTTGCATGCAGGGCCTGGCAGCCCACACGCCTTCCATATTTTTTCTTTTCATTTTACCGTGAGGTCCCAGAGATCAAACCCAGGTCCCTCCATATGGGAGATAGATGCCCAACCATTTGAGCCACATCCGCCCCCCCCCCTGCCCCTCGCCAATGTGTTTTTCTTCTCACCTGTCATGTCTTTCATTCTCATGAGCTCTGTTACTTTTCTGTTCAGGTTTTCAAATTCTTTTTGCTCGCTCAGTGTATTCTTGTTGTTATTTATCTCTTTAGCCATATTGTCTTTCAACTCATTAATTTGATTTTGGAAGTTTGTGTGCATCTTGTGATTACTTGCCTTAAATCCTGCATCTCTTCTGGGCCTTTCATATATTCCTTTGCTTGGGTCATTTCTTCCATTTTCTTAGTATGGCTTGTAATTTTTTGCTGATGTCTAGGCATCTGATTAGGATGGTGAGTTTACTCAGATGCTCGATTTCTCTTTCCTAGGGATTTAGTGGTGGGAGGCTGTGTGTTACTGCTGTTCTTTGATTCTTTTTTTTTTTTTTTTTTTTTAAAGATTTTATTTATTTATTCATTTATCCCCCCCTTGCTGCTTGTGCTCGCTGGGTCAGCCAACCACGCCGTGCGGGCGGGCCCGCCCTCACCAGGAGGCCCCGGGAACCGAACCCGGGGCCTCCCATATGGCAAACGGGAGCCCTACTGACTGAGCCACAGCCGCTTCCCTGTTCTTTGATTCTTGATTCAGCCTATTCTGGGTCTTCAGGATTATCCTTGTTAGTTGCTCATATCTGGGCCTTGGACCCAGTAAATGGGTTGCAGACCAGCTTCTAAGGGCCTTGGGGAGGGAGGCTGTAAAGACCAGAAAAAGCCTTACTTATTTACTTTTAATTTCTTCACATGCACTCCTTGGTTGGCCAGCAGATGGCGCTCTTTGGCAGCCCTCTCAGTTCAAAGCCTGGTTGGAGAGTGTTTGCTGCAACAAGGACCAAATCAATGTGATAGAGGATCCTGCTTGGAGGCTAAAAGCCTCATAATTCAAACTTTCTCAGAGACAATTCTCCAGCCTTTGCTGGCAGCTCCTTCCCTTACCCTGGGTAGGAAATAATTCCACCCCCCTCTGTGTTCACAACAACCAGTCTGGTCAGTAGAGAGGGAGATTGAGAGGGTTGAATCTCTTTCATCCCTTTCCCGCTCCCATGGCAAACAATGGCATGGCCCCACCTGGCCTGGAAGGGCTCATTGACACAGCTGACCAAATTTGTGGGTCAAAAGCTGATTCAGCCTTAGGCTGTGTCCCTCTCTCTCCCCTTTCCTGGGGAGGTGGATCCCTGGGGACCCCTTTGGCTGTAGCCACAGGCCCCAAAGCCTGAGAATTCAAGTGTCTATAGGGTAGGGGAGGATGCCGACAATTGCAGCTGAAGCTTTTATTTATTTATTATTTTTTTTTTTTTTAATTTTATTTTTATTTATTTATTCATCCACCCCCCCCCTGCTGCCTGCGCTCACCGGGTCAGCCAACCACGCCGTGCGGGCGGGCCTGCCCCCACCAGGAGGCCCCGGGAACCGAACCCGGCGCCTCCCATATGGCAAACGGGAGCCCCACTGACTGAGCCACAGCCGCTTCCCTAGCTGAAGCTTTTAAATCACAGTTTTGCAATCAAGAATCTTTTCCTTTGCCCTTCTCTCTTGGCAGTGTCCAGCCTTTCCCTGCTGTCCTAAACCCTAGAAGATTTTTTTCCAGGTCGTTTCTGCCTGTCCTCTAACCATTTTTTCTGGGAGAGAAGAGAGTCCCGTGTCTTTATAGTCCACCATCTTCCCAGAAAAAGCATCACTAATTTCTGAACTGGCATTTGGAAATTATTATGCTAAATGGCTTTTTGAAGTCTTTTCCAAGTTTAGAATATGGAAGGTTCAGAACACATGAATGCTTTTTTCTGTTTTGAGCTTCTCCTCTTCGGGAAGGGGTGTGGAGTACAAATTAGAACCAGGTTTGTTCACCTTATATTATAACTTTATTATTAGGCTTTGAGTTCCCCACCCTGAAATCCTGAGCTGATCAGGGAGGAGAATAGGTATAGAACAGCTGGATTACCCTTATGCCAATTCATTGAACTAGAGCAGAAGAACTCTATCATTTACCAAGATCTAGACTTTTGCTCAAGAACTTACCTGAGAAGCACAGTAAGATTGAACTCAAGCCATCAGAAATAGTTTAATAAGTTGAGATGTGAAGTTTTTCTAAGTACTATTTCTTTTCTGAACTCATCCAACCTGTAAATAGATGTAACAGTACCAGAATAACATTTGAATCAGAAAACTTTGTCTGCACTACAGCATCTGGCTCTGAAAGCTGGAATCTGATCCACAGTAAAAGTTGCTGAGATATTTAAAAAAATTTATTGTGGCAACATATATATATAAAATTTGCCATTTTAACATTTTTAAATATACAGTATACTGACATTAACTATATTTACAGTGTTTTATTACTATCGCCACCATCCATACCAGAACTTTTTCATCACCTCAAATAGAAAATATGTACCCATTAAGCAATAACTCTTCATTCCCATCCCCCAGCCCCAGGTGTAATACAAGAGGTCAAGCCCAGGAAGGTTGACCAAATTCTTTGATATTCCAGAGAAACCACAGGGGAGCCCAGTGTCTGTCATGCCTTTATTACTCACAAACAGAACCCGGTGGTGGCAGGCCAGTAGAAGCTCCACATACTTACGGGACTTAGTGGTGGCCAGCTAGGAGATGCTGCACCAGGTTCCTCTCCACTAACAGACAAGGTTGCCTTTTATAAGGTTACAAAACAGTGGAGAGTAAGACACGGGAATCTCTTCTCCAGAAAAGTAGCTAGAGGACAGGCTGAAACAGCCCCAAAAAAGATCTTCTAGGATTTAGGGCAGCAGGTGAAGGCTGCCCACCACCCAGAGGAGAGAGGGACAAAAGAGGGAAATCGCAACGACAGAACCGTGAGTTGGCGCTAGCACCTTCTGCTGCTGCCGGCACCCTCCCCCACACTCTTTAGAATTCTCGGGCCTCTGGGCCTGCGACCACAGACAAAGGGGGCTCCAGGGATCTACCACTCCCGGAAAGGGGAGAGAGAGGGACACTGCCTTAGACTGACTCAGGTTCTGACCTGCAAATTTGGGCTGCAGAGCCCCACGGACCCGTCCACACGGCAGTTTGCCCTGGGAGCCTAGACAGGACTGGAGATATCCGACACTTGCAACCTCCCTCTCTTCTGGCCTGGACTAATTGTTGAGGACTCCACAGGAGAGGGGAGAGAGAACCTGGGGCTGGCCCTGCTTTTGACTCGCAGGTTTGATCTGCCCCGTCCGAGAGCCCTTCCAGGCCGGGTGGGGCTGTGCCATTGTTTGCTTAAAGCCTTCAAGGGGTTAAAGATATACAAACCTCCCAATCTCCTCCTCTACTAACAGGGACTGATTTTTGAGGATTCAGAGGGGAGTGGAAATATTTCCTAGCTGGGAAAAGGGGGGCGCTACCCGAGAAGTCTGGAGAACTGTCTCAGAAAGTTTGAATTACAAGGCTCTTAGCCCCCAGACAGGAAGCTCTATCACATTGATCTGGTCTGTGTCACAACAAATACGCTCCGATCAGGCACTGAATTGAGAGCTGCCAACAAGCGCCATCTCCTGGCAGACCAAGGAAGTGCACATAAGAAAATTAATAAGTAAGAGAGGCTTTTCCTGGCCTCTATAGCCTCCCTGCCTAAGGCCCTAGGAAACAACTCTACAACCATTACCGGGTCCAGTGCCCAGTTTTGAGCAACCAGCAGAACAATCCTAACAATCAAGGTTGAGCCAAAAATCAAAGAGCTGTGGTAACTCACAGCCTCCTGCCACTAAAACCCCATAAAAGAGAAAGAGATAGAGCATCTAAGTAAAATACAAACTAACCAGATGCCTAAGCACCAGCAAAAAATTACGAGCCATACTAAGAAAATAGAAGACATGGCCCAAGAAAAGGAATACAGCAAAGTCCCAGAAGAGATGCAGAATTTGAGAGAACTAATCAGCGAGATGAGCATGAATTTCCAAAATCAAATTGATGAGATGAAAGAGAATTTAGTTAAAGAGATAAATGACATCAAGAAGGCATTGAGCGAACGCAAAGAAGAATTTGAACTCCTGAACAGAAAAGTAATGGAGTTCATGGGAGTGAAAGACACAATAGGTGAAGTCAAAAATACATTTGAGGCATACAACAGCAGACTCGAAATGATAAAAGAAAGAATAAGTGATACCGAAGACAGAGCAGCTAAAATTGAAGAGAGAAAAGAATGGAAAAAATTGAGCAGGGGCTCAGAGAGTTGAATGGCAACACAGAACGCAACAACATACGTGTCATGGGAGTTCCAGAAGAGGAAGAGAAAGGAAAAGGGGCAGAAAGAGTATTTGAGGAAATAATAGCCGAAAATTTCCCAGCTCTCACGAAAGAAATGAACTTACATGTCCAAGAAGCACACAGTACACCAATGAGAATAAATCCAAATAGACCTATGCCAAGACACATATTATTCAGAATGTCAAATGTAAAAGATAAAGAGAAAATTCTCAGAGCAGCAAGAGAGAAGCAAACGATCACGTACAAAGGACTTCCAGTAAGACTTAGTGCAGATTTCTCTTCAGAAACCATGGAGGCGAGAAGACAGTGGTATGATACAATTAGGAAACTGAAAGAGAAAAACTGCCAGCCGAGAATTCTTTATCCAGCAAAACTGTCCTTCAAATATGAAGGTGAACATAAAGTATTCACAAATAAAAAGAAACTAACAGAGTTTGCAAAAAAGAATCCACCTTTGCAGGAAATATTAAAAGAAGCCTTAGAACCTGAAAGAAAAAGACAGGAGAGAGAGGCTTGGAGGAGAGTATAGAAGAAAGAAAAGCAGAAAGGATAACCAAAAGAGTAAAAAGAGAGACAAAAACAAGATGATATATTAAAACCAAAGAATAAAATGGAGGAATTAAATAGTGCATTTTCAGTAATATCATTGAATGTGAATGGATTAAATTGCCCAATCAAAAGATACAGGCTGACAGAATGGATAAAAAAACATGAACCATCCATATGCTGCTTACAAGAAACTCACCTCAGACCGAGGGAAAAAACCGGCTGAAAGTAAAAGGTTGGAAAAAGATACTCCATGCAAATAGTAAACAGAAAGTAGTAGGGGTAGCTATACTAATATCAGACAAAACAGACTTTAAATGCAAAAAAGTGATAAGGGATGCTGAAGACCATTATATATTAATAAAAGGGATGATCCTCCAGGAAGATATAACAGTCATAAATATCTACGCACCTAACCAGGGTGCCCCAAAATATATGAGACAAACTCTGGCAAAACTGAAGGGAGAAATAGACATTTCTACAATAATCGTTGGAGACTTCAACACCCCTCTCACGTCATTAGATAGAACAACTAGACAGAAGATCAACAAGGAAACGGAGTACTTGAACAATATGATAAACAAATTAGACCTAACAGACATATACAGAACACTGCATCCAAACTCAGCGGGTTATACATTCTTCTCAAGTGCCCATGGATCTTTCTCCAGGATAGGCCACGTGTTAGGTCACAATGCAGCTCTCAATAAATAGAAAAAGATTGAAATTATACAAAGCACCTTCTCAGATCATAATGGAATGAAACTAGAAATCAATAACAGACCGGAGAAAAGTAAATTTGCAAATGTGTGGAGACTGAACAACACACTCCTAAATATTCAGTGGGTCAAAGAAGAAATTGCAAGTGAAATCAGTAAATATATTGAGACAAATGAAAATGAGAACACAACATATCAAAACTTATGTGATATAGCAAAGGGAGTCTTGAGAGGGAAATTTATAGCCCTAAATGCCTATATTAAGAAACAAGAAAGAGCTAAACTCAAAGATTTAACTGAACAACTTGAGAAACTAGAAAAAGAACAGCAAACCAATCCCAAAGCAAAAAGAAGGAAAGAAATAATAAAGATTAGAGCGGACATAAATGAAAATGAGAACAGAAAAGCAATAGAGAAAATCAACAAAACCAAAAGCTGGTTCTTTGAGAAGATCAATAAAATTGACAAACCCCTCGCTAGACTAACAAAGAAAAAAAGAGAGAAGATGCAAATAAATACAATCAGAAATGAAAGGGGGGAAATTACAAATGACCTCACAGAAATAAAAAGAATCATAAGAGGATATTATGAGAAACTATATGCCAACAAACTAGACAACCTGGATGAAATGGACAAATTTCTAGAAACTCATAATCAACCAACACTGACACAACAAGAAATACAAGAACTTAACAAACCAATCACAATTAAGGAGATTGAATCCGTCATCAAAAATCTCGCAGCAAAGAAAAGTCCAGGACCAGATGGCTTCACAGGTGAATTCTACCAAGCATTTCTAAAAGAATTAACACCAATCCTGTTTAAACTCTTCCAAAAAATTGAAGAGGAGGGAAAATTACCCAACACATTTTATGAAGCCAACATCGCCCTAATACCAAAGCCAGATAAAGATTCCACAAGAAAAGAAAATTACAGACCAATCTCTCTCATGAACATAGATGCAAAAATTCTCAACAAAATACTTGCAAATCGAATCCAACAGCATATCAAAAGACTTATACATCACGACCAAGTGGGATTTATTCCTGGTACGCAAGGCTGGTTCAACATAAGAAAATCAATCAATGTAATGCACCACATTAACAAATTGAAGGAAAAAAAACACTTGATCATCTCAATAGATGCAGAAAAGGCATTCGACAAAATCCAACATCCTTTTTTGATAAAAATACTTCAAAAGATAGGAATAAAAGGAAAATTCCTCAGTATGATAAAGGGCACATATGAAAAACCCACAGCCAACATCATACTCAATGGAGAAAGGTTAAAAGCTTTCCCCCTAAGATCAGGAACAAGACAAGGATGCCCACTTTCACCATTGTTATTTAACATTGTACTAGAAGTTCTAGCTAGGGCAATTAGACAAGTCAAAAAAATTAAAGGCGTCCAAATTGGAAAAGAGGAAGTAAAACTCTCACTGTTTGCGGATGACATGATCCTGTATTTAGAAAATCCTGAAGTATCCACAACAAAGCTACTTGAACTAATACATGAGTTCAGCAAAGTGGCAGGATGTAAGATCAACACGTCGGGAAGCGGCTGTGGCTCAATCAGTGGGGCTCCCGTTTACCATATGGGAGGCCCCGGGTTCGGTTCCCAGGGCCTCCTGGTGGGGGCGGGCCCGCCCGCACGGCGTGGTTGGCTGACCCAGCGGGCACAGGCAGCAAGAGGGGGATAAATGAATAAATAAATAAAATCTTTAAAAAAAAAAAAAAAAAAAAAAGATCAACACGCAAAAATCAGTAATGTTTTTGTACACTAGTACTGAATAATCTGAGGAGGAAATCAGGAGGAAAATTCCATTTTCAATAGCAACAAAAAGACTCAAATACCTAGGAGTTAATTTAACCAAGGAAGTACAGGACCTATATGCAGAAAACTACAAAACAATGCTAAAAGAAATTAAAAAAGACCTAAACAAATGGAAAGACATTCCGTGTTCATGGATTAGAAGAATAAACATCGTGACGATGTCAATCTTGCCCAAACTGATTTATACATTCAATGCAATACCAATCAAAATCCCAACAGCTTACTTTACAGAATTAGAGAAGGCAATTACCAAATTCATCTGGAAGGGTAAGTGCACCCGAATAGCCAAAAGTATTCTAAAAAAGAAGAGCAATGTGGTAGGATTTTCACTGCCTGACCTTGAAACATATTACAAAGCTACAGTGGTCAAAACAGCATGGTACTGGCATAAAGATAGACACATCGATCAGTGGAATAGAATTGAGAATCCAGAAATATACCCTCACCTATACAGTCAACTGGTTTTTGACAAACCTACCAAGCCCACGCTGATGGGAAAAAACAGTCTCTTCAACAAATGGTGTTGGGAGAACTGGATATCTATAACCAAAAGAATGAAAGAGGACCCCTATCTCACCCCCTATATAAGGACCAACTCAAAATGGATCAAAGATCTAAATATAAAAGCCAGGACCATAAAACTACTAGAAGAAATGTAGGGAAACATCTTCAAGACCTTGTGGTAGGTGGTGATTTCTTGGACCTTACACCCAAAGCACATGCAACAAAAGAAAAAGTAGATAAATGGGACCTCCTCAAAATTCAACACTTTTGCACCTCACAGGACTTTGTCAGAAGGGTGAAAAGGCAGCCGACTCAATGGGAAAAAATATTTGGAAATCACATATTTGATAAGGGTTTAATATCCAGGATATATAAAGAGATGTTACAACTCAACAATAAAAAGACAAATGACCCAATTAAAAAATGGGCCAAAGACTTGAATAGACATTTCTCTGAAGAAGAAATACAAATGGCAAAAAAACACATGAAGAAATGCTCAACATCACTCATGATTAAGGAAATGCAAATCAAAACTACAATGAGATATCATTTCACACCTATCAGAATGGCTACTATTAAAAAGACAGAGAACTACAAGTGTTGGAGAGGAAGTGGAGAATAGGAACACTTCTTCACTGTTGGTGGGAATGCAGGATAGTACAACCACTATGGATGACTGTTTGGCAGTTCCTAAAGAAGTTGAATATAGACTTGCTACATGACCCTGCAATACCACTACTGGGTATATACCCAGAAGAACTGAGAGCAGTGACACGAGCAGACATCTGCACACTGATGTTCATAGCAACATTATTCACCATTGCCAAAAGTTGGAAACAACCCAGGTGTCCATCAACAGATGAATGGATAAACTAACTGTGGTCTATTCACACGATGGAATATTATGCAGCTGTAAGAAGAAATGAAGTCATAAAGCATATGGCAACATGGATGAACCTGGAGGACATTATGTTGAGTGAAGCAAGCCAGACACAAAAGGACAAATACTGTATGAATGCGTTACTATGAACCAAATATATTGTGTAATATATTGTTTGATTAAAAAAAAAAAATTCATATGTATCCATTACATTGAATTGAGAAATGTATATATTTATTCATCTGTGCTTACTTTTTAGTTTTTAATTGTTTATATTTTCAATTATTAAATGTAGAAAATAAAGTTAAAAAGTTAAAAAAAAAAAAAGGCAGGGCTGAGAGGGAAATTTATAGCTCTAAAGAAGAAAGATCTCAAAACAAACAAACAAACAAACAAACAAACAAAAAACAGCGGGACACATTCCTTCCATGCTTACATCCAACTCCCTGTTTATGAGGGTCAGGTGGCTGGCCAGACCAAGAGTCTATTAAAAGTATTCTCTCATCTAGGATTAGATTTCACAGTCTTTCTTTATTAATGCATTCACACTGTCCTTCTGACTCCTTGGATTTAGCCTGGCTATCTCCAAGGTCTTCATTTTACATTGGCTAGGAGTTCATATAACATTATTGTTGTGATTTTTAGAATTTTCTAATGGTTTAAACATAATAGAAATTTTTGTAAATTTTTACTGAATAAAAGCTGACCTCCCTGGATTTAATCCCATGCTTAGAGGCACCGTGTTCTTCTCTATGAGTAGTTTTCTGGTCCTAGGCCCAGTGGGCTAACTTTTACCTCTTTTAGTCAATACATGGTTAATTCCATGACACAGTGGTTTATCTGTGATTAAACAGATTTGTATCATGACCAATCACCTTTGTTAGGAGTAATACTCTTTTTTAAAAAATCCCTTGACCCTAGGTCCACGAATAGAAGTAGCTTTACTTGTCATCCTAAGTATTTTGGCACGTATGGACTCTCTTTTAGAGTGAAACTCTCTAATCTTATTTTCTGAAGCTCAGAAAATGAGTTCTGTCTAATAAAGGTGGAAATGAAATTTAGAAAATCTCATCTATTTTATAGTTATTACAGCATTGCTGATACCAACACTGAAAGTATTTTTATACTTGACTGGAAACTCTATTTTGTATAAATTTGCACTGCCATCTTTTCAAGATAATTTTTCAAAGAATTAGACAACAACATATTGGGATAGATTTAGGTATGTTCATTTTGTAAAAGAGTTAACTAAATAAACTATCAAGGTTGTTTAGTCTCAGGATTCAATGAAAAAAGGTCTGGTTGAAAATGAGGACTCTGGAGTTCCCTTTTAGGATCTGCTTTAGGCTGGTATGGGGGGATTTTTGGCAAATAACTTTTACCTCAGTTTTTCGTTCATTTAATAATAGAAGCAAAATAGATCCTGCCGCTTAACAGCTGTGTTATCTTAAATAAGTCACTTTTTAAAAATTTCACTGATTGTTTTGGTTTTCTCATCATAAAAATAGGATGAAGTGTCAGCATGTATGTAAAAGTATTTTACATTATAAAGCATTATACAAATATAAGATTGAGCAGAAAGTTCTTGTTTGTTTTCCCTATCACAGATTCTTCCTCTTTCATAGTAGCCATTCAATTAATATTTGCGTCACTGGGATTTTAGAATAAAGATAATAGATTTATTGAGTCTTGAGTCTCTAAATAGAATACAAAGTAGTTGGGATGATAAACTTGTAATTAATAAATCATTTCTCTTTGATATTTGTTCATGTTAATTGTAATGGTGAAGGTTGTTAACAACAAGATCTCTCAGACTTTAACAAGTTTTTAAATCTGAAAACTACAAGAAATATCAAATTTAGAATATTTATATGTCTGGTGTGAGGGTGAAGGAATCCCTCAGATATAATGAATCCTGTTTCCCTCCACTAGGCTTAAATGAATTGCCTGTTACTCCTTCTCAAGGCTTCTGTTTCTTTCAAACAGAATGTTTGGTCTCTTTATGTGGTAGCAAGAGAGGGGAAGACAGGCGAACCAGATCACATTTCACATTTTATTATGAGTTTTGGCGACTTTAGAGGATATTAATTCCTACTATGGACCACCACTTCCCTCACATTTCAACCTTCCTAATGATGGAAAAGTTTTTGGGATATTTCTCAACAGATTTTCCCAGATAACTAAACTTGTATATATCTATGGCCAATGAAAGTAAAGAATATCAGTCATCAGCTTAATATTTATTGAGTGTTTACAACTTTGTCAGTTATTATCTTTAGCAGTTTGGCATTGTTTATGAATTCCAAAAATAGATATTGGATTATATTTGTAAACTGGTCTGTACCTCTGGGTGTGTTCCCCTTTGATTGTAGTAAATTCAGAGCTTTCACTTTTATTTCATTAGATTATGATTAGGGCTTTGATTGAGCCTTGGTGGGCAGAGACTCACACAGAAAACGACTAGGGCAGAGGAGAGAATTAGAACGTTTTGATGCTGGAGCCCCGGGAAGTAAACACACAGGAGAAATACACAGAAGAATAGAGACAGCTCCATAGACACAGTAGAGGGCCCGGGAAGAGAGAGCCTGAAAATCTACAGCTGACCTTGTGGAGAGAACAGAGCAGCTGAGCCCAGGAAGAAACTAGCCCCAGTGAGAGAGA
>JAKSZT010054518.1:9007003-9041515 GCA_026826555.1 Tolypeutes matacus | reverse complement strand
ATTTTTGTAAGCAAATACACATATATGCATATATATTTATATGTCATTTTACAAATGTTTGTATGTATTGTGAGAATTTTGATTTTTACCCATAATAAAAAAAAAAGAAAAAAAAAGAAACTATAGCGGTATACAATCTGGGGCAAAGGCTTACTGGAGATGAAGTTCTGTATCCTGGGAAACAGGGGGAGCAACCAAACTCCTGTAAACCGGGGAACTCCCAAACAACTAACAATCAAAAACCTGGGGCAAGACACAGGACAAGAAAGAGGGAAAACCCTGCCTTGGGCAGGCCTTCCTGATAGAAGGGCTGAAGCCCAAGAAAATTTCTGTCCTGGGAGCAGATGTGGCTCAAGCAGTTAAGAGCCCACCTCTCTGGTAGGGTTCCCAGTGCCTCCTACAAAAAAACAAACAACAAGCAAAACAAACAAAAATAGCCAACTCAAGGGAGACGATTTGGCTCAGTGGTTGAGTGCTGACCTCCTAGGTCCCAGGTTCAATCCCCAGTCCAGGAAGGAAGGAAGGAAGGAAGGAAGGAAGGAAGGAAGGAAGGAAGAGAGGCAGGAAGGGAGGGTGGGAGAGAAAGAGGGACGGAGGGAGGGAACGAGGGAGGGAGGGAAGAAAGGAAGGAAGGAAGGAAGAAAGGAAATCTCTGTCTTATCATCAGCTATTTACAAAATTAAGAAACATCTCAGGGAATAAATCCCAGAGTAAACATTTTAAAATATTAAAATTTACAGTGTGCAACGTAAGAGTGCAAGACAAAGATACAGGAAATGATGGCACAAACAAAGGAAGAGGATAAAAATTCAGAAAACACTAACAAAGATGACCATAGTGTGGACAAACCAAAGACAGAGTTTTGTATAATTTCAATCTTTTCTATTTATTGAGAGCTGTATTGTGACCTAACATGTGGTCTATCCTGGAGAAAGATCCATGGGCACTTGAGAAGAATGTATAACCCGCTGAGTTTGGAAGCAGTGTTCTGTATATGTCTGTTAGGTCTAACTTGTTTATCATATTGTTCAAGTACTCCGTTTCCTTGTTGATCTTCTGTCTAGTTGTTCTATCTAATGATGTGAGAGGGGTGTTGAAGTTTCCGACGATTATTGTAGAAATGTCTATTTCTCCCTTCAGTTTTGCCAGAGTTTGTCTCATATATTTTGGGGCATCCTGGTTAGGAGTGTAGATATTTATGACTGTTATATCTTCCTGGAGGATTGTCCCTTTTATTAATATATAACGGCCTTCCGTATCTCTTATCACTTTTTGCATTTAAAGTCTGTTTTGTCTGATATTAGTATAGCTACCCCTGCTCTTTTCTGTTTACTATTCACGTAGAGTATCTTTTTCCAACCTTTTACTTTCAGCCGGTTTGTATCCCTGGGTCTGAGGTGAGTTTCTTGTAACATGTAAGTTCATTTCTTTCATGAGAGTTGGGAAATTTTCAGCTGTTATTTCCTCAAATACTCTTTCTGCCCCTTTTCCTTTCTCTTCCCCTTCTGGAACTCCCATGATATGTATGTTGTTGCGTTTTATGTTGTCATTCAACTCTCTGAGCCCCTGCTCAATTTTTTCCATTCTTTTCTCTCTCTGTTCTTTTCTTTCTTCAATTTTAGCTGCTCTGTCTTCGGTATCACTTATTCTTTCTTCTATCATTTCAAGTCTGCTGTTGTATGCCTCAAATGTGTTTTTGACTTCACCTATTGTGTCTTTCATTCCCATGAACTCCGTTACTTTTCTGTTTGGGATTTCAAATACTTATTTGTGTTCGCTCAATGTCTTCTTGATGTCATTTATCTCTTTAACTATATTGTCTTTCATCTCATTAATTTGATTTTGGAAATTTGTGCTCATCTCACTGATTAGTTCTCTCAAATTCTGCATCTCTTCTGGAACTTTGATGTAGTCCTTTTCTTGGGCCATGACTTCTATTTTCTTAGTATGGCTTGTAATTTTTTGCTGCTGTTTAGACATCTGGTTAGGTTGTATTTTACTTAGATGCTCTATCTCTTTCTCTTTTATAGAGTTTTAGTGGCAGGAGGCTGTGAGTTACCACAGCTCTTTGATTTTTGGCTCAACCTTGATTATCAGAATTGTCCTGCTGGTTGCTCAAAACTGGGCACTGGACCCAGTAATTGGTTGTAGAGTCGCTTCCTAGGGCCTTGGGCAGGGAGGCTATAGAGGCCAGGAAAAGCCTCTACTATTTATTTTTAATTTTCTTATGTGCACTTCCTTGGTCTGCCAGGAGATGGCGCTCATTGGCAGCTCACAATTCAATCCCTGGTCAGAGTGTATTTGTTGTGACACAGACCAGATCAATGTGATAGAGCTTCCTGTCTGGGGGCTAAGAGCCTTGTAATTCAAACTTTCTGAGACAGTTCTCCAGTCTTCTCTGGCAGCCTCTTCCCTTTTCCCAGCTAGGAAATATTTCCACTCCCCTCTGAGTCCTCAACAATCAGTCTCTGTTAGTAGAGGAGGAGATTGGGAGGTTTGCATATCTTTAGCCCCTTGCAGGCTCCAAGGCAAACAATGGTGCAGCCCCCCCCCCCGGCCTTGAAGGGCTCTCGGGACAGGGCAGACCAATCCTGTGAGTCAAAAGCAGGGTCATCCCCAGGCTCTCTCTCCCCTCTCCTTTGGAGTCCTCAACAATTAGTCCAGGCTAGAAGAGAGGGAGGTTGCGAGGGTCGGATTTCTCCAGTCCTTCGCAGGATCCCAGGGCAAACCACCATGTGGAAGGGTCTGTGGGGCTCCGCAGCCTAAATTTGTGGGTCAGAACCTTAGTCAGCCTAAGGCTGTGTCCCTCTCTCTCCCCTTTCCGGGAGTGGTAGATCCCTGGAGCCCCCTTTGTCTGTAGTCGCAGGTCCAGAGGCCCGAGAATTCTAAAGAGTGTGGGGGAGGGTGCTGGCAGCAGCAGCCACTGCTGGTTCCAACTCACGGTTCTGTCGTTGCCATTTCCCTCTTTTGTCCCTCTCTCCTCTGGGTGGTGTGCAGCCTTCACCTGCTGTCTTAAACCCTAGAAGATCTTTTTCGGGGCTGTTTCAGCCTGTCCTCTAGCTATTTTTCTGGAGAAGAAATTCCCGTGTTTTACTTGTCTGCCATCTTCCCAGAAGTCAAGAAAGTGTTTAAAAATGATTTTTAAAATGCTCAAGAAGATGAGAGAAAATACAGAGATAGAACTAAAGGATATCAGGAAGGAAGGGAGGGAGGGAGGGAGGGAGGGAGGGAGGAAGAAAGAAAAAGAAAATCTCTATCTTATCATCAGCTATTTGTAAAATTTGAAACATCTCAGGGAATAAATCCCAGAGTAAACATTTAAAAATATTAAAATGTACAGTTGCAACATAAGAGTGCACGACAAACAAAGATACAGGAAATGATGGCACATACAAAGGAAGAGGATAAAAATCCAGAAAACACCAACAAAGATGACCATAATGTGGACAAACCAAAGAAAGCATTTAATAAATGATCTTTAAAATGCTCAAGAAAATGAAGAAAAATACAGAGCTAGAACTAAAGGATATCAGGAAAATAATGAATGAGTAATATGAGAATCTTAATAAAGAGAAATTTTAAAAAGGAACCAAAAGAACTACTGAAGTTGAAGACCACAATAAGTGAGGTGAAAATTTTCCAGTAGGCTTTCAAGAGCAGAGTGGAGCTGGCAAAAGAAAGAATTAGTGAACTTGAGGAAGGAAACTTGAAATGAGACAGGCTGAGGAGTAGAAAAAATAAAAATTAGTCTAAGAGATGTATGGGACATCATCACATGTACCAATATGGTCATTATGAGTGTTCCAGAAGGAGAAGAAAGAGAGAAAGGGGCAGAAGGAATATTCAAAGAAGCAACTTACAACACTTAGCAATAGATATGAATATACACATTCAACAAGCCACAAGAACACCAAACAGGATGAACTAGAAAGAAAAAATACTCCATTAATTCCTGACCAAACCGTAGAATGCAAAGGACTAGGAGAGAGTTCTGAAAGCTGCAAGGGGGAAAAGCAAGGTGTTATGTACAAGAGAGGCCCAATTAGATTAAGTGCCGATTTCTCATCAACAAACAATTGAGGCAAGAAGGCAATGGGTTGAATTACTTAAAGTGCTAAAAGAAAACAATTGCCAATCAAGAATTCTGTATCTGGCAACATTTTCCTTAAAAAATGAGGCAGAGACTAATATATTCCCAGAAAAACAAAAGCACAGGGAGTTCATCATCACTAGACTTGCCCTACAAGCAACGCTAAAGGGAATTCATCTGAGTAAAAGGTAAGGACACTAGACAATAGTTCAAAGTAGCATAAAGAAATAAAGATGGGCAGTAAAGGTATCTATAAAAACATGCCAGTATTATTGCAGTGAATTGTTTGGTATGTGTAGCAGTTTGGCAGTTTGATATAGTTATGAATTCCAAAAATAGATTTTGGATTATGCTTGTAAACTGGTCTGTTAATCTGGGCCTGATTAAGTTATTATTAGGTGTTGACTGGGCCACATCAATAGGGTGTTGAGCCCCATCCCTTGGTGGGTGGGGAATCAAATATAAAAGGCACAGCAAAGGACAGAGTAGAGCAGTTTTTGAATTGGAGTTCTGATGTTCAAGTTCTGATGCTGGAGCCTGGGGAGGCCAGCAGATGGAGGAGCTTGGTCGAGAGGAAGGAGAGAAGGCCCTGGGATAGAGATGAGCCATTCGCCTAAGAGTCTACAGCTGACCTTGTGGAGAGAGGCAAAGCCTAGAGAGCCTCATAGTCTACAGCTGACCTTGTGGAGATAGCAGAGGAGCTGAGCCCAGAGACAAGCAAGCCCTGGGAAGAGAGGAACCCAGGAAGCCTGAACCCTCATAGACATTGGCAGCCATCTTGCTCCAACATATGGCAAGAGACATTGGTGAGGGAAGTAACTTATTCTTTATGGTCTGGTAACTGGCCATAAAAGTTACCCCTTCGGCTGACTAATACAGTATTTAACTCCTCTTACTTCCTACAAATGCTACTCTCCAGTCAAAAGGCAGTGACTGGCACAATGGATAAAAAAGCAGAACCAACTATATGCTGTCTGCAAAAGACTAACCTTATTTTCAAAGATACAAGTAGATTGAAAGTGAAATGATGGAAAAAATATCCCACACAATTATTAACCAAAAGAGAGATGGGGTAGGTATACTACATTTAGGTAAAATAGATTTTATGCCAGTTATAAGTGACAAAGACAGCCATTATATATTGATAAAGGGGATAATTCAACAAGAAGATGTAGCAATTATAAATATATATGCACTGTGACGTTAAGACGAAGCCACTTTAGCTAGTAGGTGAAAGGAAGGAGTTCCAGAGGAGGAGAGGGGAGGGAAAAGCGGATGCTACCATGTGCCTGATTGCTCACAGCGGAAGCTCAGGGAGAAGGCTCTCCTGATGATGGCTCGATTTGGACAATTTCATGGCCTCAAAACTGTAAGCCTTTAGATAAAAAGTCCCCATTGTAAAAGCCCATCCATTTATGGTATGTTGCTTGGCAGGCTTTAGGAAACTAAAACATGCACCTAACAGCAGAGCACCAAAAAACATGAAGAAAATACTGACAGATTTGAAAGGAGATATAGATACATCTACATTAATAGTAGGAGACTTTAATAGACCACTTTCAATAATAGATAGAACATCTAGTTAGAAGATCAATAAGGAAATGCAAGACTTGAATGATACTCTAAACCAACTAGACCTAAAAGAAGTATATAGAATACTTTACCCAACAAAAAGAGTATACACATTCTTCTCAAGCCACGTGGATAATTTTCCAGGATAGACCAAAGGTCAGGTCACAAAACAGTCTCAATAAGTTTTTAAAATTTTTGAAATCATACAGTGTATATCCTCCAACCACAACAGAATGAAGCTAGAAATCAATAACAAAGGGAGAAATGGAAAACTCAGAAATATGTGGAAATTAAACAACATACTCTTATACAAGCAATGAGTTTAAGATGAAATAACAAGCAAAATTAGAAAATATCTTTAGCTCAATGAACATGAACATATCTTTAGCTTAATGAACATACAACGTACCAAAGCTTATGGAATGTAGTGAAGGCAGTGCTGAGAGGGAAATTTACATTTCTGCATGCTTACATTAAAAAGGAAGGAAGATTTCAAATGAGAGACCTAATCTCAAAACTGGAAAAACTAGAATAAGAAGAGCAAACTAAAGTGAATATATGCAGAAGGAAGGAAATAATAAAGAGTAGAGCTGAGATAAACCACATAGAAAACAAAAAATCAATTGAGAGAAACAACAAAACCGAAAGGTCCTTAGAAAAAATCAATAAAATTGACAAACCTTGAGAAAGAGTGACAAAGGAAAAAAGAGAAAAGATACAAATAACTAAAATCAGAAATGATAAGGAGTACATAACTACCAACACTGCTGACATAAAAAGGACTACATGAGGATACTATGGACAACTATACACCAATAAATTAGAAGACCTAGATGAAATGGATCAATACTTAGAGGCGTTTTTTTGTTGTTGTTGTTGTTACCGGGAGGTCCCGGGGATTGAACCCGGGTCCCTCCATGTGGGAGACGGACGCCCAACCAGTTGAGCCACATCCGACCCCTGGATCAATACTTAAAAACACCCAAACTACCTACATTGACTCAAGAAGAAACAGAAGATCTAAACAAACCAACTTATCAATAAAAAGATTTAATCAGTAATCAAAATCCTCCCAAGAAAGAAAAGCTCAGGACCAGATGGTTTCACAGGGGAATTCTACCATATATTCCAAGAAGACTTAAATCCAATTCTGCTAAAAAAAATTGAAGAGGAGGAAGCATCCCCTAATTCATTCTACAAGGTCAACATCATCCTCATACCAAAGGCGGATAAATATACCACAAGAAAACTATAGTTCAATTTCTCTTATGAATATAGATGCAAAAATCCTGAATATACTAGCAATCTGAACCCAACATAATATTAAAAGATCATACACAGGATCAAGTGGTATTTATCCCTGGTATACAAGGATGGGGCAACATACGAAAATCAATTAATGTAATACAACACAGTAACACAATGAAGGAAAAAACAACACATGATCATCTAAATTGATGCAGAAAAGACATCTGACAAAATTTAGCACCGCTTCTTGATAAAAACACTTAGAACTTCTTCAACATGATACTAGGCATATGTGAAAATCCCACAGCTGACAGCCTACTTAATGGTAAATGCCTGAAAACTTTCCCTCTAAGATCAGCAACAAGACAAAGATGCCCACTGTCACCACTGTGATTCAATACTGTACTGGAAGTTCTTGCCAGAGCAATTAGGCAATAAAAAGAAATAAAAGGCATCCAAGTTGGAAAGGAAGAAGTACAACTTTCCCTATTTGCAGATGACATGATCCCATATACAGAAAATCATGGAAAATCCACAGCAAAGCTCCTAGAGGTATTTAAAAAAATTTTTTGTTGTTGTTGTTGAGGTACTGGGAACTGTACCCAGGACCTCGTATGTGGGAGGCAGGTACTCAATCACTGAGCTACATCCACTCCCAATTTAAATTTTTTTTTTTTAGGAGGAACTGGGATTTGAACTCGAGACCTTGCACATGGGAAGCAGGCATGTTCAACCACTGAGCTACACATGCTTCCTTCTCCTAGAGCTATTAAATGAATTCAGCAAAGTGGGGGGTACAAAATCAACACCCCAAAATCAATAGTGTTCATATACACAAGCAATGAATAATAGAAAGAAGAAATCATGAAATAATTCTATTTACAACGACATCTAAAAGAATCAAATATTTAGGAATAATCTAACCAAGAAGGTAAAGGACTTGAACACAGAAAATTATAAAACATTGCTAAAAGAAATCAAAGAAATAAATGAAAGGACATTCTGTGTTCATGGACAGGAAGACTAAATGTTGTGAAGATGTCAATCCTACTGAAAGCAATTTATGGATTCATGCAATCCCAATCAAAATTCCAATAACCTTCTTGGAAGAAATGGAAAAGCCAATCATCAAACTTATGTGGAACTATAAGGGGTCCCATATAGCCAAAGACAACTTGAAAAAGAAGAATGAAGTTGGAGGACACACACATTCCAATTTAAAAATTATAACAAAGACAATCAAAACAAAGACAATCAAAACAGCATGGTACTGGTACAGGTAAGACATACATAGCAATGGAATTGAACTGAGACAGAAATCAACACTCAAATTTATGTCAAAATGACTTTTGAAAAGAGGGCAATTGGGAGACAATACTTTCTTTAACAAATGCTTCTGGGAGACCTGGATACCCATATGCAAAAAGAATGAAGGAGGACCCCTAGTTCACACCATATACAAAACAACTCAAAATAGACCCTAGACCTAAATATAAGAACCAGGACTATAAAACTCCTAAGATAAAATATATGGAAGCATCTTCAGGGTCTTGTATTAGGTACTGGTTTCTTAAACTTTACACCCAAAGCACAAGCAACAATAGAAAAAACAGATAAATGGAATCTCATCAAAATTAAAAAATGTTCGTGCATCAAAGGACTTTATCATAAAACTGAAAAGACAACATAGACAATGGGAGAAATTATTTGGAAAGCACATACCTGATAAGGAATTAATAACAGAATTTAAAAAGAATACCTACAGGGAAGCGGCTGTGGCTCAATCAGTAGGGCTCCCGTTTACCATATGGGAGGCCCCGGGTTCGGTTCCCGGGGCCTCCTGGTGAAGGCAAGCCCGCCCGCACGGCGTGGTTAGCTGACCCAGCGAGCACAAGCAGCAAGGGGGGGATAAATGAATAAATAAATAAAAATCTTTATATATATATATATAAAAAAAAAGAATACCTACAATCCATCAAAAAAGACAAACAACCCAATTAGAAAATGGGTAAAAAACTTGAGTAGACATGTCTATAAAGAGGACATACAAATGGCTAAAAAGGACAGGAAAATATGCTCAATATCATTAGCTATTAGGCAAATGCAAATCAGAACCATCATGAGACAAAACTTCATACCCATTAAAATGTCTGCTATTAACAAAACAGAAAATAATAAGTATTGGAGAGGATGTGGAAAAATAGTAACATTTATTCATTGCTGGTGGCAATGTAAAATGGTGCAGCTACTGTGGAAGAAAGTATGGCTGGCTCTTTAGAAAGCCAAGTATAGAACTATGATAGGATTTAGGATTTCTATTATTAAGTATGTGTAGTAGTTTCGAATTATTTATGAATTCCAAAAATAGATATTGGATAATGTTTGTAAACTGGCCTGTTTGCACATTAGATTTTATTGGATTCAAAGGTTTCACTTTTACTTGATTAAACAATGATTAAGGCTTTGATTGGGCCACGTCAGTAGGACATTGAAGGGGGTGGGGACTCACAGGGAAAACTACACAGCAGAGCAGAGGAGTTAGTTGGAGTTTTGATGCTGGAGTTTTGATATTGGAGCCCCGGGAAGTAAACACACGGGAGAAGAGCACAGAGGAATAGAGATGGGTCCATAGACTCGGCAGAGACCCTGGGAAGAGAGCGAGCGCCTGATAAGTCTACAGCTGACCTTGTAGAGAGAAGAAAACAGCTGAGCCTGGAGAGAAATGAGCCCTGGGAGAGAAACGAGCCATGGGAGAAAAACAAGACTTATCCCAGCCTACAGCTGATATTGGAAGAAGCTGGGACCATGGAGCATTAAGAGGAAGAGGAAGCCTGAATTCTTACAGACATCGGCAGCCATCTTGCTCCAACACGTGACAACAGACTTTGGTGAGGGAAATAACTTATGCTTTATGGTCTGGTAACTGTAAGCTTCTACCCCAAATAAATACCCTTTATAAAACCTAACAGATATCTGGTATTTTGCATCAGCACCCCTTTGGCTGAGTAACATAGTATGTAAACAAAATAACTGAAAGCAGGGACTTGAACAGATATTTACACAGTGTTCACAGAGGTATTAATCACAATTGCCAAAAGATGGAAACAACCCAAGTGTCCTACTACCAATGAATGCATAAACAAAGTATGCTACATACATACAATGGAATATTATGCAGCCAAAAAAGGAATGAAGTCCTAATACATGTAACATCATGGATGAACTGTGAAGACATCATGTTGAGTGAAATAAACCAGACACAAAATGACAACTATTGTATGCGCTCACTGAGTGGAAATAAATAGAATGAGCAAATTCATAGAGTCAGAATCTAGAATATAAGTTACCATGGCCTGGGCTGGGGATAGAGAATGGTGAATTAGTGTTTAATTGTACAGAATTTCTATTTGGGTTGATTGTAAAGTTTTGGTAATGGATGGTGGTGATGGTACCACAAAATGGTTAAGGTAATTAACAGTACTGCATTATACATGTGAATGTGGATAACAGGAGAAATTTTAGATTGTATATCTGTTACTAAGATTTAAAAAACATGACTATACATCATAGTGAACCCTATTTAAATGACAAACGATAGTTAACTGCACAATTATAAAAAAATCTTTCATGAATTACAACAAAAGTACCACACTAATACAATGTGTTAATAATAGGGTGGTATATGGGAAGTCTCTGTATTTTTATGCATGATATTTCTGTAAATGTACACATTGACCAACAAAAAATAATTTTAAAAGAATACTCTTGGGAAGCGGCTGTGGCTCAATCGGTGGGGCTCCCGCTTACCATATGAGAGACCCCGGTTTCGGTTCCCGGGGCCTCCTGGTGAAGGCAAGCCCGCCCACGTGGCGTGGTTGGCTGACCCAGCGAGCGCGGGCAGTGGGGGGGGATAAATGAATAAATAAATAAAATCTTTAAAAAAAAAAAAAAAAAAAAAAGAATACTCTTGCATTTGGACAAAGTGAAAAAGTATATTATAAGAAAATGTTATAAATAACTTATCCCAACAAATTAGGTAACTTAAATGAAATGGACAAATTCCTAGAAAGACAATTAATGAAACTGAATCAAGAAGGAACAGAAAATATGAAGAGCCTAGTAAATAGAAAGAAATCGTTACAATTTTAAAATTTCCAACTAAGAAAAAAACACGCCCAGATAGTTATCCCTGTGGATTCATGCAAATATTTTAAAAAGAAATAATATTACACCCTCACAAACATTGCATAAAAATGAAGAGAAGAGAACACTGCTCAACTCATCCTGTAAATCTGAACTTATACAGATCCCAAAGCCAAACAAAAGACTCACAAGGAAAAAAAAAATAAAAACTACAAAAGAATATCCCTCGTGAATAAGTACACAAATATCTTTGTTTTTTTTTTTTTTTTTAAAGATTTTATTTATTTATTCATTTATCCCCCCCTTGCTGCTTGTGCTCGCTGGGTCAGCTAACCATGCCGTGTGGGCGGGCCTGCCTTCACCAGGAGGCCCCAGGAACCGAACCCGGGGCCTCCCATATGGTAAACGGGAGCCCTACTGATTGAGCCACAGCTGCTTCCCACAAATATCTTTGTAACAATATATTGCCATACTTCAGGAATAGGAACAAGATGGAGGAGTAGAAAACACCAAATGCCAATAACCCCGTATTTGCAATTCCCACAGAAACATTAAAAAACAAGCAGAAACTGTCAGAACCAATGTACTCAGAACTCTAGAAAACAGTCAAAGGCTTAGAGCAAACAAGAAAACCCTGAATCAAGAAAAAGGCAACATAAAAACGTTAGGAAATCTGCGTGGAACATTAATTTATCCTTGTCCTATCCTCTCCACAGCTTGGCAACAGTCTGTGGGATGGACAGCAGACAGATACCCAGTACAGGCCCCTGATTATGGAGGGGACAAAGCACAACTTATTCATAAATTCAGTGTTTAGATAAGTCTGTTCCAACCTACCTGGTGGCTACCTGAAAGACTCACCCAAGGCATTCTTCTATGTCTTGCCTTACCTGGAAACATGCCGGGCAGAGCAGCAGTAAACTAAGCACTGCGAGGGAACTGCAGATACTTAGGGTGGAAGATTATGGTTGAGATATACAACAAAGCACATAGGGCCTAAACAAGAATGATCCCTGATATGAGAATTAACTACCATTGCTAAGATATATAAATAATTCTGTGGTGGTGCCAACATTCATAGAAAGCAAAGAGGAAGAAACAAATCCTTACTTCCTCAAAAGTGTAATGCAGGGAGTGCTTGAAGCACATACACTGTATTCACTTAACCACCACTGCAGAGAGACAGATGAAGATAATGAGATAGAGATACAGAAAGAGAAAGAGAAAAAGAAACAGAGGTGTGTGTATGTGTATGCATGTGTGTGTGGGAGGGTGATGAGGGAGGGAGGGAGGGAGTGAGAGAGAGAGAGAGAGAGAGAGAGAGAGAGAGAGAGAGAAATGGGATGGTTGTTGTTTAAAAGGACTGGCAATAAAGAACAAATCCATTTATGCAGGGAAATAAGTTTGAATACCTGTAGTAAAAACAAAATAGAATGGGAATGTGTATGTTCTTGAAAGGATTCATAAGATAGTCCAAACAGGATGAAATGCAGGTTTGGGGTCAAGAAGAGTTTCTAAGGTAAGTAATATTTAATATAATACCACAAGGATGAGTTGGAGTTAGCCAGATAAATGGGAAGGGGATATAGGAGAACGTTTCTGCCAGAGTTAACAATGAACATGTGTGAAGGCTCTGAGGCAAGAGATGGCATAGGACATTTGGATGACAAACTCACTAAAACAAGTAAGCAGGGAAAGGAGAGAGAAATGAGGCTGGAGAACCAGGAAGGAAGTATGCTTTATAAGTTTGAATATAAAGTTTATATTCAGAAGGTCTAGAATGTTATAGAAGCTGGGGAGCAAATGATATCATTATATATATTGATACAAAGTGATTAGCATAGTGCCTGCCACACAATAGTCTCAGTAAAGAGAGATGATGATGATGATGATTATAAATCATTATACATTGGCAAAACAGAGAATGGATTGAAAGTCAACAAGGGATAGAAGGATGTCATCAAGATGCAGCATAATACATCCCAGGAATGTTTGCCTTCAGAGATAGTTAAATAAAGGGGCAGATTACACTCACTTAGAACACTGTAGGATGATGGACACTAGAGAAAGACTCTAGAAATGCTGAATAGAAGGAACAAAGAAACAATAAAAACCAGGTAGGAGATCTGCAACTCAGGCATGCCAGTCTGGACCCCTCCCTCATGCTCAAACCTACACAGCTAAAAAGTCACACAGTGACAGAACTCTGGCCCAGGGACATCATGCTGTGGTCACTGATCACAAAGCCATCCACAGCAGTGACTTAGAGTCCCATGCACATTTAGGCACGGGAACCCAAGACTACAGAGACCCAAGGCGGACCCTCGCAATCAGTGAGTGAGTGCATACAAAGCATATCCAAGGGAACAAGAGCAACCAGAGGCAGAACCATTGGTAGGCTGTGCACACTCCTGGAGGAGGAACAGAGGAAAGGCAATTCTCTCCTGAGGGGAAAGCGTCACACATAGTATGGTAATCATAAAAGTTGGTGCGCATGCCAAAGGTAAGAGTTAGGTGCAGAAAGACCTGACTAAACCTGAACTGCTAAACATGGGCGGCTCTAAATGTTCAGTAGAAGCTGGACGAGGCATTGAAGGAGAGCCTTATGGCGAAGCCAATCTGCAATAAAACCCTAAGCAAGAGAGAGAAAGTGACTTCCAGAGTTAGCACATCAAAACAATCAAATGCCCAGACAACAACAAAAGATCAAAAGTCATACCAAGAAACAAGAAAAAATGGTTCATTCAAGGGAACAAATTAAAATGTCAGAGGAAACACAGACATTTGAACAACTTATAAAAATGCTGAAAAACTATCCTCAATCTAAATAAATTGTGGTGTATATACATGATGGAATATTATGCAGCAGTAAGAAAAAATGAAGCCGCGAAGCTTGTGACAACATGGATGAACCTGGAGAACATTATTTTGAGTGAAGCAAGCCAGACACAAAAGGACAAATACTGTATGATTGCACTAATATGAACTAAATATATTGTGTAAATGCACAGAGTTAATAATTAGAATATAGGTCACAAGAAACTAGAAGGAGGGTAGAGAACGGAAAGCTGAGGGTTAATCTGCGCAGAATTGATAAAAACGTTGTTTGTAAATCTCTGGAAATGAATCTAAATGGTGAAAGCATATCATAGTGTTTGTAACCAGCAGAGCTATTATACGAGTATGACAGTAGTTGACAAGGAAAAATCTAAGGCAGGGGTTCTTAAGAAGGGGTCTCTGGAAAGATTTCAGGGGGACCGTGAGCTTGAATTGAAAATTCAAAAAAACATTATTCTTATGGGGACGTGTTGGTGTGGGTGTGATGTATTTATTAAATAATACACAGTACAGTATGGACTTAGTAAGGGGTCTGTGGTTTTCACCTGACTGTCAAAGGGTTCCGTGGAACAAAAAAGGTTAAGAACCCTGGTGTACGGGAAGCGGCTGTGGCTCAATCAGTGGGGCTCCCGTTTACCATATGGGAGGCCCCGGGTTCGGTTCCCGGGACCTCCTGGTGAAGGCAAGCCCGCCCGCGCGGCGTGGTTAGCTGACCCAGCGAGCACAAGCAGCAAGGGGGGGATAAATGAATAAATAAAAAAAAACTTTAAAAAAAAAAAAAAAAAAAAAAAAAAAAAAAAGAACCCTGGTGTAAGGTCATGTATATTACTAGAAGGAAAGCTAAAATCTGTAACATGGGACTGTGAAAGATAGTGAAACCTCATATAAAGCACGAATATGGGTGATATTGCATATATAAGACTGTTTTTACAAAATATAAAATACAAATATACTAGAGAGAAGGAAAAAGAATAGCAGATAGGTACAGCAGGAAAAGCATAGAAAGATTGATAGGTGATGAGTTTTGTTTGTTTATTATCATCATCATTGTTATTAATGGAATAAAATGAAAGCGCTCTAAGAATGACAAGTGAGGTGCAGCAAATTCAGGTTTTCCGGCACTGTAGTGATTGTTGCTGGCCCGAGATAGAGGCGGACTGGGAAATCTTCGTGCCTCAGATTTGTTGACCTACAGAATGCTTTGATACCCATATTTTTGTAGAGTCTATAAAGAACTTCTTTCATGCTGGTTGGAATCTGGTATTCTTATCTGGCCAAAAAATATACACACTACAGCAGAAAGATATAATGAATGTGAAGCCCAGGAGCACACAGATAAAACTGGAACTCAGGAGTTACACATATCTCAAGATGGAATTCTGAAGCTGTGGCTAAATTACATATTCCAGTAATGGTGGATGAAGTTGTTCATTGCTTGGCACCACAAAAAGGGCAGATTTTTCTAGATATGACATTTGGTTCAGGAGGACACACAAGAGCCATTCTACAGAAGGAGTCAAATATTACTCTGTATGCCCTTGATAGAGACACAACAGCTTATGCAATAGCCAAACAACTTTCAGAATTGTATCCTGAGCAGATCCAAGCTATGCTAGGCCAGTTCAGCCAGGCAGAAGCCTTAATACTGAAAGCTGGAGTACAGCCAGAAATTTTGGATGGAGTCTTTTTGGATCTTGGGTGTTCCTCCATGCAATTTGATAATCCTGAAAGAGGTTTTTTCCCTTCGGAAGGATGGCCCCTTGGACATGAGGATGGATGGTGGCAGGTACCCTGACATGCCCACTGCTGCTGATGTTGTGAATGCTTTAGATCAACAGGCACTTGCATCCATCCTGAGAATATACGGAGAAGAAAAGCACTCCAAGAAAATCGTTTCAGCAATCATTCAGGCACGCAGCATCTACCCCATCACCCGAACGCAGCAGCTTGCCAGCATTGTTGCAGGTGCATTTCCTGCCTCTGTGATTTATGCACGTAAAGACTCACTCCAGAGATCTACACATATTGCTGCCAAGACTTTCCAAGCTTTGTGCATATTTGTGAACGAACTTAACAAACTCTACACAGGACTGAAGACAGCTCAAAGTTTCTGAGACCTGGTGGCTGCCTTGTAGCTCTTTCCTTCCATTCCCTAGAGGATCGCATTGTCAAATGATTCTTGCTTGGTGTAAGCATGACAGAAAGATTTAATCTAAGTACCAGACAGAAGGTGACACAAGCATTAAGATTGGGTTTGGGTCAAGAAAACAAGGAAGAAGTTTCTCTAGGAGGGGGTCCTTTAATGTGGAAATTAATAAACAAGAAGGTACTTACTCCAGAAGATCAGGATGTACAGGTCAACCCCAGAGGACACTCAGCCAAACTCAGAGCAGCTATCAAATTATGAGAATAAAAATTACTATATTTGAGCTTCAAATATTCCCTCATTTTCTTTAAAAATTTTTATGTGATGTTACTGAACTGCTTAATATAAGAAAGTGTGGGAAAGTTTGAAAATTGAGGTTATTTAGGGTTTTTTTTTTCTCTCAAAAAAATGTAAGAAATGCTAAATGACACAAAAAGTTCAAATCAGGGAGCATCATTTGAAGACTGGAAAAATGTGTTTATTTTAGAATTATATTTGTCTTTGGGGATGCAGTCTTTTCTATTACCAGGAAATTTAAAAAAAAAAAAAATATATATATATGTATATGTTGTGTTTGTTATCTAAATATGTAGACTCAGGCTGTCAAAGAGACAGTCAAGATCATATCTGCATGTGCTAAATTCTGTATTTAGATATTCAAATTTGCAGCATACTTTCTATGGCTCAAATAATAATGATCATGGAATGAAGTTTAATTTCCTTCTTTGGGAATAATTATTACTGTGGCTATATAAAATATTATCATTATACAACTTTAAAAATTTCAAGTATTATTTTGGAAATGTATTATATTCGTACATTTCAGTGCTGATATTTTAGTGTTCATAATTTTAAGGGGATTTTTCAATATATTATATGCCATGTTTACATATAATAGAGGAAAAATGTAGCATTTCTCTAAGAACCTTAACAGAGAGTAGTTTTTGCAACACTTTTATTTAAATGCAAATGTTTTTATTTTAATAATAGATTGGGGTGCCTTTGATAAATAATAAATCTTCCTATTATTTGAATCCTGCATTTTTAATTCAAACTAATTTAACCATTCTATTTGAGATAGAAAACTATCTGATTTATTCAATATATTAAAACAAATGCACTCTGAATGTTTTCGTTTATATATAGTAACTGTAATAAAGGTAAAACTTTTATTCAGGAAAAGTCCCCTTGGTAGAGGATTCCTTAAGAAATTAATGAGAACTCATTCACCATCCATATATCAACACTTTATCTGTAAATATGCACTTCTAACTTATTCAGTTGTTCAGCCAGTACTGGACTAGGCATTAGAGAAACAAAAGTGAGTAAAATACACATAGACCACAGTGCCACTCCCTTTGAGTCTAGTGGTAGACAATATTAGTTAAATAGTCACAAAAATAAATATAAAGTTGATACAGTGGTGCCACAGAGAAGCAGTACATGGTACTGTAAGAGAACTTAGTAGAGATTTATCTAGTGAAGGAAACCAGGTCTGAAGAAGTGATATCGCACAAAAGTGGGTTCCTTCTTCCCAAGGCACCTTTAAAGCCAATTCCTGAGACCCCAGGTTTCAAAGAGAGAAAGAGTTTTATTGGTTGCACAAGCAATGGAGCACAGTGGCTTCATGGCCCAAAACTGCCTCCCTGATCTGCAGAAATTCTAATGTTTTATAATATCGGGGTGCTAATGAGTAATTGGGATGGAGCTGAACACAGGTTCCTTGATGCTTAATAAGCATTAAGGAGCTGTACAGGACAGATGGGGGTGGGGTAGTAAACTAGGGTCAGTCACAAGGATTTGGGATAGGGGTATACGGAACAAAGGTCATTTATAAGGTCTTTCAAATGGATATTAAACAGAGGTGGGGGGAAGTGGCTGTGGCTCCAGTGGTTGGGCTCCCGTTTACCATATGGGAGGCCCCAGGATCGATTTTCGGGGCCTCCTGGTGAAGGCGAGCCAGGCTGTGCGGCGCGGTGAGCTGACACAGCAAGATGACACAACAAAGGGAGACAAGCAGACACAGAAAAACGCACAGCAAATGGACACAGAGAGTACAAGCAGCAAGGGGGGGGGGGGATAAATAAATAAAAATAAATCTTTAAAACAAACAAACAAACAAACAAAAAACGGAGGTGGGTGGAGTGGTTACAATCCCAATAATAAGTATACACAAGGGTGAGGTCAAGTCTAGAGTAACTGTAAGCAGAGATGGGACCCCCTAGCCAGCTTCAGTGATTCTAGGTATTAACTCTTTGCTATTTTATAATATAAAGGCATCTGTATAATGATTTAGTAATCATAATTATTTGTTCATTCTTAACCTTTGGTTACAAAATGTGGTATTTAATTTGCAACCTAAAAGATAACTATGAATTAATTAGGCAAAGGGTACACTGGGTGGAGTGTGAGGCATATTGATTAAAATTGATATGAGGGAGAGGTTGGGGTATATGGGAATCCCTTATACTTTCAAGGTAACTTTTCTATAATCTAAAACCTCTTCTAAAATATAATATAAAGTTTATTATATTAAAAACAAAAAAAAGAATTACAAGTGATAAATGCACAAATATATGACTACACCTAACACCACTGATTGTACACTTTGGATGGATTTATGCTTCATTAATATGTATCAATAAAATTGATTTGTTAAAAAACAAAACAAACAAACAAAAAACAACTAGCCTATACCAACTTAAGGATCAAAAGGAAAATGCAGATAGAAATAAGCTATATATTGGGGGTCGGATGTAGCTCAACTGGTTGGGCGTCCGTCTCCCATATGGAGGGACCCGGGTTCAATTCCCGGGACCTCCCGGTAAAAAAAAAAAAAAAAAAAAAAGAAATAAGCTATATATTGATATTAAGAGCTAAAGGATATTAAGAAGGTAATGTGTGAAAAAATAGAGGGAGTAGAAGACTAAAAAAGAAACATAACAGAACTTAGGGGGATTAAAACACAATAATGGCAATTAAAAATACAATAGAGTAGCACATTTGAACAAGCAGAAGAAAGAAACGGTGAACTAGAAGTCAGGACAATCAAAATCATAAAGTTGGAAGAGAAGACAGAGAAAAGAATTTTAGAAGGTAAGCAGAGCCTAAAGGACCTGTGGGACAACATGAAGCCTACCAGTGCACGCATTAGTGGAGTCCCAGAAGCGGAGGAAAAGGGAAATGGGGCAGAAAGAATACTTGAAGAAAATCTCCCAACACTTATGAAAGACATACATAGGCATGTCCAAGAAGCACAAAAGTCCTAACAGGATAAACACTAATTGGCTTACTCTAAGACATCCACTAATCCAAAGGTCAATGCCAGACATAAAGAGAGAATTCTGAAAGCAGCAAAAGAAAAGCGGTCCATCTCATAAAAGTGATCCTCAATAAGACTAAGTGCCAATTTCTCATCAGAAACCACAGAGGCCGGGAGGCAGTGGTAAGACACATTCAAGAGGCTGAAAGAGAAAAAACGTAAGCCAAAAGTCTTTATCTGGAAAAACTGTCCATTAAAAATTAAGGAAAGTTTAAGATGTTCTGGGATGAATCAAACTGAGAGAGTTCCTCATCAAAAGTTCTGCCTTGTAAGAAATGCTACAGGGAGTTCCTCAGGGTAAAAGGAAATAACAGGAGATAGTAGCTTGAAGCTGTATGAAGAAGTGAAGATATCCAGTAAAGGTAATTGCATGAGTAAATGCAAACCAAATAGTACTATATCCGCAGTGATAACTCAAGTTTTTATTTCTTATACAATTTAGGATACAATTGAATAAGAAAGAATCATATTTCCTTAATTTTGCGTGTAACTGACATGCAAAATACAAAGAGGTTAAGTATGAGAAAAATAGCATCTTTATTCAGCGGACAGAAGAATATAGGAGCAGACTGCGTATACTATTGAAGCTATGTTGGTATCTTTTCAAACTAGTAGGTTTTGGAATTAGGTTGCTTAATACAAACCACAGCATAACCACAAAGAAAGTACTTAACATATAAACATACATGGAAATGAGAAAGGGATCAGTTACATCGTACAAGACTAAACATATACAAAAGAAAGCTACCATAAAGGAAAAGAGGGACAAAAAGATATGATGTATTAAAAACAAAAGACAAAACGGCTAAAATAGGTCCCGCCTTACCAATAATTACACAGAACGTAAATGGATTAAAGTCCCCTTTCAAAAGACACAGATTGGCAGAATGGATAAAAAAGTTTGATCCCACTAAATGTTCTTCACAAGAGACTCATCTGAGACCCAAAGACACTGTATTAATCAGCCAAAGGGGTGCTGATGCAAAATACCAGAAATCTGTTGGCTTTTCTAAAGGGTACTTATTTGGGGTAAAAGCTTACAGTTACCAGGCCATAAAGCTTAAGTTACTTCCCTCACCAAAGTCTGTGGCCACGTGTTGCAGCAAGATGGCTACCGATGTCTGTAAGGATTCAGGCTTCCTCTTCCTCTTAAGGCTCCGAGGTCCCAGCTTCTTCCAATATCAGCTGTAGGCTGGGATAAGTCTTGTTTCTCTCCCAGGGCTCATTTCTCTCCAGGCTCAGCTGCTCTCTTCTCTCCACAAGGTCAGCTGTCGACTACCAGGCTCTCTCTCTTCCCAGGGCCTCTGCCATGTCTATGGAGCCATGTCTATGGAGCCGTCTCTATTCCTCCATGAACTTCTCCTGTGTGTTTACTTCCCAGGGCTCCAGCATCAAAAACTCCAGCATCAAAACTCCAATTAACTCCTCTGCCCTGTTGTTTTCTCAGTGAGTCTCCACCCACATAGAGGGTTGGAACTCAACACCCTACTGACGTGGCTCAATCAAAGCCTTAATTATTACTTAGTCAATTAAAAGTGAAACCTCTGAACTTAGTATGATCTAATACACCCAGAGGAACAGACAAGTTTACAAACATAATTCAATATCTAGTTTTGGAATTCATAGATAATACCAAACTGCTGCAGGCACCAATAGCTTGAAAGTCAAAGGATGCAAAAAAGGATTCCAAGCAAATAGTAATGAAAGGAGAGCTTGGGTAGGCAAATTAATATCAGACAAAACAGACTTTAAGTAAAAAACTGTTACAGGTATTCCGGGAAAAATGCATTGGAGCAGGGCAGCAAAGATCAATTCTCTTATAAAAACAATGGAGGAAGGGCAAGAAGCTGTCTGAGTGAGCTGCTTTGTGGGGATCTGCAGACCAGAGAGTGCTGTCCACCATCTAGAGGGAGAGGGACAATGAGATGAAGAGGCCAATGTGAAAACCATGACTTACCACCCCCCGTGGCCAAGAACGGTAGGTACCCAAGCTCCACCCTCAAGGCGCACAGCCTGAGTAAAACCCCTGGCTCACTGCGGCCAACTGAGAAGGGAACGGGTGGCTTCCTCTCTGGGAGGGGGGAGGGTGCAACGGAGGGAGGAGAGAGTTTTACGTCAGTGAGTCTGGCCAGCAGAGTGTTTTGAATCTCAGCTCTGGCCAGACCAGAATCACCAGTGAGTGGAGGTGGAAAGAGACACCTCCGTGGAAAAGTTCGTCGAAGAATTCCATCCACTGGCAGGCCAGGAAACCGCAAGAGGTAAAAACATTCTGTGGAGTCTCTCGTGCACCAGCCCCTCTTGATCTAGTCTACACACCTTTAGTAGATCCCAGGCCCTGTTTTGATCACTTGAGCTGGGCAATCTTAAAGATTTAGAGTAAGTAGAACAAAAAATCAAAGAAGAGCCATAAAACAAATCCACAAGGCAAGAGAGAAAAATCAGCCATCAGAGAAAGTTCATAAACATAATCAGATGCCTAGACAACAGCAAAAAATTAAAAGTCATACTAAGTAAAAGATATGGCCCAGCCAAAGGAAGAAATCAGAAATCCTGACGAGACACAGAATTTAAGACAACTAATCAATGATTTTCACACAAATCTCTGAAAAGAGATAAAGGATATTAAGAAGACACTGGGTACTCATAGAGAACAATTTGAAAGCCTGCAAAGAAAAGCAATAGTGCTTATGGGGATGAAAGACACAATGGGTGAGACATATAGACCAATAGAATAGAACTGAGAGCCCAGAGATAAATCCTTATGGCCAGCTGATTTCTGACAAGGATGCCAAGATCATTCAATGGGGAAAGAAAAGCCTCAACAAATGGTGCTGGCACACCTGCAAACCCACATACAAAAGAATGAATGTGGACCCCTATCTCTCACCATGTGCAAAAATTAATTCAGAATGGATCAAAGGCTTACATAGAAGAACTAATATTCTAAAACTTTCACAAGAAAACATAGGACTATATCTTCTGGACCATGTAGTAGGCACTGGATTTTTAGATTTACACCAAAAGCATGAGCATCAAAAGAAAAAACAGATACCTGGGACTTCATCAAAATTAAAAACTTTTGGGCATGAAGGGAAATGAGCAAGAAAGTACAATGACAACTGTATTAGTCAGGGTTCTCTTGGGAAACAGAATCAACAGGAGATATCTGTCAATAATATGAGATTTTATGAGTCTCTCACGCGACAGTGGGGATGCACAAGTCCAGGCTCTGCAGGCCGGCTGGAAACCAGGGGCTCCGATGAAAGTCCAATAAAAGGTCCTTGGTGAGTTTCTGGGAGAAGCTGGCTGTCCAAAGACAAGCTGGGAAATTCTCTCTGAATGTTGAAATCACTTCCCCTTTTAAGGCATTCAACTGATTAGATAAAAGTGTCACCCATTGCTGATGCAATCTCCCTGATTGATGCGGATGCAATCAGCCATCCATGCAGTAAACTCTCTGGTGACCAAAGTCCATAAATGCTCTTGAATTACAATTAGCCCAGTGCTTGCTTGACCAAACACCTGGACACAATTACCTGGCGGAGTTGACACATTAGTCTAACCATCACAACAACCTACAGAATGGGAGAAAATATTTCAAAACTATGTATCTCCTAAGGGTTTACTATTCAGAAAATATAAAGAACTCCTACAACTCAACAACACAATCTCAATTTAAAAATGGGCCAAGGAGGGGGGAGTGAATGTGGCTCAAGCAGTTGGGCACCCGCCTCCCACACGGCAGATCCCGGGTTCGGTTCCTGGTGCCTCCTAAAGACGATGGGCAGACAACAAACAGACACAGCAAGCAGACATGGAGCAGATAGACTAGGGAGCCATCTCTGGGGTGGGGAGGGATAAAAAAATAAAAAACCTTTTAAAAAACTGGGCCATAGATTGGAATAGTCTTTTCTCCAAAGATGTTATTCAAATGGATAAATTCAAATGGCAAAAAAACACATGAAGAAACGCTCAACATCACTCATGATTAGGGAAATGCAAATCAAAACTACAATGAGGTATCATTTCACACCCATCAGAACGGCCACTATTAAAAAGACAGAGAACTACAAGTGTTGGAGAGGATGTGGAGGGGTAGGAACACTTCTTCACTGTTGGTGGGAATGCAGAATGGTACAGCCACTCTGGAGGACTGTTTGGCAGTTCCTAAAGAAGTTGAATATAGACTTGCCACGTGACTCTGCAATACCACTACTGGGTATATACCCAGAAGAACTGAGAGAGCAGTGACACGAACAGACATCTGCACACCGATGTTCATAGCCACATTATTCACCATTGCCAAAAGCTGGAAACAACCCAGCTGTCCATCAACAGACGCATGGATAAACAAACAGTGTTGTATTCACCCGATGGAATATTATGCAGCTGAAAGAAGAAATGAAGTGGTAAAGCATATGGCAACATGGATGAACCTGGAGGACATTATGTTGAGCGAAGCAAGCTAGACACAAAAGGACAAATACTGTATGAATGCGTTACTATGAACCAAATATATTGTGTAACATTGTTTGATAAAAAAAAATTTTATATGTATCCATTACATTTAATTGAGAAATGTATATATTTATTCATCTGTGTTTACTTTTTAGTTTTTAATTGTTTACATTTTCAATTATTAAATGTACAAAATAAAGAAAAACAAAACAAAACAAAAACTAGGCCATGGATTGGAATAGTCTTTTCTCCAAAGATGTTATTCGAATGGAAAATATGCATATGAAAAGAGGCTCAACATCATTAACCATTAGAGAAATGCAAATTAAAGCTACAATGGAGAGGGAGGCAGCTGTGGCTCAATTGGTTGGGCTCCCGTTTACCATATGGGAGGCCCCAGGTTCGATTCCCGGGGACTCCTGGTGAAGACGAGCCAGCCTGTGCCGCGTGGTGAGCTGACACAGCAAGGCGACACAACAAAGGGAGACAAGCAGACACAGAAAAACGTACAGCAAATGGACACAGAGAGCACAAGCAGCAAGGTGGGGATAACTAACTAACTAAATAATTAAAAAAAAAAAAAAAAAAAACTACAATGGAGAGAGCAGAAGTGGCTCAAGGGGTTGAGTGCCTGCTTCCCGGGCTTGGTTACCAGGTGCCTTCTAAAAACAAAAACAAACAAAAGTAAACAAATGAAAAAAACCAACTCAGGGGAACCTATATAGCTCAGTGGTTGAGTACCAGCTTTCCACACACGAGGTCCCTGGTTTGATTCCCGGCCCCGGTACCTGGAAAAAAAAAGAAAAACTACAATGGGACAACCCTCACACCCACACAGATGACTATTATGCAAAAAACTGAAAACAACCAGTATTGGTGAGGATGCAGAGAAACAGAGACGCTCATGTATTGTTGGGAAAAATGGTACACCCACTGTGAAGATCAGTTTGGTGGTTCCTCAGAAAACTAAACATAGAATTTTTATATGACCCAGCAATTCCACTCCCTGGCATATACCAAAACAATAGAAAGCAGGGACTCTGACAGGAATCGTACACCCGTTTTGATCACGGCATTAGTCACAAGGGTTCAAAGGTGCGAGCAACCCAAGTGTTCATCAACAGATGAGGGGATAAACAAAATGTGCTATGCCCATGCAAGGGAATATAATTCAGCTGTGAAAATAAGTGAAGTGCCGGTACATGTGACAACATGGATGAAACTTGAAGACATCATAGTTCAGTGAAATGAGCCAGGCAAAAAAGGACAAATATTGTACGATTTCTGTTACATGAAATACTTAGAATAAGCAAGTTCATGGAGCAAGACAGCAGAATAGTGGTTACTAGGTGTGGCGGGAGCGGGGAATGGGCAGTCCATGCCTAATGAGTTTTGTATAAGATGATGAAAATAGTCTGGAAGCAGTGGCAAAAATGACACAGTATGGCCGATATACTTAATGTCAGAGAACTATCCGCTTACAAAGGTTAAAACAATCTTTAGGGATGTATATTTCACCACAATAATAAATGGCTTTTTAACAAAGGTCCATAAATGGATGAATGGATAAACAAAATGTGCTCTACCTATAAAATGGAATGTCATTCAGCAGTGAAAAGGAATGCAGTTCTGATACATGCTACAATGTGGATGAACCCTGAAAACATATGCTGAGTGAAAGAAGCCAGACACAAAAGACCACATATTGTACGAGTCATGTATATGCAATGTACAGAACAGGTAAAGTTCATAGAGACAGAAAGTAGAGAGCAGCTTCCAGGGGCCAGGGGAAATGAGGAATTATTGCTTACTGGGTTCAAAGTTTCTCTTTGGAGTGATAAAGTGATAAAAGAGTTTGGAAAATAGTGGTGATGGTTGCACAAGACTGTGAATTACTTAATGCCACTGAATTGTACACTTAAAAATGGTGGAAATAGTAAATTTTAAATTATGTACATTTCACCACAATTTAAAAAAGAAAAACAAAAGCGGCATTACACTCTATGCATAACTAAAAAGGTTGGCTTTATATAGGAAAAGAGAACATTCATTCATTATTTAGGACAGAAATATAGATGCAGATGGATTTATCTGGGGCCTACAAGTGGATGCTCACTAAGGATTGCTTCTATCTATTAAGCTAGAAGAAATTATGAGAGTGAACTAACCAATTAAATATAGTAGGAGGTAAATTTTGGGATCATGAATGTGTGACTGATTGGTCAGCATTGTCGTGGGTTTTCCTGAAGATATTTTTAGCCATTTGGGGCACACATGAAACAAGTATAAATAACATACGGCACATGAGACAATGCAACACCTATCCTTGGGAGTCAGATTCATTCCATAAATAGTTTTGGTTTATCTACTCTGTGATAAGCTGTCCTTTAGGTTTGGGCTAGAGATGAACAAATAGAAGTGGTCACCAAAAACATGGAGATTATATTTTAACACGGAGGACACCTTTAGGATACCTTGCCCTGAAGAGGCATAATTTTAGAATACCAACATGTCAGGGACATCCCTACTAGGCTGTGGCCTTGGAGATACCAAGCAATGCTGGGCCAGGCCAAGATAACCACTCATACCAGGAGGCTGATATTGGCATTTCTCATAGGCAACTTTGGGGCAGTGCCATAAACACAACTTGGGACACTGAATTCTTATGGTATTAAGAAGAAGGAGTATGGTCCCTTATACTGTGGATTCACCTGCCCACTGTAGTCTATCTTGGGTATGAAGCACACCTCACTTGCCTTAACTAGCAGACTGGCTTGTGAGATGCATGCATCACTATAATGCCTCATTCAGGAAAAAGAAAGCCGTAGGCTAAGATGGGTCATAAGTGAGTGTTTAGAAAGGAAGAAATGGGCAGTGGAGTAAGCTGTCAAAGAGATCTCCAACGACCCTAGTCTGGAACACTTGGAGTTAGCTGAGCAACTGACAACTGGAGTGGTGGGGGAGGGGTGTTCCTTTGGGTACTGAATGAGGAAGGTATGGAGATTTTGTTCCCTCTCTCAAGGTACCATCTTGCATTATTATAGACTCTGAAGTCTTTCTTCATGATCATTTTCTCCATGATGTCAACAGGAGCTTAGCGAAGGAATACTGAAGCTGATGCTGTGGAAAGAAGTCACACAGTAAGGAAATTATCTGAAGGATAACAGGAAGATCAGAAAGACTAAGGGAAACACAGCAGGAAGGCTTTGCCTCTCATGGGTAGACAGTAGCCACCCTTTAGGTAGCCAGCACAGATCTGGAGCTCATGTCCAAGTGTCTGAGGGAGAGCCGCTGCTGATGGACATAGGCCCGCATCATCAACTGATTCGTTCGTTTGGGCCATGTCAGTGGCTGCCTTATTGATAGACTGTGTCTCCATCCTGCCTTCTCTAAGGAAAAACCAAATGACTTTGGAAGAGGGTAAGGTCAAGTTTCAGACTTGGGCTCCATATAGGAGGGACCCGAGGCTGGGGCCTGTACCCGAACCTTCATGTGTCAGCATGACCGTGTTGGCATTGGTGTTGATTTTTCTGCCAGGCACATACTGTGACCTGGCATCGGCCTATTACTCTTTCTATGAAATAATCATTCCCAAGAGGCTGACAGTCGAGGGAGGGGCCAACCCAGTGGACAAGGCATCCTACGTGCTGAGAATGCATGGCCAGGAGCAGGTGATTCACCTGAAAGTGAAGAAAGACTATTTTGTGAGTAACTTTCCAGTCTACAGCTACCACAATGGGATCCTGGGGCAGGAAATGCCCTTCATCTCACATGACTGCCACTTTGAAGGCTTCATAGAAGGAGTCCCAGGTTCTTTTGTTTCTGTCAACACTTGTTCAGGTCTCAAGGGCGTCCTGATTAAAGAGGAAGAATCTTATGGCATTGAGCCCATGGACCCTTCAAAGGGGTTCGAACATGTGTTGTACACCATGGCACACCAAGCTCAAGTCTCCTGCAACGTCACTTCCGAAGAGAGTCAAGTGGTGTCCACCAGGCGGCAACAAGTGAGCAGGAAGCCTCGTAACGCACAGACGCTGTCCTACTTGTGGTCACACACCAAGTATGTGGAGATGTTTGTCGTGGTCAACAACCAGCGGTTCCAAATGTGGGGCAGTAACGTCAATGAGACAGTCCAGAGAGTAATGGACATCATTGCTCTGGCCAACAGCTTCACCAGGGCCATAAACACAGAGGTGGTGCTGATTGGCATGGAGATCTGGTCCGAGCGGGACCTAACAGAGGTCCCCGTGGACTTGCAAGTTACACTCAGCAATTTCAATAGCTGGAGACAAGAGAAGCTCTTCAATCGTGTGAACTACGATGTTGCCCACATGATTGCTGGGCATCGTCCTGGAGGGAATATGGGACAGGCGTTTCTCGGTGGTGCCTGTTCAAGTGGTTTTGCTGCAGCTGTTGAATCCTTCCATCATGAAGATGTCCTCCTTTTTGCAGCACTCATGGTTCACGAGCTTGGGCACAACTTGGGTATTCAGCATGACCATTCGGCCTGCATTTGTAAAGATCAACCCTTTTGCCTCATGCATGAAAATATCACTAAAGAAAGTGGTTTCAGCAACTGCAGCTCTGACTACTTCTATGAGTTTCTGCATGGACACAAAGGGGCCTGTCTCTTTAACAAGCCACGGCACACAGGCCACACTCGTAGGGATGCCAGCTGTGGAAATGGTGTGGTAGATGACGGTGAAGAGTGTGACTGTGGTTCTAACTGTGACAGTCATCTGTGCTGTGACCCAACATGTAGATTAAAGGAAAATGCAGAGTGTAGTCAAGGACTCTGCTGTTTTGATTGCCAATTGAGAAATAGGGGCTTCATTTGTCGTCCTGCTCTGGATGAGTGTGACCTCCCAGAGTATTGCAATGGTACCTCTGAAACATGCCCTGAAGACAGCTACAAGCAAGATGGAACGGTTTGTGAAAGAATTAATTATTGCACTGGGGGTCAGTGTAAGAACCCTGATAAGCAATGTTTGGCTGTTTTTGGCTCTAGTGCAAGGTCTGCCCCAGAAGACTGTTACAAGTCAATGAACACCAGAGGGGACCGATTTGGAAATTGTGGCAGTTCCATTAAACCTGACCAAGAAAAGTACATTAAGTGTGGAGGTGATAATATGTTCTGTGGGAAACTTATATGTACAGACATTAGCATCTTACCAACTATCAAACCCCAACATACACTGATCCAGTTCCCTCACGAAGATGACTGGTGTTGGACCATGGATGCCTATTATGGTACTGATATCCCTGATGATGGAGATGTGGATACAGGTACTTACTGTGGCCCAAACAAAGTCTGCATGAATCGCTCCTGCACTGCTCACACCGTGCTCAATTATGACTGCAGTCCAGCTGAAATGTGTAATGGGAAAGGCGTGTGCAACAATTTAAAGCATTGTCATTGTGAGGCTGGTTTTGCCCCTCCTGACTGCAAAGCAGAAGGAGATGGTGGTAGTGTGGACAGTGGACCCCCAGGAAAGCCAGATGATGTAAAACCAAGTGAAAGAGCACAGAAAAGTCACCATGGTGGTGATATTAATATCCGCAGAGGTGGTAAGAACAAAGATGAAAGCAAAAGCCTCAGCAACATAATATACATACTCCCCCTGTTTCTTATAGCATTATTTTTAGGGCTAATTATTCTTGCCAGCCTTGGGACTGGAAAGCAGCCACCAGAGGCCCCAGAAAAGCACCCAGAAGGGTCTATACCAGAAGTGCAAGCAGATGTAGAAGAGGAAGAACTAGAAACAGAAAATGAATAATGGAGGAGAGAAGCCAAACAAATCAAAGACCTGATAAACTGAGTGCAGATGAGAGGCTCAGTGCAGCAAGGGTTAAGTGGGAAATGATGGCTCCAGTGACTCTGACAGGGACTAAATGGTCTATAGAAATATGGTTATGTGGAAGGAGGGGTTTTCTCATCCTTTTAGTACTTTAATTATATACACACATACACATACACATTTGAAATCATATATAAAAGAATATTTTACTATTTTCCTTTTCAATTTAATGAAACAACTTTATTTAAACTTTTCTCATGGAGCATTCCCATTAATGTCCTGTCTTGTTCAATAGGACCAAATTTTGAGTCACCCATTTTTCTGGGCATGTCATCTTCTATCTATGTTGTTGGACTTTTAGTATAATTTATACCTACACATGCTAATATCAGGATTTTTCATCCCAATCACAGCTATGCATTATGTTAGGAACATTATGTGACTGACCATTCCAAATTTGCCCTGTCAATGTGTATTTATGAAATGAGAAGGAATTTGGTTCTAGATGCATGGCTGTAAGTACAACAGGTAGGAAACCTAGGTCATGAGACTTGCACATAATCAAATCCTAGAATGCTTTATGCTAAAAGATAAAATTCATGGAGAGGGAGTGACATCAACATGATGATGTAAGAATCCCCTGGAAAAGTCTCCGCTCAGAATCAATTAATAAAAGGACAAATTCTAGGAAGCGGCTGTGGCTCAATCAGTAGGGCTCCCGTTTACCATATGGGAGGCCCTGGGTTTGGTTCTCGGGGCCTCCTGGTGAAGGCAAGCCCGCCCGCACGGTGTGGTTAGCTGACCCAGCGAGCACAAGCAGCATGGGGGGGATAAATGAATAAATAAATAAAATCTTTAAAAAAAAAAAAAGGACAAATTCTACTTGATTGGAACTTTGGAGAATGACAGAAATGGAAGAACAACTCCACAAATACTGAATCAAAGAAAAATAAAAGTTACCTCTAAGATCAGGTAGGAGATGTTCTTTCTGTACATACCAGACTGCTCCCCTCCCCCTCCCTTGATCCCACATAGCTTTGGAGTCATACAGAGAAGCACAGCCCAGGTCCCTCCTGCCATGGATACAGACCAGAGAGTCATTCACAGCAGAAAGTTAGAATTTCATACATATTCAGGCACAGGGACTCAAGTCTACAGAGACCCAAGGCAAAACACAAGCAGCTGAGGAGTGCTGCATACAAAAGGGCCACCAGGGGGTAAAAGAGACAGAGAGAGAGAGAGGGAGAGAGAGAGATGGTGACAGAACTGTTGGCAAGAGGTGCATACACTCAATCCAGTCTCTGTTGGTTGGACCACCTAAATGCAAAACCAGACTTTTTTGGATTGACCCACCCTTCTGAACTGGCCCAATCTGGGTCTCTGGAGTAGGATACGCTAATGGGGAAGAAATCCAAGCTGGAAAGCCTCAAGGAAAACTGAACTACTATAAGATAGGACAGGAACCAGACTAAAAAGTGTAAGGAAAAGGGGGCAATGATTGAGGGAGAGAATTTAAACAAATTCCTGGAGAAGGAACAGAGGAAAGGATGATTTCTCTTGGAGGTGAAACAGTTGGACAAAAAAGACTGTACCACATATCCAGGGCAAGGGTCAGATGAAGAGCTGAGAAAATCTGAACAGTTAAAAATGGGCTACGCTAAAGGTCTAGAATAAGTTGGACCAAGTGTCAAAGAAGAACCTTAACACAAAGCCAATCAACAATAAAACCCTAGGAAAAAAGGAGAAACTGACCTTCAGAGCTAATTCATCAAAATAATCAGATGCCCAGATATCAGTAAAAAAAATTACTAGCCATACTAAGAAGCAGGAAGATATGACTCAGTAAAGAAACAAATTAAAACTACAGATAGGGGAGTGGATGTGGCTCAAGCAATTGGGCTTACGCCCACTACATGGGAGGTCCTGGGTTCGGTTCCTGGTGCCTCCTGGAGAAGGTGAGATGGTGCGGCAGGCAGGTGTGGCAAGCCAACACAACAAGATGATACAACAAGAGAGACACAAAGAGGAAGACAATGAGAGACACAACAAAGCAGGGAGCTGAGGTGGCTCAAATGATTGAGCACCTATCTTCTACATGGGAGGTCCTAGGTTTGGTTCCCGGTGCCTCCTAAAGAGAAGAAGAGCAGACACAGAGAGCACATAGCAAATGGACACAGAGAGCAGATAGTGACTAGAAACAATGGGGGGGGGGCAGGGAATAAATAAATAAAATAAATCTTAAAAAAAAAGAACTACAGAGGATACACAGAATGTGGAATATCTAATCAAAGAAATTCAAACAAATTCTTAAGTCAGTTCAAGGAGAGGAAGAAAAATATGGATATAGCACTACAGAAATTATGAAGACAATATGTGAGCATAAAGAAGACTTAGTAATTTTGAAAAGAAACATAACAGAAAGAATGAAAGGCACAAAGTGGGGATTAAAAATACACTAGTGGGAAGCAGATGTGGCTCAAGTGATTGGGCTCCCGTCTACCATATAGGAGGTCCAGGGTTCAATTCCTGGGGCCTCCTGAGGAAGGCAAGCTGGCCCATACGGCAAGCTGGCCCAAGCGGAGAGCTGGCCCTTGCGGAGTGCTGGCCTGCGCAGAAAGCTGGTGCAGAAAGATGACGCAACAAAAAGAGATACAGAGGAGAGACGATAAGAGATGCAGCAGACCCGGGAGCTGAGGTGGTGCAAGAGATTGAGCGCCTCTCTTCCACTCTGGAAGGTCCCAGGATTGGTTCCCAATGTCGCCTAAAGAGAAAACAAGCAGACACAGAAGAACACACAGCAAATGGACACGAGAGTAGACAACAAAGGGGTGGGGGAGAGAAATAAATAAATAAATCTTTAAAAAAAATACACTAGAGGGGAGCAATTGTAGCTCAGTGGTTGAACATCTACTTCCCATGTATAAGGTCCTGGGTTCAATCCCCAGAACTTCCTAAAAAAAAATACACTAGAGGCATACAATGGCAGATGTGAACAGGCAGAAGAAAGAATAATTGAACTAGAAGACAGGACAATCAAAATCAGATAGTCAGGAGAACACTGAAAGAAAAGAATAGAAAAAAATTGAGCAGTGTCTCAAGGTGTTGAGTGACAGCCTGAAGTGCACAAACATATGCAAAATGAGTGTCCCAGAAGGAGAAGAAAAGGGAAGAGGGGCAGAAAGAATACTTGAGGGGATAATGTCCAAAAATTTCCCAACTCTTGGGAAAGACATAAATATACATATCCAAGAAGCATAATGTACTGCAAACAAAATAAATCCTAATAGACCTACACTGAGACACATACTAATTAGAATGTCAAATGCCAAAGAGAAACAGTGAATTCTGAAAGCAACAAGAGATTCGTCACATAGAAGGGACCCTTAATAAGACTACGTGCTGTTTTCCCATCAGAAACTGTGGAGAGGGTTGGATGTGGCTCAACTGGTTGGGTGTCTGTCTCCCATATGGAGGGACCCGGGTTCGATCCCTGGGACCTCCAGGTAAAAAAAAAAAAAAAAAAAAATGTCTAAGAAACTGTGGAGGTGAGAAGGTAGTAGTATGATATACTTAAGGTATTAAAAGAGGAAAAACTGCTAGCCCCAAATTCTTTATCTGGCAAAACTGTCCTTCAAAAATGAAGGAGTATTTATAATATTCACAGATAAACAGAAACTGAGAGTTTGTCAACAAAAGGTCTGCCCTATAAGAATTACTAAAGAGAATTCTGCAGGTTGAAAGGAAAAGACAGGAGAGCATGGTTTGGAGTAGTGTGAAGAAATGAAGATATTCAGTGAGGGTAGCTAAAAGGGTAAATGTAAAACCCAAGAGTACTGCATCCTCAATATACAAATTTATTCTTTAATTCCTATAATAATCAGAATAAAATTGAATCAGAAAAAGGCATATTTCCTGATAATGGACTTGAAAAATATGAAGAGATAATGTTGGACAAAAACAACAAAGAGGGGAAACAGAGGGAAACGGAAGCAGATAACATGTATGCTATTAAAGCTAAGTTGGCATCTTTTCAAATTAGTAAGTTATAGATAAACATTGTGTAATACAAACCCCAGAGTAACCAGAAAGAAAATATTTTAAAATATATACAGAAACAGAAATGAGAAAGAGATATGTTAGATACATCACAAAGGATCAACTGTATAGTAAGAGGCTTCAATAAAGGGAAAGAGTGAAAAAAAAGATATGATATCTAAAAACCAAAGGACAAAATGGCTGAAGTAAATACTGCCTTTACATTAATAACACTGAATGTTAATGGATTAAACTCCCTAATTAAAAGACACAGACTGGCAGAATGGTAACAAAATATGACATGATGTTTAACAGGGACTCACCTTAGACAGAAAGATAAAAATAGGTTAAAAGTGAAAGTATGCGAAGTATGCGAAGCAGATGTGGCTCAAGCAATTGGGCTCCTGCCTACCACAAGGGAGGTCCCTGATTTGGTTCCCAGTGCCTCCTAAAGAAGACAGAGAGCTGGCGCAATGGACAGGCGTGGCAAGTTGATGCAACAAGATGATACAACAAGAGACACAAGAAGAAAAACATAGTGAGAGACACAACAAAGCAGGGAACAGAGGTGGCTAGAGCAATTAGGCACCTCCTTCCCACATTGGAAGTCCAAGGATTGGTTCCTGGTGCCTCGTAAAGAAACAAGGAAGATGAATAGACACAGCAAGTGCAAACAATGAGGGGGTGGGAGAAATAAATAAAATAAATCTTTAAAAAAAAAAAAGAGGGAAGCGGCTGTGGCTCAATCAGTAGGGCTCCCGTTTACCATATGGGAGGCCCCTGGTTCGGTTCCCGGGGCCTCCTGGTGAAGGCAAGCCCGCCCGCACGGCGTGGTTGGCTGACCCAGCGAGCACAAGCAGCA
>JAKSZT010054518.1:8705712-8989742 GCA_026826555.1 Tolypeutes matacus | reverse complement strand
TGAGCCCTCTAACCTACAGCTGAGAATGAAAGGAACTGGGACCATGGAGCCTGAAGAGGAAGGCTGAACCCTTGCCAAGACTGGCAGCCATCTTGCTCTAACACATGGCAACAGACTTTGGTGAGGGAAGTAATTTACTCTTTTTTTTTTTTTTTTTTTTTTTTAAGATTTATTTTATTTATTTATTCCCCTCCCCTTGTTGTCTCATTGTTTGTGCTCGCTGTCAGCTCATCCTCTCTTTAGGAGGCACCGGGAACCAAACCTGGGACCTCCCATGTGGGAGAGAGGTACTCAATCGCTTGAGCCACCTCAGCCCTCTGGTGTGTTGTGTCTCTCATTGTCTCTCCTCTTTGTGTCCCTTGGTTGAGTCATCTTGTTGCCTTAGCTTACTGTGCCTGACTGTCAGGCCAGCTCACCTTCTCCAGGAGGCCCTGGGAACCAAACCCAGGACCTCCCACGTGGTAGGCTGGAGCCCAGTTGCTTGAGCCACATCTACTTCCCATAATTTACTCTTTATGACCTTGTGACTATAAGCTTCTACCCTAAATAAATACCCTTTATAAAAGCCAACAGAGTTCTGGTACTTTGCATCAGCACCCCTTGGGCTGACTAATACATTTTCCTAGACTGAAGAGCACACAATGATGAAAATGATAGATAAATTCCATTCCCTCCTGAAGTATACAATTCTAGAAATAATTCACCTCAATTTGTTGAGTGTCTCTTGTGTATAAAGCTCAGTGTTTTATACACAGCTGGGATGTGGGGTAGACTATGTGTACAGTGGTGTAATGTAAATACAAACAAACATGGTTCCTGATCTCAGGGAGCATATAGTTGAATGCAAAAATAAAAAATATGTACTTTACCCAAGTACAAAGCAAATTCAGTTCTTTATTAAATATAAACTAACTGGGATTACAAAAGTAGTGATAGGGTTTAACTGGGGAGATTCAGGAAAATATAAAGAAATGGGTGGTCACCTAACCAAAAGTTTCACCCTGCCCTTATTCTACCTCTGAAGAGCAAAATGTAGTTTATCTGAGGTTCCTCTTTTTCATTTTTTCCTGAGCCCTGTGAGCAGTAAAATGGTCCAAAGTCAGGCAGTGTAAAGAAGATTAGAAACTCAGATATTTAGATCAGCAGGAGGGAAATGTTATGTGTGCTGCCTAATACAGTAACCACTAACCACATGTAAGTATGTGAAATAGACCTGGTATGACTGAAGAACTGAATTTTTAATCTTATTTAATTTTTATTAATTTAAACAGCCAAATGTGGCTACAGTACTGGACAGTACAGATCTAGATAATACATGACTTTCAGGTTAGCCACTGAAAAATTGAGAGTTACCAGAGTATATTTTACATGAACTCCTGGGTAGTTCACCTAAATTCTTGCCACTAATATGTCTAACACTAAGACAGTCCCTACATTTTTGCAACCCATTGATATCCATTGTTTTCCCTGTTAATTTTTTTATTCATTAAAAATTATAGATGTATATCATTCATACATGAACATACATAAACAATAAGTATATGGTAAAATTATGAACTTACAAAACAAACATGCTTATCATCCTATAGGGCTCCCATACATCACCCCGCCACCATCACTTTGCATTATTGTGAAACATTTTTTATAAACTATGAAAGAGCATCATCAAAATATTACTGCTGGGAAGTGGATGTGGCTCTGGCATTTGAGCTCCCACCTACCACATAAGAGGTCCCTGGTTTGGTTTCCTGGTGCCTCCTAATGAAAACAATGAGCAAAACAGAAAGCTGATGTGATGGGCAGGTGCAGCAAAATGACACAACAGAAGACACAAAAGGAAAAAGATAGTGAGAGACACAACAAAACAGAATGGAGATGGCTCAAGTGATTAGATGCCTCCCTCCCACATTGGAGGCCCCCGGTTTGGTTCTTGGTGCTTCCTAAAGAAACAAAGAAGAGGAACAGACACAGCAAGTACAAACAATGAGGGGATGGGGAGAAATAAATAAATAAAATAAATCTTTAAAAAAATATTACTACTAACTATAGCCTATATCTTATATTTGGTATATTTTTACCCCAACCCACCCAATTATTAATTGTATTAGTATTATATCTTTGTTATAGTTCATGAGAGAACATTCCCATATTTGTTCTGTTAACCACAGTCCATCTTCCAACCCAAGATTCACTGTGTTATACAGTCCTATGCTTTGTAAAATCCTTTCAAAGGATACACTCAGTGGCTTTCATATTCATCATAGAATTATGCTGTCATCCTCTCAATTTTAGAACATTTTTCCAGAAGGAAAAATCCCATATTCCCTTATACCCCCTATTGTCCCTTAGAATTGATATAATTTCTTCTTTACCATTCCTGCAAAAATATTACAATATTACTGTTAACTATCATCTATAAGTTAAATTAGTTGTAATTTTCCTGTGTATCACCATATTCTTTACACTTTTTAAAAGAAAAACATTCTTATATTTATACTATTAACCACAGTCGTCATACCACCGAAATCACTGTTATACAGTCCCCAGCTTAGCCTCTACTTCCTATCAATTGACATTTATATCTGCTGACTACCCCTTTCAGCCACAATCACATTTATAAATGAGCAGTTACACTCACTATGTTACCATCAACTCTATTCATTTCCACACTTTCACAATAAGCCTCATTAAAAACTATACATATATTAAAATCAGCTCCCATTCTCAGCTCACATCCTATCTCCTAGTAACCTATATTCTAGAGTACCTCCATGAACTTACTCACCATACTTAATTCATATTAGTGAGACCATACAATATTTGTCCTTTTGTGTGTGACTTATTTGTGTGTAATGTCCTCAAGGTTCATCCATGTTGTCATATGCATCCCAGGTTCATTTCTTCTTACAGCTGAATAGTATTCTATTGTATTTATATACCACATTTTGTTTATCCATTCATCGGTTGATGGACACATGGGCTGTTTCCAAATTTTAGCAATTGTGAATAATGCTGCTGTGAACATCAGTGAGCAAATGTCACTTCACATCCTTGCTTTCAGTTCTTAACATCTTCCTAGTACAGGATTGCTGGATCTTATCGCAGTTCTGTTTCCAGCATCTTAAAGTACCTCCAAACTGTCTTCCACAAAGACTGCACCATTCTACATTCCTATCAACAGTGAAGGAGTGTTTCTATTTCTCCACGTCCACTCCAGCACTTATACTTTTCTGTTTTTTTTTAAATAATGGCCATTCTTTAAGTTGTGAAATGGTATCTCATTGTAGGTTTGATTTGCATTTCCCTAGTAGGTAGTGATGTTGAACATTTTTTCATGTGCTTTTTTGGCCATTTGTATTTTCTCTTTGGAAAAATATCTTTTGAAGTTTTTTGCCCATTTTTTAATTGAGAGGCTTGTCTTTTTATTGTTGAGTTGTATGCTGTCTTTATATGACATGGATATCAAACCCTTATTGGATATGTGCTTTCCACATATTTTCTTCCATTGAGTAGGCTGCCTTTTTTACTTTCTTTTTTTTTTTTTCTTAAATTAGAATTTTATTAATTATCTCAAAGCTTATTCAAATAGTATTAAGGCAGTCATATAATGCTAAATCCTAAAACTGATTAAACAAAAATATTATTTTCTACCATTCTGTTGTGAAATGAATTCCTTATAATTGCTGTGAATAGGTGTGTATAAAAGTGCTCATTTTTTAAAAAAGTTACCTTTCCTAGAATTCAATTTAAATAAGAATTTTGACAAATTATCCATTGTCAATGATGCTTTTGGCTTCGAGATGGATTTACATTATTTTAATCGCTTGGAATATCATAGACATTAACCTGTATTTTATAATATATAATTGCTTATTAGCAACAGAATAATATTTCTTGATACAATTTCATGAAGTAGGCATAAAATACTGTTTTACGCCACTTAATTTTAAGACTACAAAATTAAATGGGTGGGATTAAATATAATCAACACATTGATATAACCGCAGAAAGACAAAATTTCCTACAAGACAAAGTGTTTCAAAGAATAAACTTTAGACCACATTAATCTAATAAGAAAACTTTTCCTTATTCTTAGATCTTAACTTTCCTCAACCATGATTCCCCATGGAAAACACCCTTAGTTTTCCATTAAGGTGGTTATTATTTGGAAACCTCTTCATTTCCGCGCGGGTGGATCAGGGATTGGCGATCAGAAATGTGACATTTGTCTTCTAGTGGAGAGAGAGAGCCTTTTTACTTTCTTGACAAAGTCCTTTGAAGAACAAAACTATTTAATTTTGAGGAGGTCCCATATATCTGTTTTTCCTTTTGTTGTTCTTGTTTTGGGTGTCAGGTTTAAGAAACTACATCTACCACAAGGTCTTGAAGATGTTACCCTACATTTTCTTCTAGGACTTTTATGGTGGTAGCTTTTAAATTTTAGATACTTGATCCATTTTGAGTTCATTTTTATATGAGGTGTGAAATAGGGGTCCTCTTTCTTTCTTTTGGATATGGATATCCAGTTCTCCCAGCACTATTTGTTTAATAGACTGTTCTGGCACAGCTGGGTGGACTTGATAGCCTTGTCAAAAATCACTTGATTGTAGATGTGAGAGTATATTTCTGAGTTCTCCATTCGGTTCCATTGGTCAATATGTCTGTTTTTATGCCAGTGCCATGTTATCTTTAATCACTGTGGCCAAGCAGTATGCTTTAAAGTCAGGAAGTAAGAGTCCCCCAACTTTGTTCTTTTTAAAGACATTCTTGGCTATTCAAGACCCCTTACCCTTCCGAATAAATTTGATAAATGACTTTTCCATTTCTGTGCCTTTATATCTGAGCTGAGTCTCTTGTAGACAGCATATAGGTGGCTCATATTTTTTAATCCATTCTGTCAGTCTGGGTCTGTTGATTGAGGATTTCAGTCCATTAACATTCAGCATTGCTACTGTCAAGGCATTACTTACTTTGTCCATTTTATCTTTTGGCTTTATGTTATAGTTACTATTTCATTGTCATATCTTACTATTTTCTGTGTTTTTACACTTTTAAGTTACCCTTCATAATAATCTTCATTTCTACAGTCTTCTCCAAGTCTCTTGCCCTTGTCTTTTCCTTTGACTTTAAATCCAGTCTTTTATTAACATACTCTCAGTTTTTCTTTGTCTGTGAAGGTGTTAAACTTACCCTCATTTTTGAAGGACAATTTTGCTAGAAAAAGAATTTTTATTTTAAATAAAATTTTATTGAAGTATATCTTTCATACATGAACATCCATAAACGATAAATGTATAATAAAATTTGTGAATTTACAGAACAAACATCAGGTGATGATTTCTCCCCAAAGACCAGCTGCTGGCGATCCTGGACTTCTCTGTCACATGGCGGCATCTCCTGGTCTCTCCCTTCTCTTCCAGGTTTCATTGCTTTCGGCTTTTGGTTTTCATGGATTTCCTTCTCAGCTCTTGTGGCTTTCTCTCTGCTTGTCTCTGCGTATTCATCCCATTTATAAAGGACGCAGTAAGAGGATTAAGACCCACGCAGGGCTATGCCCCAACTGAAGTAACCTAATGAAAAGATCCCACCTATAATAGGTTGGCAGTGGATGGGGGTGATAGTGGTGCAGTGATGTGATTGGGGTTGATGATGCTGGAATGTGAGAGTGAGTAGGGTGGGGGGGTTGGGTTGGATTATCCATTGAACTGGAGGGAGGGCTGGAGGAAGGAACAGGTGAACTCTGGGGATTTGTAGGTTTGTGGTTAAAACTACCATGGTGGGAATGTTCTTTTGGCAAAGATGGCAGGGAGGATAACAGGTGCAGGCCGTCAGGGGTTGGGGGATATGTGGGATAGGGAATACCTGAGGCATGCTTCTATAGAATATGAAAGTGTTCATCTTGTCATAGGGTATTATCTCAGTGGGTGGAGACCCACACAATAAACAAAAAAAGATTAAACTCTTATCCTGGGGAGTCCTGCTGTGTTCTCAATGAGAGGGGAAAGAATCTCTCAAGAACATAGGTAGTGCCTAATAAAAGAAAAATAACCAATATGTCAAGCCTTCAATATTAATGCATGGGGAAGCGGCTGTGGCTCAATCAGTAGGGCTCCCGTTTACCATATGGGAGGCCCCGGGTTCGGTTCCCGGGGCCTCCTGGTGAAGGCAAGCCCACCCGCACGGCGTGGTTAGCTGACCCAGCGAGCACAAGCAGCAAGGGTGGGATAAATGAATAAATAAGTAAAATCTTAAAAAAAAAAAAATTAATGCATGAAACTATGAACCTTATTCTTCAAAAATTGAAACTTAGTAGTTACCATAAGATACAAGGAGAGGGGGAGGAAGAATAGATGGAACATCGGGCATTTTTAGGGTATTGGAATTGCATGATCTTGCAATGATGGATACAGGCCATCACACATTTTGTCAAAACCTATAAAATTGTGTGGTACAAAGTATAAACTATAATGTATAGTATAGACCATGTTTAGTAGCAATGCTTCAGTATGTGTTCATCAATTGTAACATATGTACCACACTAATGAAAGATGTTGTTAATAGGGGAAAGTGGGGGAAGGGGAAGGGCTGGGGTATATGGGAATCTCCTATATTTTCAATGTAATATTTATGGAATCTAAAGCTGCTTTTTTTTTCTCTTCGTACTTTTTTAAAAACTTTATTTTATACATTTAATAATTGAAAATATAAACAATAATTAAAAATAAAAAGAAAGTATAGTTGTATAAAAACATACATTTCTCAATTAAATGTACTGGATACATATAATTTTTTTTTTAATCATAGAATATGTTACACAATATATTTGATTCATACTAACGCAATCATACAGTATTTGTCCTTTTGTGTCTGGCTTTCTTCGCTCAACATAATGTCCTACAGGCTCATCCATGTTGTCATATATTTTACGTCTTCATTTCTTCTTACAGCTGGATAATATTCCATCATGTGAATACACCACAGTTTATTTATCCATTCATCAGTTGATGGACACCTGGGTTGTTTCCAACTTTTGGCAATCGTGAATAAAGCCGCTATGCACAGCAAATTTGATCCCATTACTGAGGCAATACTCTTTTTTATCCTTCTACGTGATGCCCTATGTATATTAGGAATTCTTTCCACTCTTGCCAATGGGAACACAAATTATTCCTGGCCCTCTTTGAGCTTAGGTGATTGTTTCCTCCACTCCTTTTTGGTGGTTCTCTCCCTGATCTTTGTGGTTTTCATTCCCACATATATAGATAAATACTTAACCAAGACTTGAGGAGACATGTCAAGTCTCAAGTCTCAAGACTTGAGGAGACGTCTTTAGAATCTGCTTCACAGATTTTTTCTGTCTTGACCTCCCCAAACTCTGGACTCTGTCTCAATTCACCAAGATAGTTTGTCTCTGCATTCCTCCTCACTGCACTCATTTTCTCTAACCAGTGAGTTTGGGCACTTGGTTGCTCACGTTGTTTGTTTTCCTTCTTTCAGGGATTACTGGCTTACACTGTGGGTTGTCTAATTTGAAAACCATTTTTCATATATTTTGGTCAATTTTCAGTTGTTTAAGGCGGGAGGGTAAATTCTCTTTATTTCATCAATGCTGGATGCAGGTTTTGTCCTGTTGTTTCCCTACTATCTTGTCAGTTCTTTGATGATTTTAAGGATTTTAAAAATAGTTTATCCATCATATTTAGTTATTTTGCATGGAAAGTTTGGTTCACATAGTATAGGCTAGAATCATTACTAGAAATGGAAATCATTGATCCCTTTTCAATTGAAAAATATAAAAATATTCTATGATATCTTCATTAAAGTGTAACAGTTGGCTGAGGGGACGGAGATAAGGCTGTGGTTGCTTTTAAGAGTTAAAAGGATAAAATAAGGAAGCTGGGCCATGTTTTGGGTAGACCTGGGTGGAATTCCAGGACTTGACATAGTTTTGCATAATATGCATACTAGTGATACATTACTAGTAGTCTAGAAGGTCAGATATTTGTAGTAGAAAATAACTGAACGAGTTGAAGGAAGAAAGAATGGAACAGTTATAATGGGTTGTTTTGATTTTCACCTAGATATTCTACATTTCCTCATTTTTCCATGCCATCAATTACATGTGTTACCTGTACACAGAGATGAGGATGAAACACAACCAGAGTGGATAGAACACGTCTCCATTGGTGAGTTCAATTTAGAGCTGATAGTTAAGATTAGTATGCTAAAACAAACCCACATGTAACTGCCCTGGGTAGGTGAATTGACTAGCATGTTGGCATGACTTCCTCTTCTTCCTCGCCATCAAAAAAATGGTTAAATTATAGGAAATATTTATAGTACTGTCATTCATATCTACTTCCATTCTTCAGTAAGGGAAATCATTCTTGGCTCCATGCCAATCCATCATTGTTGCTAGAGGAAAGAAAAAGACCTTGGAGAATAGTCTGGAAAGGTACTGTCTGCTAACATGGGATGATATTGGAGAGGGAGACTGTTATTTTCTGCTCTGCTGTATTTCTTCAGTAAGTATGGGTGACAGATATTGGTTTGAAGAAGGGCAGAAAAATTAATGTGTGGTAATCAGAAAACAAGGTGGACCCAGAGAACAGTTGTCTTCCCTTCTTTGGTTTATAAACAAAGGCAATTTTAGGTACTATCCAGCATTACAATTATTAAAGAGAGGAAGAGAAAACTAAGTCAGTATACTTGATTCCTTTTTTGACATTTTACATATCCTATAATTCACCCATTCCAAGTATACAATTCAATGATTTTAAAAAAATAAATTTACCAACTTGCACAATCATCACCATAAATAAGTTTTAGATTTAGATTAAATCTTCATCCCAATAATATCCTTCATGCCCATTTACCGTTAATAACTTTCCCACTTCCTATACCAGGCAACCACTAATTGACTTTGTATATCTATGTATTTGCCTTTTCTGGATATTTCATATAAATGGAATCATATGGTATGTGGTATCTTATGTCTGCCTTTTTTCACTTAGCATATAATGTTTTTGCAAGTTCAATTATTGTAGTATGTACCAGTAATTCGTTACATTTTTTTTCTTTAAACTTTTTATTTTGAAATAATTTCAAACTTACAGGACAGTTTCAAAAAATAACACAAAACCCATACAGAGAACTCCAACACACACCCTAGATACCTAGATCTACCAATTTTAGGATTTTGCCAGTTGCCATATCATTCTGTCATCTAACTCTGTCTATCTATCTATCTAGCTAGCTATATGTCTGTCTGTCTGTCTGTCTGCCTAATCTGACTATTTTCTGTACATTTGAGAGGAGATTGTTATATCATACTCCTTGAACACATAATACTTCCATGCAAATTTCCTAAGAACAAGTATATTCACTTCTATCTATCTGTCTAGCTGTGATGGTTTGAAACTGTATGTACCCCAGAAAATCGTGTTCTTAAATTTAATCCATTCTTGTGTGTGTAAACCTATTGTAAGTAAGACATTTTGATAAGGTTATTCAGTTAAGGTGTGGCCCTGGATCTGAATCCTCTTACTGTTGTCCTGTATAAATGGGATGAATACAGAGAAAAAGAGAGAGCCATGGAAGCAAGAAGATGAAAGCAATGAAACCAAGAAGAGAAGTCGGGAAAGATCAGCAGACACTGGCATGTGCCTTGCCATGTGACAAAGGAGTACAGGATTGCCAGCAGCTGGTCTTCAGGAAGAAAGCATTGCCTGATAATACCTTGATTTGGACATTTTTCTCAGCCTCAAAACTGTAAACTTGTAAGTTAATAAATTCCCATTTTTAAAGCTAGTGCATTTCATGGTATCTGCTTTGAGCAGCTTAGCAAACTAAAACAGATTTCGTTACCAGAAGAGTGGGATGCTGCTATTGCAAATAGCAAAAGTGTTAAAAAGATTTAGTAATAGGGTAATGAATAGAGATGGCAAGAATTGTGAGGTGATTGATAGAAAAGGCTTAGATTGTTTTGAAGAGACTGTTGGTAGGAATGTGGACACCAAGGGTGCTTCCAGTGAAGTCATAGACAGAAATGATGAATGTGTCATTGCAAACTAGAAGAAACGCAATCCTTGTCTTAGAGTGGCAGGGAACTTAGCAAAAGTGATTCCTGATGTTGGATGGAAGGCAGAATTTGAAAGTGATGAGCTTGGATATTAAGCTGAGGAGATTTCCAAATTAAATGTGGACAGTGCAGCCTGGTTTCTCCTTACATCTTATAGTAAAATTCAAGAGGAAAGGAATAAGTTGACAACTGGACTTGTGAGCAAAAAGAAACCAGAAAATGATGGTTTGAAAAATTCTGAGCTTCCAGAAAGTGAGTCCCCAGAGAATAGTGCTCCATATCAGGGTTTAACTGAACATAGAACCAGTCGGCCATTTCAATGCAAGTCAGGATTGGAAATGCAGTTATCCAGAAATGATTTGTTCTTTTGTCTGATGGTTTGGAACTCTGCATGCAAAACCGACAAGTTTTTTGTGAAATCTATCTGAAAGGAACCACGGCTAGTCTGGACTAAAAGGGACAGTAAAGGGACAGATTGAACAAAAATATCAGTTCGAGGGCAGGACCATGGAAGCTGATGTCTTGCCTGAAGACATCTTCTCAGACTAAGAGAGCAAGTCTACCCATGTGTGTGGAAAGGGTGAGGATGCCCCAGGATTTGAAGAGGTCAGGCCTTCCACCTGTTGTTCAGGAAAAGTATTACCTCCTATATTAGTCAGCCAAAGGGGTGCTGATGCAAAGTACCAGAAATCTGTTGGCTTTTATAAAGGGTATTTATTTGGGGTAAAAGTTTACAGTTACAAGGCTCTAAAAAGTCCAACTCAGGGTTACTTCCTTACCAAACTCTATTGCCATGTGTTGAAGCAAGGTGGTAGATGACATCTGTGAGGGTTCAGTCTTCCTTTTCCCTCTTAAGGCTCTGTGGGGTCCAGCTTCTTCCAATATCAGCTGTAGGCTGGCATAGGGCTTGTCTCTCTTCCAGGGTGCCATTTCTTACCAGGCTCAGCTGCTCTTCTCTTCACAAGGTCAGTTGTAGATTATCAGGCTCACCTCTCATCCTGGGCTGCAGGATCAAAGTTCATTCTCTTCTGTGTCTATGGAGCTGTCTCTCGTCCTCTGTGTATCTTCTCTGTGTATCTACTTCCGTGTTCTTGATTGAGTGTCCATTTATATAGCCCACCAAGGGGGCGGGAACTCAACCCTGCACACCATGATGATATGGTCAAATCAAAGCCCTAATCTTGATTTAATCAAGTAAATACAAAGCCTTTGAATTTAACACAATCAAAGGGTATCACGCCAGAGAAACAGATGAGTTGCCAAACATAATCAATATAACTTTTTGGAATTCATAAATAATATCAAACTGCCACCCCTTCCCAGTTTTCTCAGATGCCTGGGAGATTGCATAGAGCTTGGCTGCCACCCCAGTGTTTGATGTAGTTAGAGCCTAGAATCTGGCTGCCATCCCGATGCTTGATGAGGGTGGAGCCTAGAGTCTGGCCTCCACCCCGATGTTTTATGAGGATGAGGCCAAGAGCCTGGCCATCACCCCAGGGAGTGAAGGTGTTGGAGCCTTCAGTCCAGTGTTTGGGGAGAGAATGGCTGCTGCACAAGTCCTTGGAAAGAGTGGGGCTGCTGCTTCAACAGGCCTGGAGGACAAAACATCATTCCATAGATACAAGATGTTAATAATAAGGGAAACAATATGTGCATGGGGGCAGGGGTTGTACATGGAAACCTGTAGCAGTTTCATATTATTTATGAATTCTAAAAATAGATACTGGATTATATTTGTAAACTGGTCTGTTCCTCTGGGTGTGATTATATTAGATTCAACTGAGATGTCTGATTAAATCATGTTAAATCATGTTAAGATTAGGGCTTTGATTCAACGATGTCACTAGAGTATGACTCAACATTGAGTCCAAGCCCTTGGTGGGCTGATAAACAGACTCTCACACGAAATAGATTTACAGAGAAGGTGCACAGAGGATCCTGCAGCCCCAGGAAGAGAGATGAGCCTGATAGTTTACAGCTGACCTTGTGAAAAGAACAGAGCAGCTGATCCTGGAAAGAAACGAGCCCCGCAAGAAGAGAGATGAGTCCTATGCCAGCCTACAGCTGAGATTGGAAGAAACTGGGACCATGGAGCCTTAAGAGGAGAGAGGAAGGCTGAACCCTCGCAGACATTGCTCACCATCCTGTTACAACACATAGCAATGGACTTTGGGTAAAGTACCTCTTATGGTACCTTGAGTTGAACTCTTTAGGGCCTTGTAACTGTAAGCTTCTACCCCCAAATAAATACCCTTTATAAAAGCCAACAGATTTCTGGTACTTTGCATCAGCATCCCTTTGGCTGACCAATACAACCACCAAACTGTCTTCCACCAGTTCTGCATTCCCACCAGCAGCAAATGAGTGTTCCTTTTTTCTCCACATCCTCTCCAACTCTTGTAGTTTTGTTTTTCTTAGTAGTAGCCATTCTAGTAATTGTGAAATGATATCTCATTGTGGTTTTGATTTGCACTTCCTTAATAGCTAGTGATGTTGAGCATCTTTTCATGTGCTCTTTGGCAATTTGTATTTCCTCTTTGGAAAAAGCCCTTATTGGGTATGTGGTTTCCAAATATTTTCTACCATTAAGTAGGCTGCCTTTTCACTTTCTTAACAAAGTCCTTTGAAGCACAGAAGTATTCAGTTTTGAGGAAGTCATGTTTATCAATTTTTTCTTTCATTGTGCTTTAGGTGTAAAGTCTAAGAAACCACAGCCTATCACAATGCCTCCCTACCTTCTAGGAATATGGTCCTGCCTCTTATATTTAGGTCTTTGATCCATTTTGAGCTAATTTTTTGTATAAGGTGAGAGATAGTGTTTCCTCTTTTGTTCTTTTGGATATGGATATCCAGTTCTTCCAGCACCATTTGTTGAAAAGACTGTTCTGTTCCAGGTGAGTGGACTTGCAAGCCTTGTTAAAAATCAAGTGACCAAGGGAAGCGGCTGTGGCTCAATCAGTGGGGCTCCCGTTTACCATGTGGGAGGCCCCGGGTTTGGTTCCCGGGGCCTCCTGGTGGGGGTGGGCCCGCCCGCGCGGCGTGGTTGGCTGGCCCGGCAAGCACAAGCAGCAGGGGGGAATAAATGAATAAATAAATAAAAATCTTAAAAAAAAAAAAAATCAAGTGACCATGGATGTGAGGATCTATTTCTGAACTCTCAATTCGATTCCATTGATCAAAATGTCTATCTTTTGCCAGTGCCATGCTGTTTTGACCACTGTGACTTTGTAATATGCTTTAAAGTCAGGAAGTGTGAATCCACCAATTTCATTCTTCCTTTTCAAGGTGTTTTTGGCTATTCGAGGCCACTTACCATTACAAATAAAATTGATTATTGACTTTTCCATTTCTGCAATATAGAAATGGAAAAGCTATTGATTGGGATTGTGTTGAGTTTTTAAATCAATTTGGGTAGAATTGACATCGTAACAATATTTGGTTCTCCAATACATGAACACAGAATGTCCTTCCATTTATTTAGGACTTCTTTGATTTCTTTTAGCAGTGTTTTCAAAATGTTTTCTGTATACAGGGCCTTTACATCCTTGGTTAAATTTATTCCTGATAGGTGATGCTTTTAGCTGCTATTGTAAATGGAATTTTTCCCTTGATTTCCCCCTCAGATTGCTTATTACTAGGGTATAGAAACACTGCTGACTTCTGCATGTTGATCCTGTATCCCTCCACTTTGCTGAACTCGTTTTTTAGGTCTAGTAGCTTTGTTGGAGATTTTTCTAGACTTTCTAAATAAAGGATTATGTCATCTACAAATAGTGAAAGCGTACTTCTTCCTTTATGATTTGGATGTCTTTTATTTCTTTTTCTTGCCTGATTGCTCTAGCTAGAACTTCTAGCACAATGTTGAATAACACTGGTGACAGTGGGCATCTTTGTCTTGTTCCTGATCTTAGAGGGAAAGCTTTCAGACTTTCACCATTGAGTACAATGTTAGCTTTGTTTTTTTCATATGTGTCTTTGATCGTGTTGAAGTTTCCTTCTAGTCCTATCTTTTGTCTTTCTTTTTTTCTTTTCTTTTTTTTTATTCTAGTCCTATCTTTTGAAGTGTCTTTATCAAGAAAGGATGCTGGATTTTTTCAAATGCCTTTTCTTTGTCAATTGTGATAATCAAGTGGTTTTTCACCTTCAATTTTTTTATTGTGGTGTCTTACATTAATTGATTTTCTTGTGTTGAGCCATGCTTGCAGACCTGGGATAAAACCCAGTTTGGTATGGTGTATAATCCTTTTATTGTGCTGTTGGAATCAGTTTGCAAGTATTCTGCTGAAGATTTTTGCATCTATGTTCATTAGAGAAATTGGCATCTGTAATTTTCTTTTCTCCTATAATATTTTTCTGGCTTTGGTATTAGGGTGATGTTGGCTTCATAGAATAAGAAAGATGGTGTTACCTCCTCTTCAATTTCTTGGAAGACTTTGAGCAGGATTAGTATTCATTCTTTTTAGAATGATTGATAGAAATCCCATGTGAAGTCATCTGGTCCTGGGCTTTTCTTTGTTGGGAGGTTATTGGTGACTGATTCAAACTCTTTACACGTGATTGGTCTGTTGAGGTCTTTTATTTCATCTAGAGTCAGTATGGGTTGTTCATGTGTGTGATGGTTAGTCTAATGTGTCATCTTGTCCAGGTAATGGTGTCCAATTGTCTGGTCAAGCAAGCACTGGGCTAATTGTAATACAAGTGCATTTCATGGACTTTAATCATCAGTGAGTTGATTGCATAGATGGCTGATTACATCTACAGTCAGTGTAGGAGATTGCTGTCAGTAATGAGTGATGTCTCATCCAGTCAGTTGAAGGCCTTAAAAAGGGGAATTGATTTCAGCATTCAGAGAAAAGAATAGCCATTTCTATATCAGACAGCCAGCGTCTCCTGGGAACTCATCAAGGACCTTCATCAGAGTCCCTGGTTTGCAGCCTGCCCTGTGAGATTTGGATTTGTGCATCCCCATGGTCACTTGAGAGAATTTTATAAAATTTCATGCTATTTACAGATATCTCTTGTTCGTTCTGTTTTCCCAGAGAACCTTGACTAATACAGCTTGGTACCAGGAATGGTTCTTGAGAAAGAGACTCTTAAAAATTGGATTACTGAATTGGTTCTGGGATTTTTGCAGTTGGCTCTCTAACCTGATTAGATTGAAGGGCACTGACTCTCTTTCCAATAATCAAGAGCCCACCGACAGTCCATGGCCTAAGTTGGCAATAGAGATATATAAAATATCACCACTGGATACAATTACTTTCATGTTTATAAGAGACAAGGATCTGGGTGAGAGTGTTTTTAATACCTTAACAGAGTTTTGTGGAGTTAAAAGTTACTATGATGTTGGCTGGCTGTTCCCAAATATGCTGGATGCAGTTACAAAAGAAAGGAATGAAATAAAGTCAACTTAAGTGCCACATGAATGATATGAAAGTTTCTATGTGTGCTCTGAAAGAAAATGTTTTGTGCAGCCACAGACTTCAGATTTCTGAAAACCAGACTCAGAGTCTCATTGTACGAGGAGCAGAGTTACAACAGAAACTAAACTCTCAACCTTGCAGGGTGTCTGCTGTTAAAGTGAGGGCATTGGGGGCAGATGTGGCTCAAATGGTTGGGCCTCCGTTTCCCATATGGAGGGACCTGGGTTTGATGCCCGGGACCTCCCGGTAAAATAAAAGAAGAAAAATATAGAAGGCGCGCAGGCCGCCAGGCCCCGGTGTGTGAGTGCGCCAGGCTCCACCGAGCCACGCAGCAGGATGATGACGTAACAGGAGAGTGACACAAGGGGAGAGCCAAGACAAGATGCATCAAAGAACCAGGAACTGGGGTGGCACAGGTGGCAGAATGCCTCTCTCCCACATTGGAGGTTCCCAGGATTGGATCCTGGTGAAGACAGGAGGAGAAGGATGAGAGGAGAGGGCAGGAAACGGACACAGAGATTTCTCCAGCGAATGGACACAAAAAACAGCAAAAACGGGGTGGGGAACGGGGGGTTAAAGTGGATAAAAAGTAAAACAAATAAATAAATCTTAAAAAAAAAAAAAAGTGAGGGCATTGATTAGAAAAGAGTGGAACCCTGAGGATTGGGAGGATTGGGATGGAGATACGTGGATTGATGATGACATTGGTGGGGACACTGAAACCCTAATTTCTGCTGAGACTTTGCCAGATAAACCTGTAATGGTCTGCCCTGTGGAGACCCTGCAATGTCAAGCTTGAATCACCCAGCCTCCAGCCTGCCCCAGGGAGTCTGGACCTGGGCCTGAGGTGGGTACCTTTTAAGACCTGCCCACCCACCCCAGGAATGTCCAGAGGACACACCTTTAACCTGGACTGTGAGGAATAAATTTGTAAGACTAACTCCATCTTCCCTGAAGAGCTCTATGGTTGCTCTTTTCTGAGGCTAGATATTACTATGGGAACTGTCGTTATGGAACTAGAATCCTTAAATCTATGGGGATGATCGGATCTGTGGCTGGCAAAAGCCAAGTAGCTGCACTTAATAGCCAAAGACAAGGTGGCTGTGGCTGTTGCCAGATTTTCTCTAGGTTCCTGGCTATGTTACAAAAAAGATTTTAAGTACATGCCAGTTTAGTAAGGCCAGTAATTTATTAAGAAAATAGGAGAAGAGAAAGAAAATAACAGATTATGGGTCCCAGGTGTACTTGTGGGTTGGTCCAACAGAGAGGAAAAAGGGCAAAAAAAAAAGGGCTGATTAACAGATTACAAGTCCCCATTACAGATTACAAGTCCCCAGGTATACTTGGGTGCTGGTCCAGGCAAGGTGAGAAAGGGCAAAAAAAACCACAGGGCAATTTCGTCTCTGTGCTTGCTTTTTAAACCATTAATTATTCTGCCCCTTGTTAATGTTCAGGGGAGGAGTCCCACCTGTTTGCTGTTTTGATTGTTTACCCCATCCATCAATTCCCCTTAGGGGCCCCAATGGCAACGCCCCTTGAGACTATCCAGGGCTTTTTCTTGATCCCAAACAAAATCCTGTTCCAAATGGGGAATTCTCGCAAGGTTCTTCCAGCAGCCATCTTGTGGGGTCTTTCCTTCAGGGAGGATTCCCATGGCCACGTATTCCATGTCTGTGGTTTTCTGCTAGGTTCCACATTTGTCCTTTTATTCCCTAAACTAGCCTGCCTCAGTGGCTACCACAATGAAAGGCAGACTCGAAGCAGCCATCAAAAGAATCTGAGTCACATATAGCTATGGTGCTACGTAATAGGTATGGGCAGTCTACTAAATTCCTACTTGATCTGTATAAGCAGAAGAGTTATAATCAAGTGAACAAAACTCTTAACTTGAATTACAGAAACAGAAAATCATGGCCTCTTAATCAGTTCCTAGACTTGAGACAGATTTAGACCCAGAGCCCCTTGAATGAGGGGAAGGTCAGGTCCTCTTAGGGAAGGATCCTGTTACTCTGCCAAAAATGTGTACTGTTAAATCTTCCTCCCAGCTTTCCCCAGAGACCTATGGACTTTTACCAGTGTAACAATGTGTATAGTTTGATGTTGTTTATGAATTCCAAAAGTAGATATTGGATTATGTTTGTGAACTGGTCTTTTGCTCTGGGCATAGTATATTGTATTGGCTCCAGAGGTTTCAGTTTTACTTGATTAAATTATGATTAAGGCTTTGTTTGGGCCACATCAATAGGATGTAGAGAAAAACTACATGGCAGAGCAGAGGACTGAGTTAGAGTTTTAATGCTGGGGCCCTGGGAAGTAAGCACACAGAGGAGCAGGGCAGCTGAGCCCGGAGAGAATCGAGCCCCGGGGAGAGAGACAGAGCCGGTCACCTGATAGTCTATAGCTGGTCTTGTGGAGACAGAAGGGCAGCTGAGCCCAGAAAGAAACAAGCCCCAGAAAGAGAGGAACCCAGGAAGCCTGAACTCTTGGCAGACATTGGCAGCCATCTTGCTCTAACATGTGGCAACAGATTTTGGAGAGGGCAGTAACTTATGCTTTATGGCCTGGTAACTGTAAGCTTCTACCACAAATAAATACCCCCCCCCTTTTTTTTTAAGATTTTATTTATTTATTTACCCCACCCCCCCGCCTTGCTGCTTGTGCTCGCTGTGTCCATTTTGCTTTTGTGTTTTTCTGTGTCTGCTTGTCTTCCTTTGTTGTGTCATCTTGCTGCACCGTTGTCAGCTCACTGCGTCGCATGGGCCGTCAGCTCGCCATGCCATGTGGGCCGGCTTGCCTTTACCAGGAGGCCCCGGGAATCAAACCCGGGGCCTCCCATATGGTAAATGGTAACCCAACCACTTGAGCCACATCTGCTTCCCAATAAATACCCTTTATAAAAGCCAACAGATTTCTGGTATTTCACATCAGCACCCCTTTGGCTGACTAATACACCATGCATTGGGGGAAAGGAAATGATCAGACATTTCAGGGAGTATTAGACACTGGCTCAGAAGTGACATTAATTCCAGGAGACCCAAAATGTCACTGTGGTCCACCAGAGTAGGGGGTTATGGAGGTCAGGTGATTGTCCATCTCACAGTGGGACCAGTGGGTCCCCGGACCCATTCTGTGGTTATTTCCCCAGTTCCAAAATGCATAATTCGAATAGACATACTCAATAACTGGCAGAATCCCCACATTGGATCCCTGACTTGCAGAGTAAGAGCTGTTATGGTAGTAAAGGCCAAGTGGAAACCACTAGAACTGCCCCTACCTAGCAAAATAGTAAGTCAAAAGCAATACCGGATTCCTGGAAGGATTGCAGAGATCAGTGCCACCATCAAGAATTTGAAGGATACAGGGGTGGTAATTCCCGCCACATCCCCATTCAACTCTCCTGTTTGGCCTGTGCAGAAAACAGATGGATCTTGGAGGATGACAGTAGATTATCGTAAACTTAACCAGGTGGTGACTCCAATCACAGCTGCTGTCCCAGATATGGAATCATTGCTTGGGCAGATCAACACATCCCCTGGTACCTGATGTGCAGCTATTGATCTGGAAAATGCCTTTTTCTCAATTGCCATTAGTAAGTACCACCAGAAACAGTTTGCTTTCAACCGGCAAGGCCAGCAATATGCCTTCAGTGTCCTGTCTTAGGGGTATATCAACTATCCAGCCCTATGTCATAATATTGTCTTCAGGGATCTTGATCGTCTCTGCTTCCACAGGACATTATACTGGTCCATTATATTGATGATATCATGCTGACTGAACCTAGTGAGCAAGAAGTAGCAATGACTAATCTTATTGGTAAAGCTTTTGTGTAAAAGAGGGTGGGAGATAAATCCAACAAAAATACAGGGGCCTTCCAACTCGGTGAAATTTCTAGGTGTCCAATGGCATAAGGCATGTTGAGATATCCCTTCTAAAGTGAAGGATAAGCTGTTGCACCTGGCCCCTCCTATGAACAAAACAGAGGCACAACACTTAGTGGTCTCTTTGGATTTCGGAGACAACACATTTCTCATTTGGGTATGCTATTCCAGCCCATTTACCTAGTGACCAGAAAAACTGCTAGTTTTGAGTGGGGACTGGAACAAGAGAAAGCCCTGCGACAGGTGCAGGCTGCTATGCAAGCTGCTCTGCCACTTGAGGCATATCGATTGTTGCTGAAGGTGTCAGTGGCAGAGACATGCTGTCTAGAGCCTTTGGCAGGCCCCTATAGGAGAATAACAATGTAGACTCTTAGGATTTTGGAGCAAAGCCCTGCCATCCTCTGCAGATAACTACTTTCCTTTTGAGAAAGAGCTTTTGGCCTGCTACTAGGCCTTAGTAGAGGCTGAACACTTAGCCATCGGCCACTTAGTTACTGTGAGACCTGAGTTGCCTATCATGAGCTGGGTATTTTCTGACCCACCAAACCATAAAGTGGGCCATGCACAACAGCACTCCATAATAAAGTGGAAGTAGTATATATGAAATAAGCCTTGAACAGGTCCTGAAGGCACAAGTAAGTTACATTAGGAAGTGGCCCAAATGCCCATGGGCACCCTTTCTGCCACGTTACCTTCTCTTTCCCAGCCCATATCTATGGCCTCTTGGGGACTACCTTACAATCAGTTGACTGAGGAAGAGAAAACTCAGGCCTGGTTTACAGATGGATCTGCGTGATATGCAGGTATCACTTGAAAGTAGACAGCTGCAGCACTGCAACCCCTTTCTGGGACATCTGTGAAGGACAGTGGTGAGGACGAATCCTCTCGGTGAGCATAACTTTGAGCAATGCACCAGGTTGTTCATTTTGCTTGGAAGGAGAAATGGCCGGAGGAGCATTTGTACACTGATTTTTTGTACACACATTGGCTGTTGCCAATGGTTTGGCTGCATGGTCAGGGACTGGGAAAGAATATGATTAGAAAATTGGTAACAAAGAGCTCTGGGGAAGAGGTATGTGGATAGACCTTTTCTGAATGGGCAAAATTATGAAAATATTTGTGTCCCATGTGAATGCTCACCAGAGTATGACTTCAGCAGAGGAAGATTTTAATAAGCAAGTGAATAAGATGACCTGCTCTGTGGCTAGCACTCAGCCTCTTTCCCCAGCCACTCCTGTCATTGCCCAATGGGCTCATGAACAAAGTGGCCATGGTGGTAGGGATGGAGATTATGCATGGGCTCAGCCTTAGCTACAGCCACTGCTGAATACCCAATCTGCCAGCAGCAGACACCCACACTCAGTCCCTGATATGGCATCATTCCCTGAGGTGATCGGTCTGCTACCTGGTGGCAGATTGATTACATTGTACCACTTCCATCACGGAAGAGGCAGCAGTTTGTTCTAACTGGAATAGATACATACTCCGGATATGGGTTTGCCTTCCCTGCACACAATGCTTCTTCCAAAACTACCACCCATGGACTTACTGAATGTCGTATCAACCACCATGGCAATCCACACAGCATTGCTTCTGATTAAGGAACCTACTCCACAGCAAATGATGTGTGGGAATGGGTACATGCTCATGGAAATCACTGGTCTTACCATGTTCCCCATCATCCTGAAGCAGCTGGATTGATAGAATGGTGGAATGGCCTTTTGAAGACTTAATTACAGTTCCAACTAGGTGGCAATACTCTGTAGGCAGAGGCATTGTTTTCCAGGAGACTGTGTATGCTCTAAATCAATGTCCACGCTATGGTGCCATAGCCAGGATTCACGGGTCCAGGAATCAAGGGGTGGAAATGGGAATGGTATCACACACTATTACTAGTGAGTTATCCACTAGAAAAGTTTTTGCTTCCTATTCTCATGATTTTATGCTCTGCTGGCCTACAGGCCTTAGGTCCAAAAGGAGAAGTCCTTCCATCAGGAGATGCAACAATTAATCCATTGATCTAGAAGTTAAGACTGCCAGCCGGCCACTTTGGGCTCCTCATGCCTCTGAATCTACAGGCAAAGAAAGGTATTACTATACTAACTTGGGCGACTGATCCTGGTGATCAAGGGGAAATAGAACTAGTAGTACACAATGGAGATAAATAAGAGTATGCCTGGAATACAGGAGATCTCTTAGGACACCTCTTAGTATTACCATACCCTGTGATTAAAATCAATGGAGGAGAGCAGCCATCATCTCCTGGCGACTCAAGGACCTTGATCTGGAGTCCCTGGCTTACAGCCTGCCCTACGGAATTTGCACTTGTGCATCCCCACGGTCGCACGAGAGAATTTTATAAATTCTCATACTATTTACAGACATCTCCTGTCAGTTCTGTTTCCCTAGAGAACCCTGACTAATACAGTGTGTTCCTAAGAAATTGTCCATTTCATCAAAGTTGTCTCATTTGTTGGCATATAGTTGTTCATAGGATGCTATGATGATCTTTTTATTTCTGTGGGGACATTAGTAACGTTCCACACCTCTCATTTATGATTTTATTTATTTGCATCTTCTCTCTTTTTTCCTTTGTCTAGCTTAAGGGTTTGTCAATTTTATTGATCTTCTCAAAGAACCAACTTTTGTTTTTGTTGATTCAATTTTTCTGAAATTTCATTTATTTCTATTCTAATCTTTGTTATTTCTTTCCCTCTGCTTTCTTTCTTTTTTCTAGTTCATTTAGGTGTGCAATTAGGTCTTTAATTTTAGTTTTTTCTTCTTTTTTAATGTAGTCATTTAGGGCAATGAATTTCCTTCTTAGCACTGCCTTTGCTGTATCCCATAAGTTTTTTGTTTTTTTTTTTGTTGTTGTTGTTTTTTAATCAGACAAAAAATTTAATGGTATTTTGTTTTCTTGTATACAATATAATCCTGAGAGGAATAGTTGTGATGTCAGCAAACAGAATGGAATTTTTTAAAAGTATTGATGGTGTGATTTCATTTAGAAGTCATCTTCCCTGCAACCAGGGTAAAGAAACACATCAGAATTAAGCTCATTCAAATCTATTCTGAACAAATAGTCTAAATAAATCTAATAAGAAATTTAACACATTTATATGTTTCTTTTTTTTTTTAACTTTATTTTGTACATTTAATAATTGAAAACATAAGCAATTAAAAACTAAAAAGTAAACACAGATGAATAAATATATACGTTTCTCAATTAAATGTAATGGATACATGTAAATTTTTTTTTTTTGTTTTTTTTTTTGTTTTTGTTTTTTGGTTTTTTTGTGTGTGAATCAAACAATATATTACACAATATATTTGGTTCATAGTAATGCATTCATCCAGTATTTGTCCTTTTGTGTCTGGCTTGCTTCACTCAACATAATGTCCTCCAGGTTCATCCATGTTGCCATATGCTTTATGACTTCATTTCTTCTTATAGCTGCATAATATTCCATTGTGTGAATAGACCACAGTTTGTTTATCCACTCATCTGTTGATGGACACCTGGGTTATTTCCAACTTTTGGCAATGGTGAATAATGTGGCTTTGAACATCGGTGTGCAGATGTCTGTTCGTGTCACTGCTCTCAGTTCTTCTGGGTATATACCCAGTAGTGGTATTGCAGGGTCACGTGGCAAGTCTATATTCAACTTCTTTAGGAGCTGCCAAACAGTCCTCCAGAGTGGTTGTACCATTCTGCATTCCCACCAACAGAGAAGAAGTGTTCCTATTCTCCACTTCCTCTCCAACACTTGTAGTTCTCTGTCTTTTTAATAGTAGCCATTCTGATAGGTGTGAAATGATATCTCATTATAGTTTTGATTTGCATTTCCCTAATCATGAAAGATGTTGAGCATTTCTTCATGTGTTTTTTTGCCATTTGTATTTCTTCTTCTGAGAAATGTCTATTCAAGTCTTTGGCCCATTTATTTTTTTTATTTTTTTTATTTTGTACATTTAATAATTGAAAACATAAGCAATTAAAAACTAAAAAGTAAACACAGATGAATAAATATATACATTTCTCAATTAAATGTAATGGATACATGTAAATTTTTTTGTTGTTTTGTTTTTTGTTTGTTTTTTTGTTTTTTTTGTGTGTGTGAATCATACAATATATTACACAATATATTTGGTTCATAGTAATGCATTCATACAGTATTTGTCCTTTTGTGTCTGGCTTGCTTCACTCAACATAATGTCCTCCAGATTCATCCATGTTGCCATATGCTTTATGACTTCATTTCTTCTTACAGCTGCATAATATTCCATCGTGTGAATAGACCACAGTTTGTTTATCCATTCATCTGTTGATGGACACCTGGGTTGTTTCCAACTTTTGGCAATGGTGAATAATATGGCTATGAACATCGGTGTGCAGATGTCTGTCGTGTCACTGATCTCAGTTCTTCTGGGTATATACCCAGTAGTGGTATTGCAGGGTCACGTGGCAAGTCTATATTCAACTTCTTTAGGAACTGCCAAACAGTCCTACATAGTGGTTGTACCATCCTGCATTCCCACCAACAGTGAAGAAGTGTTCCTATCTCTCCACATCGTCTCCAACACTTGTAGTTCTCTTTTTTTTTTTTTTTTTAAGATTTTATTTATTTATTCATTTATCCCCCCCTTGCTGCTTGTGCCCGCTGGGTCAGCTAACCATGCAGTGCAGGCGGGATTGCCTTCACCAGGAGGCCCCGGGAACCAAACCCGGGGCCTCCCATATGGTAAACGGGAGCCCTACTGATTGAGCCACAGCCGCTTCCCTCTCTGTCTTTTTAATAGTGGCCATTTTGATAGGTGTGAAATGATATCTCATTGTAGTTTTGATTTGCATTTCCCTAATCATGAGTGATGTTGAGAATTTCTTCATGTGTTTTTCTTGCCATTTGTATTTCTTCTTCGGAGAAATGTCTATTCAAGTCTTTGGCCCATTTTTTAATTGGGTCATTTGTATTTTTATTGTTGAGTTGTAACATCTCTTTATATATCCTGGATATTAAACCCTTATCAGATATGTGATTTCCAAATATTTTTTCCCATTGAGTTGGCTGCCTTTTCAGCCTTCTGACAAATTCCTGTGAGGTGCAAAAGTGTTTAAGTTTGAGGAGGTCCCATTTATCTAATTTTTCTTTTGTTGCACGTGCTTTGGGTATGAGGTCCAAGAAACCACCACCTACTACAAGGTCTTGAAGATGTTTCCCTGGATTTTCTTCCAGTAGTTTTATGGTCCTGGCTTTTATATTTAGATCTTTGATCCATTTTGAGTTGATTCTTGTATAGGGGGTGAGACAGGGGTCCTCTTTCATTCTTTTGTTTATAGATATCCAGTTCTCCCAACACCATTTGTTGAAGAGACTGTTTTTTCCCATCAGCGTGGGCTTGGTAGGTTTGTCAAAAACCAGTTGACTGTATAGGTGAGGGTTTATTTCTGGATTCTCAATTCTATTCTACTGATCGATATGTCTATCTTTATGCCAGTACCATGCTGTTTTGACCACTGTAGGTTTGTAATATGTTTCAAGATCAGGCAGCGAAATTCCTCCCACATTGCTCTTCTTTTTTAGAATACTTTTGGCTAATCAGGTGCACTTACCCTTCCAGATGAATTTGGTAATTGCCTTCTCTAATTCTGTAAAGTAAGCTGTTGGGATTTTGATTGGTATTGCATTGAATGTATAAATCAGTTTGGGCAAGATTGACATCTTCACGATATTTATTCTTCCAATCCATGAACACAGAATGTCTTTCCATTTGTTTAGGTCTTTTTAAATTTCTTTTAGCATTGTTTTGTAGTTTTCTGCATATAGGTCCTGTACTTCCTTGATTAAATTAACTCCTAGGTTTTGAGTCTTTTTGTTGCTATTGAAAATGGAATTTTCCTCCTGATTTCCTCCTCAGATTGTTCAGTACTAGTGTACAAAAACATTACTGAGGGAAGCGGCTGTGGCTCAATCGGTGGGGCTCCCGTTTGCCATTACTGATTTTTGCGTGTTGATCTTTTTTTTTTTTTTTTTTTAAAGATTTTATTTATTTATTCATTTATCCCCCCCTTGCTGCCTGTGCTCACTGGGCCAGCCAACCACGCCGCGCGGGCGGGCCCGCCCCCACCAGGAGGCCCCGGGAACCGAACCCGGGGCCTCCCATATGGCAAACGGGAGCCCTACCGATTGAGCCACAGCCGTCTCCCTGCGTGTTGATCTTATATCCTGACACTTTGCTGAACTCATTTATTAGTTCAAGTAGCTTTGTTGTGAATACTTCAGGATTTTCTAAATACAGGATCATGTCATCCGCAAACAGTGAGAGTTTTACTTCCTCTTTTCCAATTTGGACGCCTTTAATTTTTTTGTCTTGTCTAATTGCCCTAGCTAGAACTTCTAGTACAATGTTGATAACAATGGTGAAAGTGGGAATCCTTGTCTTGTTCCTGATCTTAGGGGGAAAGCTTTCAACCTTTCCCCATTGAGTATGATGTTGGCTGTGGGTTTTTCATATATGCCTTTTATCATATTGAGGAATTTTCCTTTTATTCCTATCTTTTGAAGTATTTTATCAAAAAAGGATGTTGGATTTTGTCGAATGCCTTTTCTGCATCTATTGAGATGATCATGTGGTTTTTTTCCTTCAGTTTGTTAATGTGGTGCATTACATTGATTGATTTTCTTATGTTGAACCAGCCTTGCGTACCAGGAATAAATCCCACTTGGTCGTGATGTATAAGTCTTTTGATATGCTGTTGGATTCGATTTGCAAGTATTTTGTTGAGAATTTTTGCATCTATGTTCATGAGAGAGATTGGTCTGTAATTTTCTTTTCTTGTGGAATCTTTATCTGGCTTTGGTATTAGGGTGATGTTGGCTTCATAAAATGTATTGGGTAATTTTCCCTCCTCTTCAATTTTTTGGAAGAGTTTAAACAGGATTGGTGTTAATTCTTTTAGAAATGCTTGGTAGAATTCACCTGTGAAGCCATCTGGTCCTGGACTTTTCTTTGCTGCGAGATTTTTGATGACGGATTCAATCTCCTTAATTGTGATTGGTTTGTTAAGTTCTTGTATTTCTTGTTGTGTCAGTGTTGGTTGATTATGAGTTTCTAGAAATTTGTCCATTTCATCCAGGTTGTCTAGTTTGTTGGCATATAGTTTCTCATAATATCCTCTTATGATTCTTTTTATTTCTGTGAGGTCATTTGTAATTTCCCCCCTTTCATTTCTGATTGTATTTATTTGCATCTTCTCTCTTTTTTTCTTTGTTAGTCTAGCGAGGGGTTTGTCAATTTTATTGATCTTCTCAAAGAACCAGCTTTTGGTTTTGTTGATTTTCTCTATTGCTTTTCTGTTCTCATTTTCATTTATGTCCGCTCTAATCTTTATTATTTCTTTCCTTCTTTTTGCTTTGGGATTGGTTTGCTGTTCTTTTTCTAGTTTCTCAAGTTGTTCAGTTAAATCTTTGAGTTTAGCTCTTTCTTGTTTCTTAATATAGGCATTTAGGGCTATAAATTTCCCTCTCAAGACTCCCTTTGCTATATCACATAAGTTTTGATATGTTGTGTTCTCATTTTCATTTGTCTCAATATATTTACTGATTTCACTTGCAATTTCTTCTTTGACCCACTGAATATTTAGGAGTGTGTTGTTCAGTCTCCACACATTTGCAAATTTCCTTTTTTCCTGTCTGTTATTGATTTCTAGTTTCATTCCATTATGATCTGAGAAGGTGCTTTGTATAATTTCAATCTTTTTCTATTTATTGAGAGCTGCATTGTGACCTAACATGTGGTCTATCCTGGAGAAAGATCCATGGGCACTTGAGAAGAATGTATAACCCGCTGAGTTTGGATGCAGTGTTCTGTATATGTCTGTTAGGTTTAACTTGTTTATCATATTGTTCAAGTTCTCTGTTTCCTTGTTGATCTTCTGTCTAGTTGTTCTATCTAATGATGTGAAAGGGCTGTTGAAGTCCCTGACGATTATTGTAGAAATGTCTATTTCTCCCTTCAGTTTTGCCAGAGTTTGTCTCATATATTTTGTGGCACCCTGGTTAGGTGCATAGATATTTATGACTGTTATATCTTCCTGGAGGATCGTCCTTTTTATTAATATATAATGGCCTTCCGCATCTCTTATCACTTTTTTGCATTTGAAGTCTGTTTTGTCTGATATTAGTATAGCTACCCCTGCTCTTTTCTGTTTACTATTCGCATGGAGTATCTTTTTCCAACCTTTTACTTTCAGCTGGCTTGTATCCTTGTGTCTGAGGTGAGTTTCTTGTAAGCAGCATATGGATGGCTCATGTTTTTTTTATCCATTCTGTCAGCCTGTATCTTTTGATTGGGCAATTTAATCCATTCACATTCAATGATATTACTGAAAATGCACTATTTATTTCCTCCATTTTATTCTTTGGTTTTCATATGTCATCTTATTTTTGTCTTTCTTTTTATTCTTTTGGTTATCCTTTCTGCTTTTCTTTCTTCTATACTCTCCTCCAAGCCTCTCTCTCCTGTCTTTTTCTTTCAGGTTCTAAGGCTTCCTTTAATATTTCCTGCAAAGGTGGATTCTTTTTTGCAAACTCTCTTAGTTTCTGTTTGTTTGTGAATACTTTATGTTCACCTTCATATTTGAAGGACAGTTTTGCTGGATAAAGAATTCTCGGCTGGCAGTTTTTCTCTTTCAGTTTCCTAATTGTATCATACCACTGTCTTCTCGCCTCCATGGTTTCTGAAGAGAAATCTGCACTAAGTCTTACTGGACGTCCTTTGTACGTGATCGTTTGCTTCTCTCTTGCTGCTCTAAGAATTTTCTCTTTATCTTTTACATTTGACATTCTGAATAATATGTGTCTTGGCATAGGTCTATTTGGATTTATTCTTATTGGGGTACGGTGTGCTTCTTGGACATGTAAGTTCATTTCTTTCGTGAGAGTTGGGAAATTTTCAGCTATTATTTCCTCAAATACTCTTTCTGCCCCTTTTCCTTTCTCTTTTTCTTCTGGAACTCCCATGACACGTATGTTGTTGCGTTTTGTGTTGTCACTCAACTCTCTGAGTCCCTGCTCAATTTTTTCCATTCTTTTCTTTCTCTGTTCTTTTCTCTCTTCAATTTTAGCTGCTCTGTCTTCAGTATCACTTATTCTTTCTTCTATCATTTCGAGTCTGCTGTTGTATGTTTCAAATGTATTTTTTTTTTTTTTTAAAGATTTTATTTATTTATTCATTTATCCCCCCCTTGCTGCTTGTGCTCACTGGGTCAGCTAACCATGCCCTGCGGGCGGGCTTTTGCCTTCACCAGGAGGCCCCGGGAACTGAACCCGGGGTCTCCCATATGGTAAACGGGAGCCCTACTGATTGAGCCACAGCCGCTTCCCTCAAATGTATTTTTCACTTCACCTATTGTGTCTTTCATGCCCATGAACTCCGTTACTTTTCTGTTCGTGATTTCAAATTCTTCTTTACATTCGTGCAATGACTTCTTGATGTCACTGATCTCTTTAACTATATTCTCTTTCATCTTATTAATTTGATTTTGGAAATGTGTGCTCATCTCACTGATGAGTTCTCTCAAATTCTGCATCTCTTCTGGGCCTTTGCTGTATTCCTTTTCTTGGGCCATGTCTTCTATTTTCTTAGTATCCCATAAGTTTTGATATGTTGTGTTCTTGTTTTCATTCATCTCGAGCTACTTACTGATTTATCTAGCAATTTCTTCTTTGACTCACTGTTTGTTTAAGAACATGTTGTTATGACATCAATATATTTGTGACTTTTTCAGTTCTCTGCCTATTATTGATTTCCAGGTTCATTCCATTATGATCAGAGAAAGTGCTTTGTATGATTTCAGCCTTTTAAATTTATTGAGACCTGTTTTGTGACCCAACATGTGGTCACAAAAGAGTCCTCAATAAATGATCCATGAGCACTTGAGAAGAATGTCTATCCTGCTGTTTTGTGGTACAATGTTCTGTATATGTCTGTTAGGTTTAGTTTATTTATCATACTATTCAAGTTCTCTGTTTCCTTATTGGTCTTCTGTCTAGATGTTCTATCTACTGATGAGAGTGGTGTATTTCAGTCTTCCAACTATTATTGTAGAGATGTCTATTCCTCCCTTAAGTTTTGCCAGTGTATATCTCATGTATTTTGGGGAATGCTGGTTAGGCAAATAAATATTTATGATTGTTGTTTCTTCTTGGTGGATTGCTCCTTTTATTAATACATAATGTCCTTCTTTGTCTCTTATAAGAGTTTTGCATATAAAGTCTATTTTGTCCTAAATTAGTATAGCTACCCCAGCTCATTTTGGGTTACTGTTTGTGTGGAGTATCTTTTTCCAACTTTCATTTTCAACCTATTTGTGTCCTTGGGTCTAGGTGACTCTTGTAGACAGCATGTAGACAGGTCAAACTTTTTTATCCATTCTGCCTATCTCTGTCTTTTGATTGGAGTGTTTAATCCATTAATATTCAATGTTGTTACTGTAAATGCAGTACTTAGTTCAACCATTTCATCCTTTGGCTTTTATATATCATATCTTACTTTCATCTCCCTTTTTACCCTTTAATTTCCTTTGCTGATAATCTTCCTTTCTACACTCCTCCAACTCTCTCTTCTGTCTTTTCCTTTCATCCTGCAGCACTCCCTTTACTATTTCTTGTAGGGCAGGTCTCTTGTTAACAAACTCTCTCAGTTTCTCTTTCTCTTGGAATAAGAGGGACTCCCTTCCTGCAGTCTTGCACCTCATCCCGTGACCTTGATTCTCTTACACAAAGCTCACACCTCCAACTTTTCTCTCACCAAAATCCTTAGACAGAAGTGGCATATCCTGAGAAGCATCAGTATTTTCTTCTCCACATTGTAATTTCCTTTTGTTTTCCCCAAGTCTGGAGAAAAAATCTAGAAACTGGTCTTCTCTGTGCTTTGGCTAGCTAAAGGGAGGGCCTGGTTCTCAATGTTTGAAGCAGCACAGAGAGAACACAACAGCCCACACAGGCCAAGGAAAGCATGACAATAAGTCAATGTCAGAACCCCTTGGGGTGGCAGCTGGCCAGGGCATGAGTGGCGAAGACATGTGGAATGGGTAAGAATTCCTCATAATACCCCACATACTTTGGGGAGAGGAACCAGGGGAGAGGGTGCATGTCCTAGAGGCAGTCATACAATGCAGAACAGACTGTTGTTACCTGAGCTTTCCAGGAAATGCTGACCCTTGAACCCAGGACTTTTAGACCTGTGTTACACGTACCTGCTTATTCCTGCCCACTGGTCACTCTCTTCTTCTAATGGGCTTAACTCTTCACTCTCTGGAGTCTGGGGTTTTATAAACATTTTATGACTCATGTTATACTTTGTGAATATGTAGCAATATTGTACCTGATCAAGATTATTGGTTGGGGGAAGTGGCTGTGGCTCAATCAGTGGGGCTCCCGTTTACCATATGGGAGGCCCCGGGTTCGGTTCCCGGGGCCTCCTGGTGAGGGCAGGCCCGCCCGCACGGCGTGGTTGGCTGACCCAGCGAGCACAGGCAGCAAGGGGGGGATGAATGAAAAAATGAATAAAATCTTTAAAAAAAAAAAAAAAAAAAAAGATTATTGGTTGTACCATTGCTGAAGACTTGGAAGAGGCATCCTGCCCAGGGCATGACTTTGAACCCATATTTTAAGATTGTTCTGGTTAAATCCTTTACTTGGTAAACATTTATTGAGTACCTACAATGTGTTGACCCACAGAGCTCAATAAGCTCAAACCTGCAACTCCCAGATGTCAGGTTCTAATAGGAAAAAACATACTTTAATAGATAGTACTATACAATGTGGTGATTCAAAAGAGAGATGAGCATCCATTTGTAAGGCTTTTATTACTGAAATCACTGAGAAGTAAGCCCTGTTCTGGGCAATTAAGGACATACTGAGTGTGGTCCCCATCCTCTCTCTTAAGTAAAAAAAAAGGCTTATGGAAGCATTGGAGAACATAGATTGAGTCATACCTCAAGAGGGATCCATTTTCCACAATTTACTAGTTCTAGAACAAGTTATATCAGAACCTTGACCTCTGTTTTCTCATTTAAGAGACAGGGGTCTCAGAGTGGTTAAGAGGATTAAATTCAGAATATGAATTTCAAGTGTATAGCAGTTTCTGGCACAGACTAAGTAGTGTTATTACCACACTTTGTGATTGCTTCAGAGAGAAGTAACTACTACCTTTAAAGCTCTGTTACCTATAATAGGACAGGGTTCTTCTGATTGTCATTTGTGGCAGTTTGAGTCTTTTGTGGCCCCCAGAAAACCCTTTTCTTAAAGCTAATCCATTCCTGTGCATGCATGTAAACCTGTTGCAGGTGAGACCTTTTGGTTAAATTACTTCAGTTAAGGGCCTTCATTAGACTGTGTGATCCAGGATGGGTCTTAATCTTCTTACTGGAGAGCTTTATAAAGGGAGGAATAAAAAGCCGCAGACACAGAAAGAAGGCCACAGGGACAGAGAGAACCTTCCAGAAGTTGAAATCAACAAACCTGGGAGAGAGAAAAGCCAGAGATGGAGCAGCCTGAAACTGAAAGCAACAAGGCCCAGAGGAAGCAGAGAGCCGGGCAGACACTGCCATGTGCCTGATTGCCCATAGCTGCAGCTTGACGGGGAGTCATCTCCTGATGACACTTTGATGGCTCAGAACTGCAAGCTCTTAAGTTAATAAATCCCATTGTAGGACTTCCGGGAAGACAGCAGATTATCTTCTCACAGAAAAATAGCTAAAGAACAGGCAGAAATGTCATGGGAAAAAAGTTCTAGGGTATAGGACACCAGGGGAAGGCTGGACACTTCCCAGATGAGAGGCATAGGAAAGGAACCTTGAGGTTATGACCAGTTGCAGATGTCCCTCCCCACCCTGTGAGGAGAAGGCATTGAATTCTCCAGCCGTGGCTTCACCTGCAGCTACAGATAAAGGGGTTGCAGGGATCCACCTGACCAGAAATGGGAAAGAGAGAGAGAGAGCCTAAGGCTGATTCAGCTGTTGACCCACAAATTTGGTCTGCTGTGTCCCACGAGGCTTTCCAAGCCGTATGGGACTGCGCCACTGTTCTAGCGAGCCATCAACGGACTAAAGAGATCTGACCCTCTCAGACGCCCTCCCTCAACTGGTTGTTGAGGATTTAGAGGAGAGTGGAATTACTTCCTATCTGGGAAAAGGGAGGAGGCTGCCAGCAAAGATTGGAGAACTGTCTCTGAGAAAATTTGATTTGCGAGGCTCTTAGCCTCCAGGCAGGAACCTCTATCACATCAATCCAGTCCCTGTTGCAGCAAACATACTCCAACCAAGCTTTGAACTGAGAGGCCTGCCATCTGCTAGCATCATCTGCTAGCCAGCCAAGGAGGTACCTGTGAGGGAATTAAATAAGAGAGGGTATTTCTGGACTTTTCTTTGTTGAGAGATTTTTTTTTTTTTTTTTTTTTTTAAAGTACTGGAGGCCAGGGATTGAACCTGGGACCTCCCAAGTGGGAAGCCGGCGCTCAATCACTGAGCCACACCAGCTCCCCTGAGTTGGTTTTTTCATTTGTTTTGCTTGTTGTTTGTTTTTTGTGTTTTTTTTTAAGATTTATTTTTATTTTATTTTTACTTATTCCCCCCACACTCCCCATTGTTTTGCACTCACTGTGTCTGTTCATTGTGTGCTCATCTTCTTTTTAGGAGGCACTGGGAACCAAACCTGGGATGTCCCATGTGGGAGGGAGGCACCTAATTGCTTGAGCCACCTCTGCTCCCTGCTTTGTTATATCCCTCGCTATGTTTTCCTCCTTGTGTCTCTTGTTGCGTCAGCTCACTGCACCAGCAGATCACGTCAGCTTGCTGTCTTGCTCATCTTTTTTAGGAAGCCCCAGGAACCGAAACTGGGACCTCCCATGTGATAGGCAGGAGCTCAATTGCTTGAGCCACATCCGCTTCCCTGGTGTTTTTTTTTTAGGAGGCACCGAGAAACGAACCCCGGACCTCCCATGTGGGAAGCAATACTGAACCATTTGAGCAACATCTGTTCCCCAATGTTGGGAGATTTTTGATGACTGATTTAGTCTCTTCAAATGTGATTGGTTTGTTGTATTCTTGTATTTCTTGTAGCATTTCAAGAAGAATTAACACCAGTCCTGTTTAAACTCTTTGAAAACATTGAAGAGGAAGGAAAATTACCCAACTCATTTTATGAAGACTGAGAGGTAACAAATTTTTTGTTTGCCTGTTTTTTGTTTATTATTATTATTATTATTGAAATAATGAAAATGCTCTAATAATGATTGAAGTGATGAATGCACAGTTATGTGATTATGCCAGATACCATTGATTGTACACTTTGCATGGATTGTATGGTTTACTAATATGTATTAATAAAATTGATTTTTTTTAAAAACGTTTTCTGAGCAGCGTTAGTGTGCAAGTTTAAGACCCTAAGTTTTACTTTTGGGTCCCCTTGACATTTTCCCTTTCAAGCACATGAAAGATGCTTCTGTGAAGGGAGAGATCTTGGAAAATCTTTCACAGTGATTTGTTTTTAAAAAAATAATAGGATCAGTTGGGCAAAAAATACACCAAATATAAGATACAGACTATAGTTAGTAATACTTTGATGATGCTCTTTCATAATTTGTTATGTTTCACAACAATGCAAGGTCTTTGTGATGGGGTAATATATGGGAGCCCTGTATGATGTTATATATATTTGTTTTGTAAGTTCACAACTTTTGCTATACACTTATTGTTTATGTATGTTCATATATGAATGATATACATCAACAAATTTTTTTGAAATGAAAAATAAACCTAAAAAAATAATCTGGTTTGACATGTGTGGCAGTTTGAGATTATGAATCCCCCCCCACACACACACACAAAAAAAGATTGTTTGTAAACTAATCTCTTCCTCTGGGTGTGATACTGTTTGAATGCATTAGATTCAACTGACATGTCTTGATTAAATTACTTGTTAAGATTAGGGTTTTGATTCGACCACGTCAGTAGGGCATAACTCAGATTACGTCCCTGCCCCCTTGGGGGGCTGTTATAAATGGACACTCACTCAAGAAGTCACAGGAAGAGAGAGAACTCTGTCATGTTTGGTCCTCGGCCCTGGGGTGAGATGAGCCATTCACCTGATAGTTTGCAGCTGAAGAGAACAGAGCAGCTGAGCAGTTGCAAAGGCCCAGAAAGAAAGGAGTCCTATGCCAGCCTACAGCTGAGCTCCAAAGAAGCTGGGACAATGGAACCTTAAGAGGAAGAAGGAAGGAGAGCTCAGGCAGAGATCGCCCACCATCTTGCTTCAACACGTGGGAGCTGACCTTGGTGAGAAAGTTCCTCTTATGGTACTTTGAGTTGGACTCTTTAGGGCCTTGTAAATGTAAGCTTTTATCCCAAATAAATACCCTTTATAAAAGTCAACAGATTTCTGGTACTTTGCATCAGCACCCCTTTGGCTGACTAATACAACATGGAAACTTTATGAATGGAGTGATACAAACAGGGTAAGGTAATAACCTGCTTAAAAATCCCATTGTAGGGAGCCAGTGTAGCTCAGTGTTTGAGTGCCACCTTCCCACATACAAGGTCCCAGGTTCAATCCCCAGCCCCAGTACCTCAAAAAATAAGTAAAATGAATGAATGAATGAATGAATAAATACATTTTTTAAAAATCCCATTGTAAAAGCCAATTAATTTCTGATATATTTCTCCCAGCAGCTTTTAATAAACTAAAACAGAAATTGGTACCAGGAGTGGGGTGTTTGCTGCTATACAAATATCAAAAATGTTAAAACGGTTTTATAAATGGGTAAAGGGTAGATTCTGGAAGATTTGTCAGATGCTCGATAGAAAAGGGCTAGATTGCTATGAAGAGAGTGTTGGTTTAAATTCTTCTGATGTGGTCTTAGACAGAAATGATGAATGCATCATTGCAAACTGGAAGAAAAGTGATCTTTGCTTTAAAGTGCAGAGAACATGGCAAAATTGACTTCTGATGTTAGATGGAAGGCAGAATTTGAAAGTGGTGAGCTTGGATATATAGCTGAGATTTCCAAACTAAATGTGGAAAATGTGGCCTGGCTTCTCCTTGCAACTTATAGTAAAACGCAAGAGGAAAGGGATGACCTGAGAACTGAACTCCTGGGCACAAAGACACCAGAAATTGATGGTTTGGGAAATTCTGAGCATTTGGAAAATGCGTCCCCAGAGATAGGATTTAGCTGAACATGGAGCCAGACAGCCATTTCCTTGCAAGTCAGGGTTGGAAATGCAGTCATCCAGGAAGGAAGTGTGGAAAGTCTTACTGTCTGAAGGCTTGGACTCCTGTTTCCTGCTGTGAAACCAATGACTTTTTTGTAAGATCTGTGTGAACAGAACCACTGCCAGCCTAGAATAAAAGGGACAAAAAAAGGAGAGATTGGAGGAAAAATGACTTCAAAGACAGAACCATGGAAGCTGATGTCTGGATTAAAAATGTTTTCTTGGGCCAAGAAAGGGACCCCACCGATGTATGCAGAAAGAGTGAATAAGCCCGGGAGCTTGAAGAGTGCCACCCAGCCTTCTATTCCATTGTGCAGGGAGAGTGTTACCACCTCCGGCTTCAGAGAGGGTGAGGCACATTCCCCAGGTGTTAGGGAGAGTTTGGCCAACACCCTCACTGTTTTGAGGGTGTTGAGCCTGTGCCCTAGGGATAGAGTGTGGCTGTCACCCCACTGTTCTCAGAGGGTGGGGCCTAATGTTTGGACACCACACAGATACTTAATGAGGGTGGAGCTGAGAGCATGGCTGCTGGGCAATCCCTTGGAAAGGGTGGAAGTGCTGCTCCATCAAGCCCTAAGGACAAGACATCATTCTACAGATGTTTCCCAGACTTTGAAATCTAATGGAATATGCCATGCAGGTTTTCAGAACTGTTTGGGACCCATTGCCCATTTTCCTTTGGAGTTCTCCTTGTGATAGTGGGAATGACTCTCCCTCCTTTGTATATTGGAAGCATATAACTTGTTTTGTAAGTTTCACAGCTCTACAGCCAGAGGGGAATTTTTACCCCAGGACAGACTACGTGCCTGTAAATGATTCTGATGACATTTTGTATTTAATACTGTTACTGAAATGATTTAAGGTTTTGAAATATTGTGATGGAATGAATGTATTTGCATATGGAAAGAACATGTATTTTGGGCGTACAGAGGGTAGAGTGTGGCAGGTTGTCTTTTGTGGACCCCAGAAAATACTATTCTTAAAGCTAATCCAGGGAAGCGGATGTGGCTCAGTCGATAGGGCTCCCGTTTACCATATGGGAGGCCCCGGGTTCGATTCCCGGGGCCTCCTGGTGAATGCAAGCCAGCCTAGACGGCGCGTTGAGCTGACACAGGCGCGGTGAGCTGACACAGCAGGACGACCCAACAAAGGGAGACAAGCAGACACAGAAAAATGCACAGCAAATGGACACAGCGAGCACAAGCAGCAAGGGGGCATAAATAAATAAAATCTTAAAAAAGAAAAATAAATAAATAAAGCTAATCCATTCCTGTGCATATAAACCTATTGTGGATGGGGCCTTTTGATTAAATTACTTCAGTTAAGGGCATGGGCCCAGGATGGGTCTTAATCCTTTTACTGGACTCCATTTTAAGTGGAGGACCAAAAAGCCATAGAAACACGCAGAAAGAAGGCCACAGAGACAGAGAGAAGCCTCTAGAAGTTGAAATCAATGAACCTGGGAGAGAGAAAAACCAGAGATGAAGCAGCCTGAAGCTGAAAGCAACAAGGCCCAGAGGAGAGGGGAGAGCTGAGTGGACCCTGCCATGTGGCTGATCGCCCACAGCTGCAGCTCAGGAAGAAGGCATCTCATGATGCCTTGACTTGGACACTTTCACAGCCTCAGAGCTGCAAACTCACAAGTTAATAAATCCCATTGTAAAAACCAACTCATTTCTGGTATATTGCTCCCAGCAGCTTTTAGCAAACTAAAACATCAGTCAACAAGTTTTTAATTTCAATAAATAGGGAAAATAAAAGAGAAAAATATTAATTCCATACATGTACTCAGCACTGTGGTGGAAGCCTATGTTCTGTTATACAATAAGTATGAACACAAGTTCCTGACTTCAAAAGATTTACATAAAAACAGGTATTGGAATGACTATCTGCCACAGAACGTGATGTTCATCTCACATGAGAATATCTGGGGATCTGAAATATATCCCATGAAGATTAAGAAGGTTGATCTATGAAACATGCACTAGGAAAGAATAGCTAAAAGGGGAATATTAACTGTAGGGCATACATGGAAACATGCAAAACTTAATGAGTTGCCTCACCTGAAAATAGGCTCATATTTATTTATTTATTACTATTATTATTATTATTATTATTGACACCCAACCATTTGAGCCACATCCACCACCTCAAATTTAGTTTTGTATTTTAAAAAACCCCTTCTCATTTCATGAATGCACTTTTATAGGGCAAATTCAATTACATAAAAAACTGTCCTAATATGATAGGTGGCTGTTACTTGTGAATAACATTCCAATAAAAGGAATAAATGCAGATACAGATACTAGTGTATGTCAAACAACTTAGACAGAAGTGGCATATCCTGAAAAATAGTTTCTGGTGACTGAACTATTGGTCCAGTGAGAAAAGGACATTGATGTCAAAGATGCATAAAGGGTTCAGTTTAAATTCTCTCATGAAATGCGACAAAGTTAGATAGTGAAATATTTAATATTTTAATTTATATAAGTAAATAAAAGCTAAATTACTAACGTGAAAGTTGAAAGCAGGGGGAACCTCTCCTACCACATTCGTATGTCTTCAGACTGTAATTCCCCATCAGAGCCAGTGGAGCCCTCAATTTCCAGTTATTTGCTTCACTGAGCCACTTATTCTTACCCAATGCCTCTGGTGTGTGATATGTTTGACTTCATCCTTTCACTACTACTTTTCTTATTCTGCTTCCTCCTCCTCCTCCTCTTCCGCTGCCTCCCCTTCCCCTCCCCCTCCTTCTGCTACTGCTTCTGGCACTGCTGCTGGAGGAGCTTCTTCTGGTTTAGCAGCTGACTTACTTTCAGAATACCGGATGGCACAATAAATAAATAGTATTAACAGTGCTAAAAGTAATAGTGCAAATAATATGATTAACACCAGTGCCAAGTTATGGTTTTCTTCTTTGGGAGATACTTGTGGTTTATCTTCTGTCTTATTTGGACTGCCAGGGCTTCCACTGTCAACACTACCACCATCTCCTTGTAATTTGCAGTCAGGGGGAGCAAAGCCAACCTCACAATGGCAGTGCTTTAAATTGTTGCAAATACCTTTCCCATTACACATTTCTTGTGGTTTGCAGTCGTAGACGAACATATCGTTAGTAGTACAGGCATGTTCCATGCAGATTTTGTTTTGACCACACAGAGTGCCAGCCCCCATATTTCCATCATCAGGGTGCTTGTCAGAACCATCCAAGACCCAGCAGGCATCATTTCCATGAGCAATCTGCAGCAGTACTTGTTCGGGTTTGATTACTGGTAGGATTCTAACACCTGTACATATAAGTTTCCCACAGAATATATTATCTTCTCCACATTTAACAAAGCTTTGGCCACTTGCCGAGGGACGGCCACAATGTCCAAACCGGTCTCCTTTCTTGTTTAATAAGTAGTAACAATCAGGTGAGGCAGTACTTGCTTCAGGCCCATACATTGCCCTACACTGATTATCAGAGCTCATACACCGACTCTTAAGGCAAAAGAAACGCCCTCCACAGGGCGTGCCATCTAGCTTGTAGCTGTCTGCTGGACATACTGTGGAGGAACCATTACAGTACTCTGGGAGGTCACACTCATCCAGAGCAGGACGACATATATGTCCGGCTTTGCTGATTTTGCAATCAGTGCAGCAGGGTTCTCCACTACACACTGCATTCTTCTTCAGTTTACATGTTGGGTCACAGCACAAATGACTGTCACAGTTAGAACCACAGTCACACTCCTCACCGTCATCTACCACACCATTTCCACAGCTGGCATCCCTACGAGTGTGCCTTGTGTGCCGTGGCTTGTTAAAGAGACAGGCCCCTTTGTGTCCATGCAGAAACTCATAGAAGTAGTCAGAGCTGCAGTTGCTGAAACCACTTTCTTTAGTGATATTTTCATGCATGAGGCAAAAGGGTTGATCTTTACAAATGCAGGCCGAATGGTCATGCTGAATACCCAAGTTGTGCCCAAGCTCGTGAACCATGAGTGCTGCAAACAGGAGGACATCTTCATGATGGAAGGATTCAACAGCTGCAGCAAAACCACTTGAACAGGCACCACCGAGAAACGCCTGTCCCATATTCCCTCCAGGACGATGCCCAACAATCATGTGGGCAACATCGTAGTTCACACGATTGAAGAGCTTCTCTTGTCTCCAGCTATTGAAATTGCTGAGTGTAACTTGCAAGTCCACGGGGACCTCTGTTAGGTCCCGCTCGGACCAGATCTCCATGCCAACCAGCACCACCTGTGTGTTTATGGCCCTGGTGAAGCTGTTGGCCAGAGCAATGATGTCCATTACTCTCTGGACTGTCTCATTGACGTTACTGCCCCACATTTGGAACCGCTGGTTGTTGACCACGACAAACATCTCCACATACTTGGTGTGTGACCACAAGTAGGACAGCGTCTGTGCGTTACGAGGCTTCCTGCTCACTTGTTGCCGCCTGGTGGACACCACTTGACTCTCTTCGGAAGTGACGTTGCAGGAGACTTGAGCTTGGTGTGCCATGGTGTACAACACATGTTCGAACCCCTTTGAAGGGTCCATGGGCTCAATGCCATAAGATTCTTCCTCTTTAATCAGGACGCCCTTGAGACCTGAACAAGTGTTGACAGAAACAAAAGAACCTGGGACTCCTTCTATGAAGCCTTCAAAGTGGCAGTCATGTGAGATGAAGGGCATTTCCTGCCCCAGGATCCCATTGTGGTAGCTGTAGACTGGAAAGTTACTCACAAAATAGTCTTTCTTCACTTTCAGGTGAATCACCTGCTCCTGGCCGTGCATTCTCAGCACGTAGGATGCCTTGTCCACTGGGTCGGCCCCTCCCTCGACTGTCAGCCTCTTGGGAATGATTATTTCATAGAAAGAGTAATAGGCCGATGCCAGGTCACAGTATGTGCCTGGCAGAAAAATCAACACCAATGCCAACACGGTCATGCTGACACATGAAGGTTCGGGTACAGGCCCCAGCCTCGGGTCCCTCCTATATGGAGCCCAAGTCTGAAACTTGACCTTACCCTCTTCCAAAGTCATTTGGTTTTTCTGTAGAGAAGGCAGGATGGAGACACAGTCTATCAATAAGGCAGCCACTGACATGGCCCAAACGAACGAATCAGTTGATGATGCGGGCCTATGTCCATCAGCAGCGGCTCTCCCTCAGACACTTGGACATGAGCTCCAGATCTGTGCTGGCTACCTAAAGGGTGGCTACTGTCTACCCATGAGAGGCAAAGCCTTCCTGCTGTGTTTCCCTTAGTCTTTCTGATCTTCCTGTTATCCTTCAGATAATTTCCTTACTGTGTGACTTCTTTCCACAGCATCAGCTTCAGTATTCCTTCGCTAAGCCCCTGTTGACATCATGGAGAAAATGATCATGAAGAAAGACTTCAGAGTCTATAATAATGCAAGATGGTACCTTGAGAGAGGGAACAAAATCTCCATACCTTCCTCATTCAGTACCCAAAGGAACACCCCTCCCCCACCACTCCAGTTGTCAGTTGCTCAGCTAACTCCAAGTGTTCCAGACTAGGGTCGTTGGAGATCTCTTTGACAGCTTACTCCACTGCCCATTTCTTCCTTTCTAAACACTCACTTATGACCCATCTTAGCCTACGGCTTTCTTTTTCCTGAATGAGGCATTATAGTGATGCATGCATCTCACAAGCCAGTCTGCTAGTTAAGGCAAGTGAGGTGTGCTTCATACCCAAGTAGACTACAGTGGGCAGGTGAATCCACAGTATAAGGGACCATACTCCTTCTTCTTAATACCATAAGAATTCAGTGTCCCAAGTTGTGTTTATGGCACTGCCCCAAAGTTGCCTATGAGAAATGCCAATATCAGCCTCCTGGTATGAGTGGTTATCTTGGCCTGGCCCAGCATTGCTTGGTATCTCCAAGGCCACAGCCTAGTAGGGATGTCCCTGACATGTTGGTATTCTAAAATTATGCCTGTTCAGGGCAAGGTATCCTAAAGGTGTCCTCCGTGTTAAAATATAATCTCCATGTTTTTGGTGACCACTTCTATTTGTTCATCTCTAGCCCAAACCTAAAGGACAGCTTATCACAGAGTAGATAAACCAAAACTATTTATGGAATGAATCTGACTCCCAAGGATAGGTGTTGCATTGTCTCATGTGCCGTATGTTATTTATACTTGTTTCATGTGTGCCCCAAATGGCTAAAAATATCTTCAGGAAAACCCACGACAATGCTGACCAATCAGTCACACATTCATGATCCCAAAATTTACCTCCTACTATATTTAATTGGTTAGTTCACTCTCATAATTTCTTCTAGCTTAATAGATAGAAGCAATCCTTAGCGAGCATCCACTTGTAGGCCCCAGATAAATCCATCTGCATCTATATTTCTGTCCTAAATAATGAATGAATGTTCTCTTTTCCTATATAAAGCCAACCTTTTTAGTTATGCATAGAGTGTAATGCCGCTTTTGTTTTTCTTTTTTAAATTGTGGTGAAATGTACATAATTTAAAATTTACTATTTCCACCATTTTTAAGTGTACAATTCAGTGGCATTAAGTAATTCACAGTCTTGTGCAACCATCACCACTATTTTCCAAACTCTTTTATCACTTTATCACTCCAAAGAGAAACTTTGAACCCAGTAAGCAATAATTCCTCATTTCCCCAACCCCCCTGGCCCCTGGAAGCTGCTCTCTACTTTCTGTCTCTATGAACTTTACCTGTTCTGTACATTGCATATACATGACTCGTACAATATGTGGTCTTTTGTGTCTGGCTTCTTTCACTCAGCATATGTTTTCAGGGTTCATCCACATTGTAGCATGTATCAGAACTGCATTCCTTTTCACTGCTGAATGACATTCCATTTTATAGGTAGAGCACATTTTGTTTATCCATTCATCCATTTATGGACCTTTGTTAAAAAGCCATTTATTATTGTGGTGAAATATACATCCCTAAAGATTGTTTTAACCTTTGTAAGCGGATAGTTCTCTGACATTAAGTATATCGGCCATACTGTGTCATTTTTGCCACTGCTTCCAGACTATTTTCATCATCTTATACAAAACTCATTAGGCATGGACTGCCCATTCCCCGCTCCCGCCACACCTAGTAACCACTATTCTGCTGTCCTGCTCCATGAACTTGCTTATTCTAAGTATTTCATGTAACAGAAATCGTACAATATTTGTCCTTTTTTGCCTGGCTCATTTCACTGAACTATGATGTCTTCAAGTTTCATCCATGTTGTCACATGTACCGGCACTTCACTTATTTTCACAGCTGAATTATATTCCCTTGCATGGGCATAGCACATTTTGTTTATCCCCTCATCTGTTGATGAACACTTGGGTTGCTCGCACCTTTGAACCCTTGTGACTAATGCCGTGATCAAAACGGGTGTACAATTCCTGTCAGAGTCCCTGCTTTCTATTGTTTTGGTATATGCCAGGGAGTGGAATTGCTGGGTCATATAAAAATTCTATGTTTAGTTTTCTGAGGAACCACCAAACTGATCTTCACAGTGGCTGTACCATTTTTCCCAACAATACATGAGCGTCTCTGTTTCTCTGCATCCTCACCAATACTGGTTGTTTTCAGTTTTTTGCATAATAGTCATCTGTGTGGGTGTGAGGGTTGTCCCATTGTAGTTTTTCTTTTTTTTTCCAGGTACCGGGGCCGGGAATCAAACCAGGGACCTCGTGTGTGGAAAGCTGGTACTCAACCACTGAGCTATATAGGTTCCCCTGAGTTGGTTTTTTTCACTTGTTTACTTTTGTTTGTTTTTGTTTTTAGAAGGCACCTGGTAACCAAGCCCGGGAAGCAGGCACTCAACCCCTTGAGCCACTTCTGCTCTCTCCATTGTAGTTTTTTTTTTTTTTTTTTTATATTTATTTAGTTAGTTAGTTATCCCCACCTTGCTGCTTGTGCTCTCTGTGTCCATTTGCTGTACGTTTTTCTGTGTCTGCTTGTCTCCCTTTGTTGTGTCGCCTTGCTGTGTCAGCTCACCACGCGGCACAGGCTGGCTCGTCTTCACCAGGAGTCCCCGGGAATCGAACCTGGGGCCTCCCATATGGTAAACGGGAGCCCAACCAATTGAGCCACAGCTGCCTCCCTCTCCATTGTAGCTTTAATTTGCATTTCTCTAATGGTTAATGATGTTGAGCCTCTTTTCATATGCATATTATCCATTCGAATAACATCTTTGGAGAAAAGACTATTCCAATCCATGGCCTAGTTTTTGTTTTGTTTTGTTTTTCTTTATTTTGTACATTTAATAATTGAAAATGTAAACAATTAAAAACTAAAAAGTAAACACAGATGAATAAATATATACATTTCTCAATTAAATGTAATGGATACATATAAAATTTTTTTTTATCAAACAATGTTACACAATATATTTGGTTCATAGTAACGCATTCATACAGTATTTGTCCTTTTGTGTCTAGCTTGCTTCGCTCAACATAATGTCCTCCAGGTTCATCCATGTTGCCATATGCTTTACCACTTCATTTCTTCTTTCAGCTGCATAATATTCCATCGGGTGAATACAACACTGTTTGTTTATCCATTCGTCTGTTGATGGACAGCTGGGTTGTTTCCAGCTTTTGGCAATGGTGAATAATGTGGCTATGAACATCGGTGTGCAGATGTCTGTTCGTGTCACTGCTCTCAGTTCTTCTGGGTATAGACCCAGTAGTGGTATTGCAGAGTCACGTGGCAAGTCTATATTCAACTTCTTTAGGAACTGCCAAACAGTCCTCCAGAGTGGCTGTACCATTCTGCATTCCCACCAACAGTGAAGAAGTGTTCCTACCCCTCCACATCCTCTCCAACACTTGTAGTTCTCTGTCTTTTTAATAGTGGCCGTTCTGATGGGTGTGAAATGATACCTCATTGTAGTTTTGATTTGCATTTCCCTAATCATGAGTGATGTTGAGCGTTTCTTCACGTGTTTTTTTGCCATTTGAATTTATCCATTTGAATAACATCTTTGGAGAAAAGACTATTCCAATCTATGGCCCAGTTTTTTAAAAGGTTTTTTATTTTTTTATCCCTCCCCACCCCAGAGATGGCTCCCTAGTCTATCTGCTCCATGTCTGCTTGCTGTGTCTGTTTGTTGTCTGCCCATCTTCTTTAGGAGGCACCAGGAACCGAACCCGGGATCTGCCGTGTGGGAGGCGGGTGCCCAACTGCTTGAGCCACATTCACTCCCCCCTCCTTGGCCCATTTTTAAATTGAGATTGTGTTGTTGAGTTGTAGGAGTTCTTTATATTTTCTGAATAGTAAACCCTTAGGAGATACATAGTTTTGAAATATTTTCTCCCATTCTGTAGGTTGTTGTGATGGTTAGACTAATGTGTCAACTCCGCCAGGTAATTGTGTCCAGGTGTTTGGTCAAGCAAGCACTGGGCTAATTGTAATTCAAGAGCATTTATGGACTTTGGTCACCAGAGAGTTTACTGCATGGATGGCTGATTGCATCCGCATCAATCAGGGAGATTGCATCAGCAATGGGTGACACTTTTATCTAATCAGTTGAATGCCTTAAAAGGGGAAGTGATTTCAACATTCAGAGAGAATTTCCCAGCTTGTCTTTGGACAGCCAGCTTCTCCCAGAAACTCACCAAGGACCTTTTATTGGACTTTCATCGGAGCCCCTGGTTTGCAGCCGGCCTGCAGAGCCTGGACTTGTGCATCCCCACTGTCACGTGAGAGACTCATAAAATCTCATATTATTGACAGATATCTCCTGTTGATTCTGTTTCCCAAGAGAACCCTGACTAATACAGTTGTCATTGTACTTTCTTGCTCATTTCCCTTCGTGCCCAAAAGTTTTTAATTTTGATGAAGTCCCAGGTATCTGTTTTTTCTTTTGATGCTCATGCTTTTGGTGTAAATCTAAAAATCCAGTGCCTACTACATGGTCCAGAAGATATAGTCCTATGTTTTCTTGTGAAAGTTTTAGAATATTAGTTCTTCTATGTAAGCCTTTGATCCATTCTGAATTAATTTTTGCACATGGTGAGAGATAGGGGTCCACATTCATTCTTTTGTATGTGGGTTTGCAGGTGTGCCAGCACCATTTGTTGAGGCTTTTCTTTCCCCATTGAATGATCTTGGCATCCTTGTCAGAAATCAGCTGGCCATAAGGATTTATCTCTGGGCTCTCAGTTCTATTCTATTGGTCTATATGTCTATCCTCATTTCAGTACCATACTGTTGTTTTGTTTTGTTTTTGAGATTCATTTATTTCTTTATCCCCCCACCCCTGTTGTTTTTGCTCTCGCTGTCTGCCCTCTGTGTCCATTCGTTGTGTGTTCTTCTATGTCTGCTTGTCTTTTCTTTAGGCAGCACCAGGAACCAATTCTGGGACCTTCCGGAGTGGGAGAGAGGTGCTCAATCTCTTGCGCCACCTCAGCTCCCTGGTCTGCTGTGTCTCTTACTGTCTCTCCTCTGTGTCTGTTTTTGTTGCATCATCTTGCTGCGCCGGCTCATGGCGTGGGCTGGCTTGCCTTCACCAGGAGGCCTCGGAAATCGAACCCTGGACCTCCTATATGGTAGACGGGAGCCCAGTCGCTTGAGCCACATCCGCTTCCCCCTAATGTATTTTTAATCTCACCCATTGTGTCTTTCATCCCCATAAGCACTATTGCTTTTCTTTGCAGGCTTTCAAATTGTTCTCTATGAGTACCCAATGTCTTCTTAATATCCTTTATCTCTTTTCAGAGATTTGTGTGAAAATCATTGATTAGTTGTCTTAAATTCTGTGTCTCGTCAGGATTTCTGATTTCTTCCTTTGGCTGGGCCATATCTTTTACTTAGTATGACTTTTAATTTTTTGCTGTTGTCTAGGCATCTGATTATGTTCATGAACTTTCTCTGATGGCTGATTTTTCTCTCTTGCCTTGTGGATTTGTTTTATGGCTCTTCTTTGATTTTTTGTTCTACTTACTCTAAATCTTTAAGATTGCCCAGCTCAAGTGATCAAAACAGGGCCTGGGATCTACTAAAGGTGTGTAGACTAGATCAAGAGGGGCTGGTGCACGAGAGACTCCACAGAATGTTTTTACCTCTTGCGGTTTCCTGGCCTGCCAGTGGATGGAATTCTTCGACGAACTTTTCCACGGAGGTGTCTCTTTCCACCTCCACTCACTGGTGATTCTGGTCTGGCCAGAGCTGAGATTCAAAACACTCTGCTGGCCAGACTCACTGACGTAAAACTCTCTCCTCCCTCCGTTGCACCCTCCCCCCTCCCAGAGAGGAAGCCACCCGTTCCCTTCTCAGTTGGCCGCAGTGAGCCAGGGGTTTTACTCAGGCTGTGCGCCTTGAGGGTGGAGCTTGGGTACCTACCGTTCTTGGCCACGGGGGGTGGTAAGTCATGGTTTTCACATTGGCCTCTTCATCTCATTGTCCCTCTCCCTCTAGATGGTGGACAGCACTCTCTGGTCTGCAGATCCCCACAAAGCAGCTCACTCAGACAGCTTCTTGCCCTTCCTCCATTGTTTTTATAAGAGAATTGATCTTTGCTGCCCTGCTCCAATGCATTTTTCCCGGAATACCTGTAACAGTTTTTTACTTAAAGTCTGTTTTGTCTGATATTAATTTGCCTACCCAAGCTCTCCTTTCATTACTATTTGCTTGGAATCCTTTTTTGCATCCTTTGACTTTCAAGCTATTGGTGCCTGCAGCAGTTTGGTATTATCTATGAATTCCAAAACTAGATATTGAATTATGTTTGTAAACTTGTCTGTTCCTCTGGGTGTATTAGATCATACTAAGTTCAGAGGTTTCACTTTTAATTGACTAAGTAATAATTAAGGCTTTGATTGAGCCACGTCAGTAGGGTGTTGAGTTCCAACCCTCTATGTGGGTGGAGACTCACTGAGAAAACAACAGGGCAGAGGAGTTAATTGGAGTTTTGATGCTGGAGTTTTTGATGCTGGAGCCCTGGGAAGTAAACACACAGGAGAAGTTCATGGAGGAATAGAGACGGCTCCATAGACATGGCTCCATAGACATGGCAGAGGCCCTGGGAAGAGAGAGAGCCTGGTAGTCGACAGCTGACCTTGTGGAGAGAAGAGAGCAGCTGAGCCTGGAGAGAAATGAGCCCTGGGAGAGAAACAAGACTTATCCCAGCCTACAGCTGATATTGGAAGAAGCTGGGACCTCGGAGCCTTAAGAGGAAGAGGAAGCCTGAATCCTTACAGACATCGGTAGCCATCTTGCTGCAACACGTGGCCACAGACTTTGGTGAGGGAAGTAACTTAAGCTTTATGGCCTGGTAACTGTAAGCTTTTACCCCAAATAAGTACCCTTTAGAAAAGCCAACAGATTTCTGGTATTTTGCATCAGCACCCCTTTGGCTGATTAATACAGTCTCTTTGGGTCTCAGATGAGTCTCTTGTGAAGAACATTTAGTGGGATCAAACTTTTTTATCCATTCTGCCAATCTGTGTCTTTTGAAAGGGGACTTTAATCCATTTACGTTCTGTGTAATTATTGGTAAGGCGGGACCTATTTTAGCTGTTTTGTCTTTTGTTTTTAATACATCATATCTTTTTGTCCCTCTTTTCCTTTATTGCAGCTTTCTTTGTATAGGAGTTTCTTTTGTATAGGAGTTTCAGAAGTCAATCTTTCCCAGCCAGATCAAGGCCAAGGACAGACAAAGGGAGCGCTGGCCAGCTCCAAATTGCCCTGAAAAGGGTGCCAGAAGCTTCTCCTATGATTCCCCAAAGCTGCACTTTCTTGACTTCTCACCTGCCCAAAAATGCAGCTCTTGATCTGTTCTCCGTGGCTCTGAGGAGGCATCCATCTGTAAGTTTCTTCTGCCACCTTTGTTCAGGTTGGGATGGGACATTGGCTGCCATCAGAGCTGGGCCTGTCCTGATCTGAAGTAGCTAAACAGAAGCATTGATCAGTGATCTGACCATACACCCCCAGATTTGGGGGAGCAAGGTCTTTATTTTCCACCCTGGCACCAGCACACTGCCTCAGGGGCCAGGTTTAAGTACCTCACTGCTGCTAGCCCCAAGACTGGGGTATAGGAGAAAGTAGTCACTGCACAGAGAGTGCATATCACTGGTGTTAACCATAATTTACCAGCCTCTTCCTTTCACTCTTCTGTGGAAGATACACAGTGCTCTTCTGGATTCCAGAGTTTTGAAATAGTTGATTCAGATAGTTCCTGCCTATTTAATAGTCATCTGGTAGGGGGACTGACTCCTGGAGCTTTCTACTCTGCTATCTTCCCACAATCAGTAAGATCATTCTGAAAAGATAATTTATGTTTTTATCATAAATTCCTAGTCAGTCACACAGGTATGGAGCATACTAACCAATGCCACCCAGAATAACACTCAGTGAAGTGGAGTAATTAGAAAATAAGTGAACTCTATGCGATCAATTTTTCTTTTAATTAAAAAAAAAAAACTTACAACAATAATTTCAAACATACAGGACAGTTGCAAAAATAACACAAATTCCATGCAGAGAACTCCAACATATCCCCACCTCCCCAGCTACCCAAATCCATCAATTTTAACATTGTACCATCTTTTCTGTATCATTCTATCATCTCTTTCTCTCATTCTATTATTCTATTTTCTAAACACATAATACTTCCATGTACACTTCCAATGAACAAGGACATTTACTATGCAATCACCTTAAGTGCAATTATCTAAGTCAAGAATATTAACGTTGCCATCCAGCCTACTTTCTATAGGCCAGTTCTTTTTCTTATGTGCCAATAATATCCTTTTTTTTTTTTTTTAAAGATTTTATTTATTTATTCATTTATCCCCCCCTTGCTGCCTGTGCTCGCTGGGTCAGCCAACCACGCCGTGCAGGTGGGCTTGCCCTCACCAGGAGGCCCCAGGAACCGAACCCGGGGCCTCCCATATGGTAAACGGGAGCCCCACTGATTGAGCCACAGCCGCTTCCCAATAATATCCTTTTGAACCTTTTCTCCTCCATTCTTAGATTATACCCATTATCATGTATTGCATTTAATTGTCATTATCTCTTTAGTTTCTCTTTCTTGTTTTTTCAATTGTGGAAACATATATACAATATAAATCTTCCCATCATAATCTTTCCTCATACATACAATCAAGTAGGATTAATCACACTCACAGTGTTGCATTACCCCCCTCCACCATCCGTTCATATACCTTTCCCTTCACCCTAAACAATAAACCTCCACTTATTTTGCATTAACCCCTATTGTCCTGCACCCCATCCTTTATGATCTGTACTCTACTTTCTGTTTCTCTGAGTTTGCATGTTCTCTGATATTTTCTTTGTGGTTACCAAGGGGCTTATATTTAACATCCTAAATCTATAACAATGTCATTTACATTGATGCCAACTTAAATTCAATTGCGTACATAAACTATTTTCCTATACCTTTCTGTCCCCCCTCCTTTATATGGTTCTTGACACAAATTACATATTTATGCATAATGAGTTCAAAACCATTGAATTATCATTACATTTTATCCATTTGCCTTTTAGGTTCCCTAAGACGTTAAAAGTGTAGTTACAAATGAAAAATACAATAGTACTGGTATTTAGATTTAATCATGACAGTATCTTTAATGGAGATCTTTATTTCTTCACGTGGCTTAATTCAATCTAGTGCCTTTTCCTTTCAACCTCCAGAACTACCTGTAGCATTTCTTGTAGGGCTACTCTAATGGTGACAAAGCCCCTTATCTTTTGTTTATCTAGGAATGTCTTAATCCCTCCCTCACTTTAAAAATATGTTAGAGAGGTTGTGAACTTAATAAACAGTCATGAACATGTGTGGAATTCCCATACAACCCCCCTTCACCAACACACTACATTGTTGTGCCTCCCTCATTTTTGAAAGACAGTTTTGCTGGATACAGAATTCTTGGTTGGGATTTTTTTGCTTTCAACACTTTAAATGTCCTCCCACTGCATTCTTGCCTCTGTGGTTTCCAATGAGAAATTAACATTTGATCTTATTGATGCGCCCTTGTATTTAACATGTTGTACTCTTTGCAGCTATCAGAATTCTCTCTTTATCTTTGGCATTCAACAGTTAATTATAACATGGTACAGTGTGGGTCACTTTGGGTTTATCCTGTTTGGAGTTCATTAAGCATCTTGGTTATGTATATTCATGTCGTTCCTTAACTTTGGGAAGTTTTAAGCCATTATTTCTTTGAATATTCTCTCTGTCCCGTTTTCTTTCTTCTCCTACTGGGACTCCCACAGTGAGTATATTGGTACAATAGAACCTGTGTCCCATAGGTTCCTTCGGCTCAGTTCACATTTCTTCACTTTTTTCCTCTTTCTGCTCCTCACACTTGATGCTTTCAATTGTGTTATCTTCAATTTCATTGATTCTTTCTTCTGCCAACTCCAATCTGCTGTTGAACCCCTCTAGGAAAATTTTAATTTCTGATACTGTGGTTTTCAGCTCTGATTCTTTTTCATAATTTCTGTCTCTTTGGATATTCTCATTGTGTTCATCTATCACCTTCCTGATTTCCTTTGGTTCTTTTTCTATGTTTTCATTTAGTTCTTTGAGCTTATTTAGGACCATTTTTTAAAAAATTTATGTCTGGAGTGTCCCAGATCTGATCCTTCTCATTCATGGTTTCTAATACTTTAACCTTCTCCTTTGCCTGGCTATCACTTCCTGTTTCTTTGTATGTTTTGGAATCTTTTGTTGAAACTTAGATATTTTTATATTTTAGTGTGTTATCACTGGAATTTAGACTCTGGTGCTTCTGTGCCTTAAGCATGTATCCACCTAATATTATGACAGAGCTTTCCATGAATACCTAGAGCTAATGAAAAAAAGAGAGAGAGAGAGAGAGAGAAGAATGGAGGGAGAAGCAGCAGCAGGAGGAGGAGGAGGGGAAAAGGGAAAAGAAAACACCTTTCTCAATCTTTGCACATTCGCCTGTGCAGGTACTCTCCTTCATCAATTATCCATACAATAAATTTGGAGAATAGCTTCAGGCCAAAGCCTAAGGGCCACCCTGATCCTTTCTGTGCATGCCTCTTGTATTTTTTCATTATTATTCTAGTAACATATATACAACCTAAAGTTTTTCCTATTAACCACCTTCAAATATATAATTTAGTGTTTATAATTACATTCAAAATGTTGTGCTACCATCACCATCATCCATTACCAAAACTTTTCCATCATCCCTGTATTAGTCAGCCAAGGGGGTGCTGATGCAAAGTACCAGAAATCTGTTGGCTTATATAAAGGGTATTTATTTGGGGTAGAAGCTTACAGTTACAAGACCCTAAAGAGTACAACTTAAGGTACCATAAGAGGTACTTCCTCACCCAGGATCTGTTGCCACGTGTTGAAGCAAGATGGCAAGCGATGTCTGCGAGGGTTCAGCCTTCCTTCTTCCTCTTAAGTCTCCATGGTCCTAGCTTCTTCTGACCTCAGCTGTAGGCTGGCATAAGGCTCAGCTGCTCTGCTCTCTTCACAAGGTCAGTTGTAAACTATCAGGCAAATGGCTTCTCTCTCCCTGGGGCTCCAGCATCCAAACCAAGTTCTCTCCTCTGCCATGTCATTTTTTCTGTGTACCTACTTCTCTGTTCTTCATTGAGCTTCCATTTATATAGCCCACCAAGGGAGTGGGGACTTAAACTGAGTTACACTCTATCGATGTGGTCAAATCACAGCCCTAATCTTAACATAATTTAATCAAAGGCAACTCAGCTGAATCTAATACAATCGAAGGGTGTCAAGCCCAGAGGAACAGACCAGTTGACAAACGTAATCAGTATCTCTTTTTGGAATTCATAAATAATATCAAACTGCTACAATCCTAAAAATATACTGTAAGCATTTTAAGTCTTAACTCCCTATTCCCTACCCCCACTCTGTCCCCTGGTAACCTATATTCTAGATTCTGACTTTATAAAAAGTTTGCTTTTTCTAATTAGATCATATCAGTGAGTTCATACAATATTTGTCCTTTTATGTCTGCCTTATTTTAATCAATATGATGTCTTCAAGGTACATATACATTTTCACATGTATCATTACTTCTTGCCTTTCCATTGTGTGTATATGTTAGAGAAAAGGGGGCACTCATTGGGACATGGAGACTGATGATTGCAGACAGAAAGTTTTTTGGGAAGCTCTCCCAACAGAGGGGGTCTGAAGAATAGATTTCAGCCTGCTCCTGGAAAGGAGGGATTTAAATTTATACAGTACATTCCTAGGCGGGGAAATGATAGTCAGTGGGAGGGGATCAAGGGTTTGAGTAAGGTGCAGGGGCCAATAGGAAGCTCTAGAGGTGAAAATTTTCCCTTGTATGGCTAGAGGGTAGTGGGTTAGGGAGTTATGTTTTCTTGGTATGCTGGAGGAGCAGGTGGTGCTTTGATCTGGAGGGAGTGAAGGTCTCTATCTCACTTTATTCCCATTTCCTTGTGGTTTCTTTGTTCAACCTTTGGGGAAGTGTCGTGCTTTCAGACAAGTAGGCCTAAGAGGGGGCTTGTCCTTCCTCGATGCATGTCAGGGGGAAATGAGTCACAGCTTGTTAATTATTGCAAACCTAGTGAGGGGGAACCTCTAACAGTATATACTACATGTTGTCTATCCATTCATTGGTTGATGCACACTTGGGTTACTTCTATCTTCTGTCAATTGTGAATAATGCTGCTGTGAACATTGGTGTACTAATAACTGTTCAATTCCCTGCTTTCAGTTCTTTTGGGTATATACCTAGAAGTTGGGTTTCCAGGTCATATAGTAATTACTTAACTTTCTGAGGAAATGCCAAACTGTCTTCCATAGCAGCTGAACCATTTTACTTTCTCATCAGCAATGAATGAGTGTTCCTGTTTCTCCACATCCACTTCAATACTTGTAATTTTCCTTTTATTTAATACTAGACATTCTAGTGGGTGTGAAATGGCATCTCATGGTTTTGAGTTGCATTTTCCTAATGGCTAATTATGTTGATCATGATTTCATGTTCATTTTGGCCATTTGTATATCTTCTTTGGAGAAAATGTCTATTCAAGACTTTTATATACTTTTTTGTTGGATTGTCATTTCTTGTTGACTTAAAGGATTTCTTTATGTATTCTAGATAATTAACACTTATCAGATATGTGGTTTCCAAATATTTTCTCCCATTGTGTAAGTTGCCATTTTACTTTCATGATAAAGTCCTTTGAGGCCCAAAAGTTTTTCATTTTGATAAGGCTCTATTTATATTTTTTTCGTTTGTTCCTTATGCCTTGGGAGTAAAGTCTAAAGAAAGTATTGTCTAAGACAAGGTCCTGAAGATGCTTCCCTGCATTCTCTTCCAGGAGTTTTATGCTTTTGGCTCTTATATTTAGGTCTTTGATCCACTTTGAGTTGACTTTTGTATAAGGCATGAGATAGGGACCAACATTCATTCTTTTGAAAATGGAGAGCTAGTTTTCCCAGAACGATTTTTGAAGAGACTATTCTTTCCCAATTAAGTGGTCTTTGCCCCTTTGTCAGAAATCAGTTGGCCATTGTCTTGGATTGCCATAGGGCTGCTGATGCAAAGTACCAGAAATGGGTTGGCTTTTATAATGGGAATTTTATTAGCAGAAATTTTTTACAGTTCTGAGGCCACTAAATGCCCAAATCAAAGCACCATCAGAGATGCTTTCTTACCAAAGTCAGCTACTGGTACTTCTGGCATCCTGCCACATGGTGATCAGGCCTATGGCAAGAATCATCTTGTCAGCCCTGAGCTGCTCTGTGGGCCCAGCCCCTTGGGGGCCTCTTTCCATGTTTCTGTCCTCCGCTGATTCCAGACTCCAGGAACTCTCTCAGCCTCTCAGGGCTTCTCTGCCTCTCTGCAGCTGTAGGTGAATCTGGAGTTTTCTCTCTACCTTCTCCTTTCTCTCACATGACACGATAAAAAATGGCAGCTTCCTTTCTCTGTTTGTCTCTCTGTGTCTCCATTTATATAAAGCTCAGCAAGAGAGTGGAAACCAAACCTGTGTCACGCCTCACTGACATAGTCCAGTCAAAAGGGCCCCATATACACAGGAATGGATTAGTTCAAAAACATAATCTTTTTCTTTTTGGGATTCACAAAATGACTTCAAACTCTCATAACCATAAATTTGAGGGTTTTCTGAGCTCTCACTCAATTCCATTGGTCTATATGACTGTCCTTGTACAAGTATCATGCTGTTTTGATTACTGTGGCTTTGTAATGTTTTTTTTTTTTTTTTTTGTAATAAGTTTTAAGACTGGGAAGTGTGAATCCTCCAACTTCATTCTTTTTCAAGACAGCTTTGGCTATTCAGAAACTCTTACCCTTCTGTATAAATTTGATCCTTGGCTTTTCCACTTCTGCAAAAGTTGTTGGAATTTTTATGGGGATTGCGTTGTATCTGTATATTGCATTGCATAGAATAGACATGTCAACAATATTTAGTCTTCTAATACATGAACATGTAATGTCCTTCAATTTATTTAGATCTTCTTTGATTTCATCTAACATGGTTTTCGAGTTTTCTGTGTATAAGTCTTTTACATCCTTGGTTAGATTTATTACTAGATATTTTATTCTCTTAGTTGTTATTTAAATGGATTTTTTTCTTGATTTATTCTTCTGATTGTTCATTACTATTGTATATAGGTTGTTGATCTTGTACCCTGTCACTTTGTTGAATTCATTTATTAGCAGTAGGAGCTTTGTTGTAGAGATTCCAGGGTTTTCTGTATATGGAAACAAGTCATCTCCAAACAGGGAAAGTTTAACTTCTTCCTTTCGAATTTTGATGCCTTTAATTTCTTTTTCTTGCCTGATTGCTCTGGCTAGAATTTCCAGTACAATGTTAAGTAACAGTGGGACATTGGCCATCCTTATCTTGTTCTGATCTTAGAGGAAAAGCTGTCTTTCACCAATAAGTATGATGTGGTCTTTCATATATGTCCTTTGTTATATTGAAGAAGGTTCCTTCTATTCCTAGTTTTCTAAATGGTTTTTTGTTTTTTGTTTTTTTTATATATAAAGTCTAGTTTTATTTTTAAGAAGATTTTACAAGTCTGTCTGTCAACCTCAAACGTACATACATGAATTATTCATACGTTCCATCAGGTGATGCTTACTGCTTCAATCCCTCTGAGGAAAGTATAAGGAAAAAAATAAATCTTTTTCACAAATGTGCATCCACTGTTTTACTCAGCTTAGTTCTAAAAATTTCTCTTTATAAATACTTTAATACAGTTGCTAGTGGTAATACTGTTATGCAGCTGAATATAGCTATAATTTTACAAGTTTGTTTTGCTAGCTCCTGGTTCTGCTCCAAGCTCCAAATTTTATAAACTGAGAAATAAAGGTTAACTGGACTTCCTGCAAAGCCCACTAAATGCATCCTACAGTGCTCTGTGACAAACAAGAGAAGTGTAGCCCCCAGCAAGGTCCTGTGGAGAGGCAGCTCTGACATGGTTTAAGTACCCAAGTCTTTTAGCATCTCAAACTCAGGAATTTATGGTCCATGTGTCTCTGTTTGCACTGGTTGGTATTCATATAGAGCTTCTTCAAGCTTTTGAATAGGTGTTAATGAAATTTGTCGACCCATTTTGATGCCTGTGGAAAACGTCACTGGTTTTATACTATTGGGTTTCTCTAGCTGCATTTTCAATGGGGTAGATCTGTCTTTACGTTGAGCCAAAAACAAAGCAACAGGGAGATCAGAACTCTCCAGTTCATCTAAAAAAGCCTGCTTATTCTTCCTTTTTAGAATCAGCTGCAGTTCTTGCTATTGTATAAATCATCTTCTTTGTTCATTTTCCTGTTGATCTACCTCTAAAGTTTCTTCCAATTCTTCCTGTTTCCGAGTCAGCTTCAACTTATTTTTCTGAATGACATCCTTGTTTTCCTTTTGCTTTATCTCCATTTTCTTTTTGATGTTGTCCAAATCCACATTGTTGGTCAAGTTGAAAACAATTTCTTCCACTTCTTCCAGGAAATTATTATATTCTCATAGATTAGGAGAGTCTTCTTCTCTTTTATTGTATATCTTTAGCACTTTTTTTCCAAATCTTAACCTCCTGGTCAACAGTAGGATCTTCAAAGAGCTGTACTCTGAAGTTGCTCTTTCTAATGGAGTGCCACACTCATTTTTCAGCTTCTCGCACAAACAGTAAATCTGCACTACTTTCACAAAGGATGTGTCCTCATATATTGACCATCAGCTTCAAGGAGGGATTCTGGTACTTAGTGGTCTTAAACTGGGGGCAGCCCTGATCGTTCATTGCCCCTTCTTTCCAACAGACTTTCCCGATACCTGCTTCAACCATAGCCACCACCACAACCACCTCCAAATCCTTCTGGTCTTGACCTCTAAGCGTTTTTATCAAGAAGGGGTGCCGGGGGGACGGATGTGGCTCAAATGGTTGGGCGTCCATCTCCCATATGGAGGGACCCGGTTTCGATACCCGGGACCTCCCGGTAAAAAAAAAAAAAAAAAAAAGAAGGGGTGCTGGACTCAAAATTTAATGTTTGGGAAGTGGATGTGGCTCAGGTGACTGGGTTCCTGCCTACCACATGGGAGGTCGCTGGTTCAGATCCCAGTGCCTCCTAAAGAAGACAGCGAATTAGCATGACGAGCAGGTGCAGCAAGCTGACACAACAAGAGACACAAGAAAAAAAAACATAATGAGAGACACAACAAAGAAGGGAGCAGAGGTTCCCAGTCCCTCCTAAAAGAAGACAGGCAGGTATGGCGAGCTGACATCGTGTTTCAAGATGATGAAACAAGAGACACAGGGAGGAAAAACATAAAGAGAGACATAACAAAAGCAGGGAGCGGAGGTAGCTCACGTGATTAGGCATCTCCCTCCCATACCAGAGGTCCCAGGTTTGGCTCCCAGTGCCTCCTAAAGAAACAAGGAAGACGAACAGACACAGCAAGTGAAAAACCAGGGGGTGGGGAGAAGTAAATCAATAAATAAATCTTTAATTTAAAAAATTTAATGTTTATTATCTATGTTTAATTTTGAAATTTACTTAAGCATTATTAATTCTAAATTTGATGTGAAATATTATTAACTTGTGTAATTGATTTGTGTTTTAAAAATTTCCCTGAGATGTAAAGGTGGCCACACATTGTGGTCTCTTTTGAATCATAGTAGGTACATAACTGTGTTTTAGGAATAAAATGAAGACTTTGCTCTTTTACAAAAAAAAAAAAAGGTGTGCTGGATTTTGTCCAATGTCTGAGGCATTGATTGAGATGATCATGTGTTTTTCCCCCTTCATTGTGCTAATGTGGTTTATTACATTAATAGATTTTCTTATGTTGATCCATGCATACATAGCTGAGATAAATCCCACTTGATCATGGTGTATAAGTCTTTAAAATATACAGTTGAATTCAGTTTTATAATATTTTGTTGAGGATTTTTGCACCTATATTCTTAACAAATATTGGTCTGTAATTTTCTTTTCTTGGGTTATCTTTATCTGGCTTTAGTATGATAATGATTTGGGCCTTGTAGAATGAATTACAAGTGTTCCTTCTTATATTTTTTGGAAGAGGTTAAGCAGTTTTGGTGATAATTCTTCTTGGAATGTTTGGTAAAATTCCCCTGCAGAATCATCTGGTCCTGGAATTTTCTTTCTTGGCAAGTTTTTGATGATTGAGTCAATGTCTTTACTATTTATTGCCTTATTGAATCTTCTATTTCTTCTTGAGCAAGTGTGATTAGTTTCAGTGTTACTAGGAATATGTCCATTTCATCTAGGTTATCTAATTTGTTGAATTGGCCCCTTTATCACTATATAATGACCATCTTTGTCTCTCCTGTCAGTTTTCTTTTTTTAATAAAAACACAGTATTATTGACCCACCATACAATCCATTCAAATGTATAATCAATGGCTTTCGGTGTAATCAGAGTTGTGCATTCATCCCCACAGTCAATTTTAAAACATTCTCATTGCTATAAAAAAAAAAACAACATATCTCTTTATTTTATTTTATTTTTTTTATTTTTATTTTTTTTAAGATTTTATTTATTTATTCATTTATCCCCCCCTTGCTGCTCGTGCTCACTGGGTCAGCTAACCACGCTGAGCGGGTGGGCTTGCCTTCACCAGGAGGCCCCGGGAACCGAACCCGGGGCCTCCCATATGGTAAACGGGAGCCCTACTGATTGAGCCACAGCCGCTTCCCAACATATCTCTTTATACTCCCCTATTATTGACACTTCACGTTGGTATGGTCGTCTCAAATCAATTTTTGACTTAAAGTCTATTTTATCTCATATTATTATAGATACTCCAGCTCTTTTTGTTACTACTTGCATCATATATTTTTTCCACCTTTTCACTTTCAATCTACTTATGTCTTTGAATTTAAAGTGAGTCAGGAGGTCATTCCAGTGGTTACGCTTGTGCACCTCTCAGCAGGATCTCACTGACTGCCACAGGAAATATTGCCTCAAATAGTGGGGCTCCTGAGGGCCCTGGAGACATCCAGACACTATAGGCAGGGCAGACAGCTCAGGAGTTTGGCAGCCTGCCTGTGTGCCTTACCTTGGAATTTATGCTCCCCAGTGTGACAAAGATGGACTCATTTGTGGTATCCCTACCATGGCTCTTCTGCCTCTTCTGTTTGAACCTATATTTAGTACTATACTTGATAGGTGTATGTCCAAGAGACTTAAATCTTTGGTCTGTCCATGTGCCAGTTGGGCCCCAAATCTCAGCAGAGTTGCAGCACCTACTCTCCATTTCACTGGACTCACCCAGACAATTAACAAGGTGATGATGATGGACAATGCCCATCCCAAGGAACAGAGAGTCTGCAACTACAAGCAAGATAGCTCCATCCATCTGCCCCATGGGATCTAAGTCCCCTCTCAATTAGAGGCAGAATGGGCATCACTATCCCCAAATCCTCAAGACTGGGGAATGAACAATGGACTAAACTAGACTTACTATTATTCTGCCATAGACTTATTGTTATTCTAGCATTGATGTGGAGGCAGTGGCCACCAGAGGTTCTGAGGGGAGGGAGAGGGAAAAATAGGTGTAATATGAGGGCATTTTTTGGACATTGGAATTGTCCTGCATGACGTTGCAATGATGGATACAGGCCATTATATATTTTGTCTTAACTTTCAAAATTGTGCAGGACAGAGTATAAACTATAATGTAAACTGTAATCCACAGTTAGTGACAATGCTTCAATATGTATTCATCAATTGTAACAAATGTACCACACTAATGAAAGATGTTGTTAATGTGGGAAAGTGTGGAGGGGGGTGGGAGTGGGGCATATGGGAATCCCCTATATTTTTTATGTAACATTTATATAATCTAAAGTGGAAGGAAGGGAGGAAAGGAAAGGAAAGAAGGAAATGAGAGGAGAGGAGAGGGGAGAGAGGATAGGGGAAAGGAGAGAGGGGAGAGGGGAGAGGAAAAGAGGAAAGGGAAAGGGAAAGGGAAAGGAAAGGAAAAGAGGATCTCTTGTAAACAACATAGAGTTGGGTCATCCATTCTGCCAATCTCTGCCTCTTGACTGGACAGTTTAATCCATTTCCATTTCAAGTAAATACTGATAATGCAGGACTTCCTTCTGTCATTTTTCTATTTAGCCTTTGTAAATCATATATCTTTTTTGTCCCTCAATTCTTCCATTAATGGCCCACTTTCATATTTATTTGATTTTTGTATTGTACCATACTGAGTCCCTTTTCATTTCTATCTGATATACTTTTTCATATATTTTCCTGGTGGTTAAAATTAAACATCCTGAATATATAGCCATCATATTTGATTTGATACCACCTTGACTTCAATAGCATACACATATTCTGGTCCTATTCCCTTCTGTCCCCCAAGTTTTTTTGTATTTGTTACAAACAGATCTTTAAACATTGTATGTCCGGGAGGCGGCTGTGGCTCAATCAGTGGGGCTCCCGTTTGCCATGTGGGAGGCCCCGGGTTTGGTTCCCGGGGCCTCCTGGTGAGGGCAGGCCCGCCCGCACGGCGTGGTTGGCTGACCCGGTGAGCGCAGGCAGCAGGTGGGGGATAAATGAATAAATAAAAATAAAATCTTTAAAAAAAAAAAAAATAATTGTATGTCCAATATCATGGATTTATCATTACTTTTATTCATTTGCATTTTAGTACCTGTAAGAAGCAAGACATGGTATTACATACCAAACAATACAATGCAATAGTATTGACATTTATAATTACCCATATCAGAAGTCTTTATTTCTTTTTTTTTTTTTTAAAGATTTTATTTTTTTTATTTATTCATTTATCCCCCCCCTGCCGCCTGTGCTCGCTGGGTCAGCCAACCACGCCGTGCGGGCGGGCCCGCCCCCACCAGGAGGCCCCGGGAACCGAACCCGGGGCCTCCCACATGGCAAAGGGGAGCCCCACTGATTGAGCCACAGCCGCCTCCCAGTCTTTATTTCTTTATACCACTCCAAGCCACTGTACAGTGCCCTGTTCTTTGGCATTGCTTGTTGGGCAGTTATAGTGGTACTGAACTCCTTCAGTTTTTGTTTATCTGGAAATGTATTAATCTCTCCCTCATTTTTAAAAGAAAGTCTCACCGGATATAAAATTCCTGGTTGGCAATTGTTTTCTTTTACCACTTTAGAAATTTCAACACACTACCTTCTTGTCTCCATGGTTTCTGATGAGAAATCAGCACTTAATCTAATTGGTACTCCCTTGCACTTAACACGTTTTCTTTTGCAGCTTTCAGAACTCTCTCCTTGACAGTTTGACCAGTATATGTCAGGACATATTTCTCTTCCAGTTTACCCTGTTTGGTGTTCTTGTGGCTTGTTGGATGTGCATATTCACTTCTATTGCTAAGAATGGTAAGTTTTCTGTCATTATTTCTTTGAATATTCCTTCTGTCCCTTTCTCTCTTCTCTTTGTGGGCCTCCCCTATGTGCATATTGTCATTACTCTCACCAGAGAACTCACTTTCTTTATGCAGTGTCTATTCTCTATTGTCTTTTCTTTTGAACCTGAAGAACTCTCTTCAGCATCTTTTGTAGTGTCAGTCTAGTGGTATGAACTCCCTCAGAATTTATCTGGGAATGTCTTAATCTTTTCTTTACTTTTAGAAGACAGTGTGCCAGACATAGAATTGTTGGCATTTTTTTGCTTTCAGCAATTTAAATGTTACCCGATGACTCCTTGCCACTGTGGTTTCTGATGAGAAATCAACAGTCTTATTGAGGATCCCTTATACATGACATTGTTACTCTTTTGTGGCTTTCAGAATTCTCTCTTTATCTTTGGCATCTGACAGTTTGATTATGTCATGGTGTGGGTGTATTTGGGTTTATCCTGTTTGAGCATCTTGGGTATGTTTAATCATATCTTTCATTAAATTTGGGAAGTTTTCATCAATTATTTCTTTGAATAGTCTCTCTTCCCCTGTGGTGGCATGGAGTTATTGACTGCAAAAAAGTATGTTCATAACCTTATTCTATTCCTATTGGTGTGAACCCATTGTAATTAGGACCATTCAGTGAGGTTAGTTTTAGCTTAGGTGTGGTCAGCTGAATCAGGATGGATCTTAATCCTATTAGTGGCTACCTTATAGAGAAGACCAGAGAGTGAAACCATAGGGTGAGCAGTCAGAAGCCGGGAACAAAGGGACCCAGAAAAGAGGAGAAGACACCACTATGTATATTGGCATGTGACAGAAAAGCCAAGGAAACTCAAATATTGCCAGTCAGCCAGAATATACCAACCCAGAGAGGAAGCAAGCCTTCTAGCCTCTGAAACTGCAAGCAAATAAATTCCTGTTTTTAAGCCAACCTATTGTGTGGTAATTGTTTTAGCAGCTGAGAAACTAAAACAGCCCCTTTCTCTGTCTTCCTCTGGGACTCCCGCATATTGGTACAATTGATGGTGTCCCATAGGTTCCGCAGGCTCTGAATGGATATTCTGAGTCCGTCTGTCATTTTCCTGTTTTCCTTTAGTTCTTGTCCATATTTTCGTTTAGCTCTTTGAGCATATTTAGGACCATTTTTTAAAAGTCAGGTCTGATCCTTCATGCTGATGGTTTCTAATGATTTAATCTTCTCCTTTGCCTAGGCCATTGTTTCCTATTTCTTTGTGTTTTATAATCATTTGTTGAAACCTGGACATTTTGATATTTTAGTGTGTGATCTCTGGACTTCAGGCTTTGAGCTTGTATCCAACTTATGTAATGACAGAGCTTTCCTTGAATGATAGAAGCTAAAAAAAAAAAAAGAGGAGGAGGAAAAAAATACACCTTTCCCGGTCTTGCACATTGACCTGTTCAAGTGCTGTCCTTCAGGGCTTATATATACAATGAGTTTAGAAAATAAACAGGTCACAGTATAATGGCCTCCCAGGTCCGTTCTGTGTATCTTGTATTGGGTATGCACAGGTGGCCCTAGGAATTCCTTCATTTACATGGATGCAAATTTCCCCCCTTCCCTACAAAACAGTCTCCTCGTGGTCCTGGACACTGCAATTTATGTCCTATAGCAGCAATCCCTTGCCCCAGGCAGCAAACTTGATTGCTGTCCCACAGAGTTCTGTAGGAGAACTGTGTGAACTGCTTTGTACATGTAGGACAAGTTTCTGGGATGACAAATCCTTCAGACAGATTGTACCGGACTTAAATGATCCCAGTATTTGCACGAAGGTTATTTGCTTCCTCCAGAACCAGGACCAGGGATCTAAACTGGGAGCATGGGTTGGCTCTATGCCAAGCTGGTGAGCAGTGGGAGGGGCCAGCCAGGGTACAAGAGGGACTCAAACAGATACTTGTACATCAATATTCAGTGCAACATTATTCACAAAAGCCAAAAGATCAGAGGAAGCCAAATGTACATCAACAGAAGGATGGATAAACAAACTGTGATTATACATACAATGGAATACTACTCAGCTTTGAAAAATAAAGTTTGAATCCAGGACATGGGAGGCAGGTGCTCAACCACTAAGCTACATCCACTCACCGTGAATGAAGTTTTGATACATGCCACTACAGAGATGAACCTTGAAGACTTTATGTTGAATGAAATAAATCAGACACAATGTGATATTGTATGATTCCACTTTATGAAAAAGCTAGAATATGCAAACCTGTAGACAGAAACTAGAGTACAGGATACCAGGGCTAGTGGGGAGGGGAATGGGGAGTTTTGTTAGAGGTGATATGAAATTCTGGTAATGCATGGTGATGAGGTTAGCAGAACATTGTGAATTTGATTAATCTCAAATTGAATGGTATATTTGGGAGTGACTAAGATGATAAAGTTTATTTAGTATATGTTTCCACAATTAAGAAAAAAAAGAGCAACTAAAGAGACAGTGACAATTAAATACAATACATGATGTTGGACTCTAATTATGGTGGAAAAAATTCCACAATGATATTTGGTACATCTGAAAAATATGGACTATAAAGACTAAGCTTTATATCAATATTAATTTTCTTATACTTGATAACCGTACTTAAGGTGATTATATAAGTGAATATCCGTGTTCTTAGGAACTATACATGCAAAGAGCATGATGTATACAACCTCCTCTCAAATGTTTAGAAAAATAGACAGACGTGGATGACTGAATGGGTGGATGGATGGGTGGATGGATGGATGATTACATGGACGGATGAATCTATGGTTGGATAGATAGACAGAATGATGCAGCAAATATGGCAAGATATTAAAATTGGTGGGTCTGTGTACCTGGTGATATATATGTTAAAATTCTCTATATGGGGTCTGTATTAGTTGTGTTTTGTTGTTGTTGTTTTGTGTTTTTTTGTTTGTTTTGAGATACCGGAGGCTAGGGATTGAACCCAGGACTGCGTATGTGAGAATCTGGTGCACAACCACTGAGCCACATCGGCTCCCCTGAGTTGGTTTTTTCATTTGTTTTGCTTGTTGTTTTTGTTTTTTTCTAGGAGACATCGGGAACCGAACCCATGACCTCCCATGTGGGAAGCAGGCACTCAACTGCTTGAGCCACATCCACTCCCATGTATTAGTTTTACAAAAAGTGTCTTGTAAGTTTTAAATTATTTCAAAATAAAAAGCTGAAGGGGGGAAAATACCTCCCAACAAAGAAAAGTCCAGGAACAAAACACTTTATTATTTTTTTTGACCAGTAAAATAAGATGGGCTTTATTTCTGCATTTATAACTACACATGCATTGGCTGCTGTGCAGTGCCCATGGGACTTTTCCTCCTGGGTCTTTTCTGTACCTTTTAAGTCAAGGTGTTGTCAGAAAAGATTTCCTATAAGAATCTTTTGTGTGGAAGACTCATGGAAAAGTCAGAGACCTTCCACATCTATCTGCTGCTTTCATAGGACAGTCACAGAAAAATAAAAGGACCCAGTTTGAAGGACGGCTGGACATACTGAAGAAATGTAAAATGTGGCAGAAGTAAGTTTTATGATTATTATGTATATGTATTTATGTATAACGTGTGTGTGGGGGTGTTTGTATAAAAGTTTGGTGATAAACCATCTGGGACCCAAGCAACTCAAATATATATATATATATTTTTTAAAGTAAATTATTTCTCTATATTTTTGCTAATTGAGATGTACTGATTGAGCATATGAAAGGTATCTAGCACAGTGCCCAGAATATATTATTGTTCCATTCATGGTATCTATTTTACTCTAAATCCATCAAATATTTAAACCCATCACAGTCACTTTCACAATTTTTCCTTATTATTGATGTGATAAATAAAGTATGAAATACCAGATACTATTGCCATGGATGGAATTTTACACAACCCATATCCTTTCATGAATAAAGTCATAATTCCCTCTTCTCAACAGTCTTACTTCAGTGATTTTTCTTCTTTCAAGATGTAGTTGACACACCATGACAAACAATTTCTAACAGGATTTTCTCTAGGGATTTAAATTGTTAAAGAAAGGGGACTTTTAGAAGAGGGTTTTTAACTGAAATATATAGAAAAGGTAGGTTTGGAATTCCATCCAAATACCCTGTGTATCTTTGCATATGTTCATATACTCTACCAGTGTGTATGTGAGTGTGTGAAAGAGAGAGAGAAAAAGAAAGGATGGCTCTGCATATAACACAGGGAATTTTGAAGAATTAGAAAAAGACCATAAAAGAAAGCATTTGAGGATGATTCCAGGGGTTCCAGGAAGTATTTCATGATACACTTGCTTTTTCAGAGCGTCCCTAGTAACACTCTAAGGACAATGCTTTGAAGGATCTTTTCCTAAAAGGGTTTCTGTTTTCCAAATGATATTCAATCATTTTAAGTACAGCAGGACTACATCCATTCATTAAGAGATATCAAGACTTGCACCAAGGCAACCATTTAAAACTTAGAGTTTGGCTGTCAACATTTTTAATTATATAGCTTTTCTACAGTATTTTTCTCCAGCTTTAATGTAAAATTAACCCTAGGTCACAGAACACTTTCTGATGAATTTTACCACACATTCAATGAAGAATTAACACCAATCATTCTCAAGATTGTTCAAAAAATTGAAGAGGGAAGACTTCCTAATTCATTCTGTGATACTAGCATTGCCCTAAAACCCAAGCCAGATAAAGATATCACAAGAAAGGAAAATTACAGATCAACATACCTTATGAAAATAGATGCAAAAATTCTCAATAAAATACCAGCAAACCAAATTCAACACCACATTAAAAGGATTATACACCATAGCCACATGGACTTATCCCATGAATGTAAGTGTGGCTCAACATAAGGAAAACAATAATGATTAAAAATTAATAGATTGAGGAAAGACCAAATGATCAAAGGCATATGACAAACTCCCATGCCCTTTCTTGGTAAAAACACTCAGAAAACTAAGAATAAAAGTGAACTTTCTTAACACAATAAAGGGCATATAGGAAAAGCCCACACCTAACATCATACTGAAAAGTGAAAGACTGAAAGCTTGCCCCTAAGATCAGGAATAAGACCAGGATGCCGCTATTGACAATGCAATTCAACATTGCACTGGAAGTGCTAGGCAGAGCAATTAAACAAGAAAAAGAAATAAAAAGCATCTAAATTGGAAAAGAAGAAATAAAATTACCCCTAATTACAAATGACAGGATCCTATATGTGGAAAATCCCATAGAATCTACAAGAAAGCTATTAGAGCTAATACATAAATTGGTCAAAGTGGCAGAATATAGGATTAGTGTAGAAAAATCAGTGGTGTTTCCATACACCAGAAATGAACTCTCTGAAAAGGAAATCAAGAAAATAATGCCATTTACATTAACAACTAAAAGGATAAAATGGCTAGGAATTTAACCATAGATGTAAAAGAATTGTGCTTGGAAGACTGCATATCATTACTGAAAGAACATTTAAGTAAATGGAAAGGTATTCTGTTTTCATGGATTTGAAGATTTAACATCATTAAGATGTCAGTACTTCCCAAAGCTATTTACAGTTTCAATGCAATCCTAATGAAAACCCCTCAACCTTTACAGAAATGGAAATGCAAATTCATATGGAAGGGCAAGGGCCCTGAAGAGCCAAAAACATCTTGAAAAAGAACAAAGTTGGAGGATTCACATTTCCCAATTTCAAAATTTATTACAAACTACAATAATCAAAACTGTATTATCTGTCCAAGGACAGGCATATAGACCAATGGAATCAAATTGAGAGAGCAGAAATAAACACACACATCCATGGTCAACTTGATTTTTGACAAGGGTACCAAGCCCAATCATCAGGGAAAGAATAGTCTCTTCAACAAATGGTGCTGGGAAAACTGGATATCTATATGCAAAAGAAGGAAAATGATCCCTGCCTTTAAACATATATAAAAATTAACTCAAAATGGATCAATGACCTAAATATAAGTGCTAAAGCTATTTTTACTTTAGAAGAAAACATAGGGAAATAGCTTCAGGACCTTGTATTAGACAATGGATTAACAGGTTTTACACAAAATGTATTAGCAATAAAAGAAAAAATAAAGAAAATTGGATTTCTTAAAATTAAACTCTTTTCACCTCAAAAGGCATTATTAAGAAAGTAAAAAGACAATCTACAGAAGGGAAGGAAATATTTGGAAGCTATTTATCTCTTAAGGATTTAATATTCAGAATATATAAAGAACTCCTTTACAACTAAATAACAAAAAGACTATCCAATTGGGGGTGGATGTGGCTCGGATGGTTGGGCATCTGTTTCCCATATGTAGGGACCTGGGTTCGATCCTGGGGACCTCCCAGTAAAATAAAGAAAAACATAGAAGTTGCGCGGGCACGCCGTCAGGCCCCACAAGCACGTGTGCCCCCAGCCCTGCGAGTGGGTGAGCCACCAGGCCCTGCCGAACCACGCAGCAGGATGATGACATAACAGGAGAGAGACGCAGGGGAGAGCCAAGATGAGAAGCGTCAAAACAAACAAACAAACAAAACAAAACAGGAACTGAGGTGGTGCAGGTGGCAGAACGCCTCTCTCCCACATCAGAGGTTCCCAGGATCAAATCCCGGTGAAGAGTGGAGGAGAGGCATGAGAGGAGGGGGCAGGAAAGGGACACAGACAGTTGCCCAACGAATAGACACAAAACAGCAAAAAACGGGGGCAGGGGTAAAATGGATAAAAAAAGTAAGTAAATAAATAATAAATCTTAAAAAAAAAAAGACTATCCAATTAAGAAATGGCCAAAAGACCTGAGTAGAGATTTCTCCTAAGATCTATTAATGGCCAAAAAAGCACTTGAAAAGATGCTCTACATCATTAGTCATTAGGGAAAGGCAAATCAAAACTTCTATGAGGTACCACTTCACACCCATGAGAGTGGATATTATTTTTAAAACATAAAAAAGAAAAGTGCTGGTGAGAATGGGGAGATCTAGGAACTGTCACACAATGTTGGTGGGAATGTAAAATGGTGTAGCTGTTGTGGAAAACAGTTTGGCTCTTCTTCGAAAGGTAAAAGAAGTACCATATGATACAGCAATCCCACTGTTATGTATACACCCAAAAGAATTGTGGGCAGGGACTCAGACAGATAATGTTTTTTCTTTGTTTTGAATTTCAGATGTATTAATTGATATGGGGGGTGTGATGGTTAGGCTAATGTGTCAACTTAGCCAGGTAATTGTGTCCAGGTGTTTGGTCCAGCAAACACTGGGCTAATTGTAATACAAGAGCATTTATGGACTTCAGTCACCAGTGAGTTTACTGGGTGGATGGCTAATTATATCTGCATCAATCAGAGAGATTGCATCAGCAATGGGTGATGCTTTTATCCAATCAGTTGAATGCCTTAAAAGGGGAAGTGATTTCAACATTCAGAGAGAATTTCCCAGCTTGTCTTTGGACAGCCAGCTTCTCCCAGAAACTCATCAAGGACCTTTCATTGGATTTTCATCGGAGCCCCTGGTTTGCAGCCGGCCTGCGGAACCTAGACTTGTGCATCCCCATGGTCGCATGAGAGACTCATAAAATCTCATATTATTGACAGATATCTCCTGTTGATTCTGTTTCCCGAGAGAACCCTGACTAATACAGGGGGTATGACCGTACATTTACAAATGTTGGATATTACTATAAGCAATCCTTCAGGAAACTTTTACTTATGAGATCACAGAAATATACCTACAGAATAAATAAGAACCAAAAAATCCTGTCCTAATGCCATGCAAATGGATATTTCAGCTTGAAATAAAACTCAATAGGGGACGGATGTGGCTCAAATGGTTGGGTGTCCGTCTCCCATATGGAGGGACCCAGGTTCGATCCCCAGGACCTCCCGTTAAAAAAAAAAGAAAGAAAGAAAGAAAAAAAAAATCAATAAAAGTAAGATAAACAGATCTTAAATACCATACATTTCATCTTGATAAAAATGAAAAAGAAATGCTCTAGAAACTCTTTCTCAAGAATGACTCTATTAAAAAAAAAACAAAAACTAAAAGTGACTCTATGTCCACACAAAACTTGTACATGATTGTTCATAGCAGCATTATTCATAAGAGACAAAAAGGGGAAACAAAATATCCATTAACTGGTAACTAGCTGAAAAAATGTGGTATACTCCTCAAGATATATACCCAAAGGAACTAAAAGCAGGGACTCAGACAGACATGTGCACATCAGTGTTCACAGCAGCTTCAGTCACAATAAGCAAAAGGTGGCAACACCCCAAAATCATCAACGGATGAACAAACAAAATGTGGTCCATACATCTAATGGACTATTACTCAGCTGCAAAAAAGGAATGAAATTCTGATCTATGCCACAACATGAATGAACCCTGAATATACTTAGAGTGAAACAAGCCAAACACAAAAAGGACAAACACTATATGACCTCTTTTATATGAATCATCTCAAGTAAGCAAATTAAAAGGGACAAAGTAGATAGAGATTACCAGGGGCCGGGTGGGGGGAGGAGAAAAGGAATGGGGATTTAGTGCCCATTTAGCAGTTTCTGCTGTGCAAGATGAAAAGTTTTAGTAATGGAAGGTGGTGATGGCAGCACATTGTGAATATAATTAATACCACTGAATTATGCACTTAAAATTGTTAAAATGGCAAATTTTATTATATACATGTTAACACATAAGAAAAAACAAAACTGAAAAAAAATGTCATTATCTTTATAGTGGTTCAGCCATAAAAAGGAATGATAAAATGCTACATAATAGAACATGCTACATGCAGGAAGCCACAGGCAGAAGATCACATATTGCATGATTTCTTTTTAAATGCAATATCCAGAAAAGGCAAATCTATAAATGCAAAGTAGATTAATGGTTAGCTGGGGCAGATGATGACCACAAATGGGCACCTAGGATGTTTTTGTGGTGATGGATATGTTCTAACGTTGAATTGTAATGGATGAACAACTCTATAAATGTCTTAAAACGTATTGAAATATACACTTAGAATAGTTAAATTTTATGGTGTGTAATTATTCCTCAGTAAAAAGTAGCTTTAGTGGTGTCAGAGACACAGATGTCAAAGATTCAAGGAGTTTGCATAATTTTGTTTCAGGAAAAGTAAGTTAAGACTGGAGAAAAGCATTATTTCTAAGTTAATGTGACAGTTTATGTAGTCAAACTTATAGAGGAATTGTGTTTTTTTCCCTTTTAAGGAGAATGACTTTGAGTAGTATAACCAAAACTTCATTTATGACATAATAAACATGACTTCAGTTTTTTCACAGTTAGTCCAAAGAATGGTGCTTTTTAGAATTTACATTTTGCCTTAAATATTCCCAAACCCATCCATGTACAGTTGGAATATTAATCTTGTCTGATACTATGGTATTTCATGTAAGGATAATCCTTGATCAGTGACCAAATTGCTGATTTTTTATGTTCAACCATTTTTCTTGATCTTACTGATTGTATATATTTCCAGAATGTTGAATGGATTTGTAATAAACTTATAAGATGGAGGGAAATTTCTTGTTGTTTGCTGGAAATCTGGACTTGTGTTTATTTTATTAAAAAATAAGGGGACAGATGTGGCTCAAACGGTTGGGTGTCCATCTCCCATATGGAGGGACCTGGGTTCGTTCCCCAGGACCTCCCGGTAATGAAAAAAAAAAAAAAAAAAAAAAAAAGCTCCAAAAATGCCTATAACTTCAGCTGCTAAAATTCCTTTATAGAGGGGAAGCGGCTGTGGCTCAATTGGTTGGGCTCCCATTTACCATATGGGAGGCCCCGGGTTTGATTCCTGGGTCCTCCTGGTGAAGGAAAGTCGGCCCATGCAGCTTGGGGAACTGGTGCGGCAAGATGTCCCAACAAAGGGAGACAAGCAGACATAGAAAAATGCAAAGCAAAATGGACCCAGTGAACATAAGCAGCAAGGGGGAGAGAAATAAATAAGTAAATAATAAATCTTAAAAAAAAATGCCTTTAAAGATCTTCTTTGCCAGTGGTTCCACAGTGCCGCCTCTGAAATGCAAACACAAGGAGCTGCACAAGATGGACAGATATTTGTATACTAATGTTTGCAGAAGCATTATTCTTGATAGTCAAAAGATGGAAGCAACCGAAGTGTCTATCAACAGATGGATAAACCAAATGTATATCCATGTAATATTCCTCCAATTTTCTGATATATGTTACAACATGGATGGACCTTGAAGACATCATGTTGAGTGAAATAAGTCAGACACAAAAGGAGATTCCACTTACATGAAATATTAGGATGTGCAAATTCACAGGAAAAAAGTAGAGTACAGGTTACCAGGAGCAGAATGGAGGGGGAATGGCGAGTTAATATATAACGGGTACAGTGCTCCTAAGGGCAATGGAAAAGTTTTCATAATAGATGGGTGATGGTAGCACAACATTGTGAATGTGATGATTGCCACTGGATGTTATGCTTGGGTGTGGCTGAGATGGGAAATTTTAAGTTGTGTATATATCATCACAATTTAAAGAGAGACAATGGCAATTAAATGCAACACATTATCCTAGACTGGACTGAATGGAGAGAATGCCCAGCACATTATTGGGACAGTTGAAAAAATTAGAATATGAACTATATGCTTTCTATTTATGTTAAATAGTGTAAATTTGACAACTGTACTGCAATTCGTTACTTAAGTGAATGTCCTAGTACTTAGGAAATGTACATGGAAGTGCTAATTATTCAAGGAGAATTATGTTTGCATTCTACTCTCAATGTTTAAAAAATAGTCCAATGGAAAGATAGGATAGAATGATTTAACAAATGTAGCAAAATGCTAACACTTGGCAAATTTGAGTATCTGGGATGGGGTAATTTGGAGTTGTGGCATTGATTTTGTATTATCATTGCAACTTTCCTGAGGTTTGAAATCATTCCAAAATATAAGTTTTTAAAAGAAAATCAGTGCATGGGGAAATGTTAGGTCATTCGAGATCTCACCAAGATAGAGCCCATTAATTGTAGCAATGAAATAGGTATGGAATGTCAAACACTTGGACAGCCATGGCGACTCCTCTGACATTCCTTTTTAAATAATTTTTAAGGGAGGGAAGAGCAGTCATGACTTTGTTACTGACAAATTAATCCCAACTCATTGGTTATCCTTTTATATTGCATTCCAGTGTAATCTCCTAATGTGAAGATATCCATGAATTTATTAAATATCCTAAGTGGTATTTTATCCCTTTCCCAATCTCACCTAGTTCAAGAATTTTTAAAGCTTAATGTCTAGAAACAGGGAGTATATTAAATTTAAAGTTTTTAACATTTTGCAAAATTTTTCTTGTAAAAACTCTGGGCTTGGTTTTTATTTATTCCTTTAACTGAGCCCCAGAGAAGGGAGGACAGTTTGCATAAAGAAAGTCTCACTAAAAGGTTGCCGCTCAAATAAAAGCAATTCTGTCTCTATCTCCAATTAAGCAAAACTAAAAACCAGAAACATTGCTGAGGCTTTGAAATTACCATTCTTTTTGCCACAGGTTTCAAATACCCAGATCTATCTCACAAGGAGAATCAGGGTCAAAACCTTACATAACTTTTCCCTACACATGGCATCAGATGATGGATCGTGCATATTTATGGGTTGTGGTTATGGAAGATTATTCTCCCCATTGCAGAATAACCACCAGGAGCCCTGATATATATATTTAGTGGGGGATCTGAGAAAGGACCTCAAGAATTTTGAAAGCTTAATATCTAGAAGCAGTGTTAAAACTTTACAGTTGTTTGGCATTTTGCAAATTCAATGGAGAAAGCTCTCTCCGCCCCCCCCCCCCCCTTTTTTTTTGAGGAAGCACTTCAGTGAGACTTTTGGCCTTCCAAAATTGCCAAAATTCTATTCAGGAATGAAGTTTGGAGATACAAGAAAGCAAATTTTTGTCATCTCATGTATCATCTGTTTTCATTATGGGCAGAATTTCACCCTTGTGAGGTATGATTAAAAAAAAAAAATCTTAGTTTCAGGTTTTTTTCTTTTCTTTCTTTCTTTCTTTGGCAGGAGCAAGAAAGGCTGTCTTATCAGGGCCAAGGAGAGACATGGCCTATCCACAGCCCCCAGGGGAGCAGCGTGACGCCCGGAGCATCAATATCTGCCACATCCAAGCCTATATTCTCCTCTACATTGTAATCTTTTGTTTTCCCCATGTCTGGGGGAAAAAATCTAGACTCGTCTTGGCTGTGCTTGGGGAAACTAAAGGAAGTAGCTAGGTCTCCATGTCCTGAAGCAGCACAGAGAGAACACAACAGCTCACACAGGCCAAAGAGAGCAAGGCAAGAAGTCACTGTCAGAACCCCTTAGGGTGGCAGCTGACACGAGTGACCAAGTCAGACATGTGGAACGGGTAAGAATCCTCAAAATATCCCACATACATTAGGGAGAGGAACCAGGAGAGAGGGTGCACTTCCTAGAGGCAGTCACACAACTATTGTCATAGCAATTGCTGACCCTTGAATCCTAGAGTTTATAGATCCCGAGTTACACCTACCTGTTCTCTCCTGCCTCCATTACAACTAATCACTCCTGGAGCTTGGGAGATTCTACACATTCTAAGAGTCACTTGACAGTTTACAAATAGATTATCTAATTTTCTATTAACTTTTCTGAGGAAATCCTTCCAAACAGCTGCTCTAATCTTTGTTTTCTCTCCTAAACCTGGTCTTCTAACCCAATGATCAAGTAAATCATAAGGATAGCAGCTAAAACTAAAAACTTCCTTATTTGCTTAGTTTTTGTTATTTTTGTCTACGATGCTGAAATCCTAATAGGGCCAACCAATTTCCAATTATCTATTTGCCTTTTTGTCTCTAAAGAGGTCCATCAAATTAGCCAGCCATAATTATCATATATCATAAATCATGATTCCCTTAAGTTAAATATATGGTGATTACCTTTCATTGTAGTCACTATCTGCATACCCATTAAAGCATTCCTGTAACTCCCCAGTTCTCCTTTGGAGTACTTCTCAGCAGAAACTCCCCATCTCTCCAGGTCTCCAATGGCAAGTTTACATATGGAGGCCCTCAGTTATGCAGTTTCACAGTTGTCCTCAAAACTCTCAGGCAACTACCAACAGATAGTGTGATTTCTATGAAATTTGACCTTTCAGGATTAAAGCATTCTAGGATTTGATTATGTGCAAGTCTCATGACCTAGGTTTCCTACCTGTTGTACTTACAGCCATGCATCTAGAACCAAACACTCGATTTTGGATTTTGATCTATTTAGTGTTGTTCCTCCTGATGTAATTAATATAAGCTTTTTGAAAGCAGAAACCAGGTTTATCCTTCTTTTGTTTGCTCTTTTCTGCTGACATAGGATGGGCAATAGAAGAGGTACTCAGCTAATGTATCTTCATGGTCTGATGCTCAGAATCTTCCCTGACACTTGGACCATCCAACCAACCGGTAGCAATACTGCACCTGCACAAGATTTGGGGCATGCCACACCTAGGGACTAGCAAGTGACACCTTGCCCAGGGAGGGAATTACTGCCTTATTTCAAGGTTGGCTCATTCACTTGGCAAACATTTATTGAGCACCTATACTGTGCTGGGCCACGTTGCTGATTAAGATGCACCCTGCAACTCCCTGAAGTCAGGTTCTAACAAGAGAAAAGACATGTGAATCGGTAATAGTACACAATATGAGGGTGGGGGGCTGGGGATCATAATAGAGATCAGCATCCATTTGTAAGACTTTTGTTTCACTAGAGTCACTGAGAAAGAAGCCCTGTGCTGAGAAATTAAGGACATACTGAGTATCGTCCCCATCCCAGCTCTTCTTTAAGTAAAAGGCTCGTGGAGGCAGTCATGAACACGGACCCAGTCATACCTGGGGAGGGATCCAGTTTACACCACTTAATAACTCTAGGCAACTTTTATCACCTCCTTGGCCTTTGTTTCCTCCTGTACAAGGTGGGGGTCTCATGGGGCGGTAAGATTAAATTGAGACTGTGAATCTAAAGCCTTCATACTGGTGTCTTCAGTATGGTGCATAATACTGTCATTGCACCTCCTTTGTGCTCCTTCACAGAGAACTACCCCCAAAGCTCTGTCACTTGTAATTGGATATAACCCTACCAGTTGTCAGGAGACAGACTATGGAATTTCAACAGAGAAATAAGAAACAAACAAACAAAAAACAAAGGAAAGGAAAGAAGTGAACTCTGTATTGTGCAAGGGGCCTCAACTCTATGTGTTTCCTTCCTCTCCCCCATTCACCCAGACCCAGGGTGATTAGTTTTTCCACATGGATCAGATCGAACCCCTTCCACATAGCCCCAATATAAAGCAGTCTCCAATAGGAGGCCACATGGAATCAGAAGTGGTACCTCATCTGAAAATACGCTTTTATTTATTTAAAATCTCTAGTTCATGAATACATTGAAAGGGCAAAAACAGAACGATCATGTAAATCATGTTCCTAACATAATGTGTAGTTGTGTCTGTACTGAATATACAGTGAAAGTAGTATATATGGGTAAGACAGTACATATGTCCACCATTATAGATGGAAGATGGCATGGCCTGGAAAACTATTTTAGGTATCTCAAAAATTGGCCCTATTGAAAGACACTGATAACAATGATCCATGAAAGGAGTTTAAATAAAAATGGTTCAAGAAATGTGAAAAGGCAAATAAATATTCTTTTGTATATGATTTTACATATGAATAATCACACAACTAAAATGAATATGGAAAGTGGAGGGAACCCCTCCTCCCACATCAGCATATTTCTACGGACTATATAATCTCATTAGTCTCTGGAGCCATCAATTCCAGCTTAACCTTTGCTTCACTGAGCCTCATTCCCACCCAGTGCATCAGGTGTTTGACATATTTGGCTTCTTGCTCCCACTACTCATCTTCTGCCTCCTCTTCTGGTGCAGGCTCTGAGGGCTCCTCAATGGGGCCTCTGATGGTTCCTCTGGTGGAACTTCTTTTGACTTTGCTCTAGAAGCAGTGGTAACTATAACAACCAGACCCACCAATAATGCTACAAGAAATATAGGGAGTATAAGAGCTATTAGGCCAATCTGCTGTTTGTCTTTGGGTTTACTGCGAATGGTAGAATCAGCTTCCACTGTAATAAGTATCTTGGCAGGGGAACCACTGTCCACACTACCGCCAGCTCCTGATGCTTTGCAATCAGGGGGAGCAAAGCCAGTCTCACAATGGCAGTGCTTTAAGTTATTGCACACGCCTTTCCCATTACACATGTCAGCTGGACTGCAGTCATAATTGAGCACCGTATGAGCAGTGCAGGAACGATTCATGCAGAGTTTGTTTGGGCCACAGTAAGTGCCACTGTCCACATCTCCAATATCGGATACATACAAAGGCTCTGAGGTATCTACACTCCAACATGAGTCATCTTCATAAGGGACCTGGATCACTGTGTAATTGGGTTGAATTTCTGGTAAATCTCTAATACCCGAACATATAAGTTTCCCACAGAATATGTCACTTTCTGCACAACTAACATATGCTGGGTTTTCCCCAGAGGTAACGCCACAGTTTCCAAACCGGTGTCCTTTCCTGTTCATTAAAACGTAACAATCTTCTGGGGCAGATGTTGCACTCTGCCCAAAAACTTTCATGCACTGAGCATCGGGGTTCTTACATCTACCATTAATGCAGTAGAAAATTCTATCACAGGTTGTTCCATCTTGCTTGTAGCTGTCTTCAGGGCATTTTTCAGAGGTACCATTGCAATACTCTGGGAGGTCACACTCATCCAGAGCAGGACGACAGGTGAATCCTGTTTTTTGGAAATGACAGTCTTTACAGCAGAGTCCTTGACTACACTCTGCATTTTCCTTTAATCTACATGTTGGGTCACAGCACAAATGACTGTCACAGTTAGAACCACAGTCACACTCCTCACCGTCATCTACCACACCATTTCCACAGCTGGCATCCCTACGAGTGTGGCCTGTGTGCCGTGGCTTGTTAAAGAGACAGGCCCCTTTGTGTCCATGCAGAAACTCATAGAAGTAGTCAGAGCTGCAGTTGCTGAAACCACTTTCTTTAGTGATATTTTCACGCATGAGGCAAAAGGGTTGATCTTTACAAATGCAGGCCGAATGGTCATGCTGAATACCCAAGTTGTGCCCAAGCTCGTGAACCATGAGTGCTGCAAACAGGAGGACATCTTCATGATGGAAGGATTCAACAGCTGCAGCAAAACCACTTGAACAGGCACCACCGAGAAACGCCTGTCCCATATTCCCTCCAGGACGATGCCCAGCAATCATGTGGGCAACATCATAGTTCACACGATTGAAGAGCTTCTCTTGTCTCCAGCTATTGAAATTGCTGAGTGTAACTTGCAAGTCCACGGGGACCTCTGTTAGGTCCCGCTCGGACCAGATCTCCATGCCAACCAGCACCACCTCTGTGTTTATGGCCCTGGTGAAGCTGTTGGCCAGAGCAATGATGTCCATTACTCTCTGGACTGTCTCATTGACGTTACTGCCCCACATTTGGAACCGCTGGTTGTTGACCACGACAAACATCTCCACATACTTGGTGTGTGACCACAAGTAGGACAGCGTCTGTGCGTTACGAGGCTTCCTGCTCACTTGTTGCCGCCTGGTGGACACCACTTGACTCTCTTCGGAAGTGACGTTGCAGGAGACTTGAGCTTGGTGTGCCATGGTGTACAACACATGTTCGAACCCCTTTGAAGGGTCCATGGGCTCAATGCCATAAGATTCTTCCTCTTTAATCAGGACGCCCTTGAGACCTGAACAAGTGTTGACAGAAACAAAAGAACCTGGGACTCCTTCTATGAAGCCTTCAAAGTGGCAGTCATGTGAGATGAAGGGCATTTCCTGCCCTAGGATCCCATTGTGGTAGCTATAGACTGGAAAGTTACTCACAAAATAGTCTTTCTTCACTTTCAGGTGAATCACCTGCTCCTGGCCGTGCATTCTCAGCACGTAGGATGCCTTGTCCACTGGGTCATCCCCTCCCTCGACTGTCAGCCTCTGGGGAATGATTATTTCATAGAAAGAGTAATCGGCCGATGCCAGGTCACAGTATGTGCCTGGCAGAAAAATCAACACCAATGCCAACACGGTCATGCTGACACATGAAGGTTCGGGTACAGGCCCCAGCCTCAGGTCCCTCCTATATGGAGCCCAAGTCTGAAACTTGACCTTACCCTCTTCCAAAGTCATTTGGTTTTTCTGTAGAGAAGGCAGGATGGAGACACAGTCTATCAATAAGGCAGCCACTGACATGGCCCAAATGAATCAATTGATGATGCAGGTCTATGTCCATCAGCAGCGGCTCTCCCTGGCACACAGACCCTAGGAGACTCAGGTGTTTGTCTCGGATTGATGCTGGTTGCCTTATGGGTAGCTACTGCCCAACTGTGAGTCTTACAGCCTTCAAGCTATGTCTCTTTCTACTCTTGCTTCTCTCGCTCCTGCCCTTCAGGTAGTTTCAATTTTCTATGACTTCCTTCCAACAGGAATCACTTCAGTGCTCCTTGGCCAAGTTCCTTTTACCGTCATAAAGGGATATCCCAAGAGAAATCCTGTAGTGATCCAGCCAGTACAATAACTTATGTAAGTTATCCTTTATTCTCAGTACCAGTCCCCTCTGCTCCTGATATCCGTTAATCTGCTCATTCTTTGAAACCAAACATTCCATGGGGGGGGGGGCAGGGGATGACAAGGATTCTGTGGGGCTGTGTTGGACAAATTGGCCTTTTGCCCAGTGCCAATTTTCCTTATTTCCGCAGTATTTGGGGTACCGTTTCTGCGTCCAACCTTGTCAGTGTTTGAATTTTTTCTTCATTTGAAGAAAAACTGCAAGTGGATAGATACTTAAGTTCTCCTCCTCATTAGCCTTTGTTCATAATTGAAGTATTTAGAAATTTTATATTGACATATAAAAATAATACTTCTCTACCAGTGAATTTTCATTATTTATATAACATGTTAGGTGTTAGAAAACATACTCAGTTTCACCATGGAAGGAGAAAATGGATTACGACCAAAGTTCAATTCCGCCCAACTTCCCCAATGTAAAATCAAACTTTGGGGTTAAAAACAAAAACAAAACAAAACAAAACAAAACAAAACACAGACCTCTAAGACCATTTCGGCAATAAAATCAATGTAGACTCTCACTGTAAAAATTTTTTTTGATTTCTTCAGTTTTGTACCTAACATTGAACTGAAATGTCTGCAGAAGTCCTCGGATTTGCTTTTTTTTTTTTTGGTCTTTTTTGTATTCTCGGATTTGCTTTTGATGTCAAATTCCTTCTAATATTTAGCAGCAGATATTTAAAACAGAAAAGAATGGAAAAAGAAGCCCTATCCACCCATTCCTTGACTAATTATTCCCCTTTGCATTCTAAACTGAACTAAAACTCTACAACTTTTATCCTGCATAAAAGTATTTTCATACTCAATAAAGACAAAGAGTTACAATATAAAACCTTTAAGAATTATGACTGGAGGTAACACTAAAAAAATGGATAAAATTCCCTATCAAATTCAGAAAGGAATGGCATGGTCCTATAAAATCTCATATATCAGCACTAGATGAGATTGACTAATTAATTACCCCCCCCATTAATAATATCTAATTCCTAATATGGAGGATAAAATTTGCCACTGTCATCTAGCAAGAATATTCATTCATACAGCCACTTCAACAAACCTGTTTGAAAAATCTACACCAATAAGGTCAAATAATTTCTAGCTGAATTTCTTTTCTTCTTGTTTCCTCTTATATTATGTAATGATCAAAACCTTTTAAAATTACAGAATTTCACAAAATTATCACCAGATTTTAGGATGTTTTAACAAAAACAGGCATGATACATTAGATTAAGTAATTTCGTGAGATAAAAGAATCAAGAATGAAAGAACACTTCTCCTTTTTATAAATAAAGAAAAATCCAATTAAAATCAAATACACAATTTTCCAACGGCCAAGTTAGAACACATTTCTTCAATAAAAACACATACACACACACAACTCAAGCAAGATCTAATTTCATTGAAAACAATTATCTACTATTTCTTTGACTTGTTCTTTCTCAAGTGAATATAAGCAACAGAAACCAAGAGGCTTCCTCTTATGTTCACACAATAATATATTAGCTGGAAAAACCACCAAGTCATTCTATATCAAGTGGACTTGTAAGTATAAATACCTCTAAAGGTATTTGAGTGGTAAGCAATGGTTTTAATAAATAGAGGGTCAGCAAATGATATAGGTAAACTCCAGCCTTACAAAAACTGTTCTTAAAATAAGTTTACCCAAGTATAGGCTTTAAAGACGCAGGTCATAAGAATCAAAGAAGATTTTGTTTTGCTTCCAGTTACATGCAAATTTTACTTAATTGCAAACCTGACTAGTATGTTAAGGCAGAATTTGCTACTGACAGAGGAATGCACAAACAAAATTCTACTTTGACGACCAAACTGTGCTGCATTCTTTGGGAGCCACTTTTTTCCCCCCAAGGTGCTCTGCCCAGGGTAGGGCCCACTTTGACTTAAAACAGTTCAGGCATCCTCCAGCATATTCACAAACTTCCAGCACCGTGCTCATCTGGACATGTCTGAACACGGCACTGAGGTTGGAGGCCAGATGAATTCAGCCTGAAGTGACTAAGATATGGGCAACAGCTGCTTAAGGTGAAGGAAGCATCATTTTGGATTTCCTGTTACATCATGCTAAAAGTTCACCACAAGATGAAGGGAAAAAAAATCATCCTGAGCCTTTGGAAGACACCCACATAACAAATATGGGAAGATAATGGACTGAGTGAGTTACAAGCTTCCTCTGGGGAAACGGATGTGGCTCAAGAGGTTCGGCGTCCGTCTACCATATGAAGAGACCGGGGTTCGATCCCCGGTACCTCCCGGTAAAAAAAAAAAAAACAAGCTTCCTCTGAAGAAAAAGAATAGTAACAAAGTTAATTACTGCCTTCCTCTCCCCAAGGAATAGTGACCTTCTGTCCTAAGATATGAAAACTGTAGTCTGTTCAGTTGTTCTGGAAACATGCAGAGTTTTTCCTAAATTCAAGTAGTGATTTGTAAGATTTAACTGCACTGAAAAGCAGGATAGGGTCTTAATTCCATTCTCAACTACGGTTTCTGGTGGGTATATAAGGAAACATTTGTTTTTCTTTCCTGCCTAATTTCTTCAGTTTGTCCATTTTGAAAAGTAGTGAGAACTCACTACCCTCCTTAGAAGGTAGCCATTCATATTATCTACCAGTCAACTAAGAGTCTCACCTTTGTGGGGGAAAAAACTAGAAAAGGACTCTCATCAGCAAACCTAAAAGATAATTTAATTCGTAAATTTTCCAAGGTAGGGAACCAATATTGAAAGGCAATTCTTAAAAGATAATTTATGGTTTTATCACAAATTCCCACAGCCAGTCACAACGATATAGGGCATACTAACCAACATCACTGTGAAGACATACTTATCGAGATGGAGGAGCTCACAAATAAGTATGGGATGGATTTTTTTTTTTAGGAGGTACTGGGGATTAAACGCAGGACTTCATATATGGGAAGCAGGTGTTCAACCACTTGAACTACATCTGCTACCCTGGGATAGATTTTGATAGAAGTGAACATGACTTGATAAAACTGAATAACTGAACCTCTTGATTCTCTCTCTTTCCTATGAATTGAAAGTTTGCCAATTTGCTCTTCACTTTACCCCCAAAGGTACCCACTAAAAACTGCTTCTTAAAAAATCTGTTATGGAAGCCCATTTGTATAAGAGAAAAAACAGAAATGCATCCAGTCTTGCTTTTCATTCAAACAGCTCTCTGGGTTAGAGCCACGATTCCTGATGATGAAGCGTAACAAACATGTTAAACGCAGCCCAGGGGATGCCAATACAAAACCTAGGCAGAAACATTACACGGAAAAAAGGAAACTTCTAGGAGAGGAAAAAAGTGGATTGTCTTGGATGTTAATCTGATTGTCACCGATTTCTATGATATTTAGGTTTCTAAGAAAAATCATCCCCAAAATGGTCCAGAGGAACAAGGAAAGGAAAAAAGAAGTGATAGGGCTAGTGAGGTTACAGGAAGGGAGAAAGAACAAAGGGGCACACAGCAGGGGAGGTATAACTGAATCTCTAGTTAAACATAAAAACAATATACCAAAAAGGTATGCCCATTAGATTTAAGAAACATACTAATACCCTTTTAACCAATATGACAAAACGGTAACATTACCACTTTACTCTAAGGAAATATGGGCAAGAAAAATGGGGACTCAGCTTCTTGCCTCTTGCATTGTGGGAGTTGACTTCCCGGGACCAGGTATACATCCTGTGATTCTGTGAGTTCCAGTAGGCAGTCTGCAATGCTCGATTGACACAAATTTCTTATCACTACAGCTAAGAATGTGGCAGCAAGTAAATACACAGGGCAACTGAAACCACATTCCACAGTACTTAATTTAACAGTTTACTGAGCAGGAAGGTCACTATCGTTGATCCTTTGTCTGCTACTGGGAATGTTTTTTTGTTTGCTTGTTTGTTTTAGGCAATGGCTTCTGAAAATTTTATTTAATAATAAAACCATATTCCTTGACAATACCATCTGTCATCTTACAAACTTAAGACTAAACAGTCCTAAAGCAATAGTGTCTCTCTAGGTCTTGAGCTTTGTTTAAAAGCAAACTAAATTACCAGTGAGTCCTGTATCTAAATCTATACAGCATCTTTAAGCAGTGAGGAAATGAAATTATGATTTATTAATTTACATAAAAATTACTTTAAACATTAAAGAATAATTTTTCAAATTGTAAAAAAAAGAAAAAAAGTTTGACACTGATGTTATTGGGATTCATGAGATGTGGTTTGCTCTTCTATCACTTGCTTCACAATTTCTGCCAGTTTTAGTCGATCTACTTTATCTGTGAATCCACGACCTGAAACGCAAGAAAGAATAAGGTCAGCCCCCAAACTCTCTTTTAGGTAGGTTACAGACTCTTCAGAGGGAAGTAAGAAGGTACACCTTACTAGTGTCAAAAAAATTCACCCTTGGGAAGCGGCTGTGGCTCAATCAGTAGGGCTCCCGTTTACCATATGGGAGGCCCCGGGTTCGGTTCCCGGGGCCTCCTGGTGAAGGCAAGCCCGCCCGCACGGCGTGGTTAGCTGACCCAGCGAGCACAAGCAGCAAGGGGGGGATAAATGAATAAATAAATAAAATCTTAAAAAAAAAAATTCACCCTCACCAATGTCAGCGCCAACCCCAACCCTGATGAAAAGCACTCACTACAGGCGCCCCTTACTTCAGGGAGCAATTCAACAGTTCATTAATTTGGCAGTGAAAATCCAAAGTTCATACAACAACATGAAAGCAAGCCATAAACAGGGAGAGCACATATATCTGACCAAGGACTCAATCCCAAATATAAAGAACCTCTACACATTTGTAAGAAACACAGACAACTCATTAGAAAAATGAGTAAAAGACTTGAAAAGGCACTTCACAAATAAGGATATCTAAATGCCCAATAAACATGAGTGCTCAATCTCATCTGTCAACAGGGAAACACAAGTTAAAACCCTACTGCAATACCACTATATATCAACCAGAGTGACCAAAATCAAAAGACAGGCAAGACCAAATGTTGGTGTGGATGTGGAGCAACTGGAACTTGCATGCACTGCTAGTGGGAATATAAACTGGTGCACCCAGTTTAGCAAAATGGTGGCAGTATCTGCTAAAGCTGAATAGATACATATCCCCATGACTCAGCAATTCCACTCCTTATATACCCCAGAGAAATGAAAAGATGCCTGGAAAATTGTACACAAATGTTTATAGTGATCCCTTTCTTCATAGGGAAAATATGGAAACCAAATTTCCACCAACTTGGGAAGCGGCTGTGGCTCAACCAGTAGGGCTCCCGTTTACCATATGGGAGGCCCCGGGTTCGGTTCCCGGGGCCTCCTGGTGAAGGCAGGCCCGCCCGCACGGCGTGGTTAGCTGACCCAGCGAGCACAAGCAGCAAGGGGGAGATAAATGAATAAATAAACAAAATCTTTAAAAAAAAAAAAAAAAAAAAAATTTTCCACCAACCGACAAACTGTAGTATACCTATGCAATGGAATGTGATTAAGCCATAAAAAGGAATCAAGTACTGATACATGCTATGATATGAATCTACCATGAAAACATTATGGTAAGAACCCAGTCACACGGGCCACATATTATATGATTCATTCACATGAAATGTCCAAAATGGGGAAAACTATAGAGATAGAAAGTACTGATTTGTGTTTGCCTAGTAATGGGGGCAAAGAGGGTTGGGGAGAGAGGCTGGCAAAGTAGGGGTGTGATAGAGTGTAGAGTTTCTTTTGGGGATGATGGAAATGTTCTAAAATTGACTGTTATGACAGTCATACACATCTGTGATTTATATTTCTACATTTTAAAGGGTAAATTGTATGTATGTGAACAATGAAAGCTATTAGGGAAAAACAAAAACAAAAAAAAATCACACAAGAGGGTTTGTAGCAGCTCTTTTCTTAATTGCCACAACCTGGAACAAACCAAATTGTCCATTCAACAGGAGAATGAATAGTATAGTATATTCATATAATGAACTACTACTAAAAAGGACTGGGAATGAATGATCTGCTACTACAGCAACAACATGGATGAATCTCAAAAATCAAAATGTTGACTAAAAGAAGTCAGACACAGGGAAGCGGCTGTGGCTCAATCGGTAGGGCTCCCGTTTACCATGTGGGAGGCCCCGGGTTCGGTTCCCGGGGCCTCCTGGTGAAGGCAAGCCCGCCCGCACGGTGTGGTTAGCTGACCCAGCGAGCACAAGCAGCAAGGGGGGGATAAATGAATAAATAAATAAAATCTTAAAAAAAAAAAAAAAAGAAGTCAGACACAAAAGAAAACATCTCTATTATTCCATTTACATAATATACAAGTGGGCAAAACTAATCTTAGTAGTTTTAGTGATTAATGCAGCACAGTAATTAATCTCGGAGGGTGGGAGGCAGTCACTGGAAGAGGACACATCTTTTACTATTTGATCTGTGTGCAGGTTACAAAGGAATGTTCATTGTGTGAAAACTCATGGAAAGTGCATACTTCAGATATGATGTTATAGTTTAAAAAAAAAAAAAAAAATCCCAGGGACGCTAACATCCACCAAGTGTGAGAACAGCCAGGCTAGCACTTAATATTTCTCATGGCATGTCAAAATCCAAGCCAGCCAATGAAATCAAAGAGTTTGCTCCCTTCCCTGAGCATCCTGGAGCTCAAGTGCAGTTTGGTCTGCTAAACTGGAAAGACACTACAAAAAGCAGTTAAACAAATACATTTCTGCCACATTTACCTGACCTGGGGGAAAATTAATCCACCTGCAAGAGATGTGGCCAACCCTCTACTCTTTAGGGAAGCAGCTCTTCTCATCTCTAAGCTAAGCAGATGAGGAAGGTGGACACCCTGGTACTTTCTCCCCTTCTCTTTATAGTGCACTGCTCCTTAATGACCTGGTAGCTGAGAGTTGTCCTGAAGTCTGGGATTTTTTTGTCTTTGTAGTGTGTGGTAAGAGGTCTCCGGAATTAAATCGGCAACACACATTTCACTTGAAGTCTGGAAAACAACTGAAAGGTTGAGCTGTCCAGATATGCCTAAGCAGTTAGTATAGAGCTGCCCCACAATATTCCACTTACTCTCCAGCCTCACTTTACTTGGAAACAGCCCCAGCTCCACCCCAAAGAGATCCTATGTGTGCTCAAAATAATCACTTCTCTGCATTCCCAGGGAAAGGAATGATTAAAGCTCCTACCATTCCAGCTGAGGCTTTGTAGAGTATCTCTTAGAAGTTTGCATTCCCGGTTATACTTCCAAGCCTCCTGCATTACTTCATTCAGCTTCTCATCTTCATTTTCTCCTATTGATAAGAATGAAGAGAAGTTGCATTTTTCCTGCAGCATCATGGGCTTTTAGTATCACAGATGGAGGGACATGATGTTCAACCGGCTGAGAAGAAACGATTAAATGTAAACCTTTACCAGACACTGGCTTTTCTGCTAGTCTCTACATTACATGGAGACCATTTTTGGTCTCTAGAACTCTTCTATCACTGAGTGGAAATACCTGGCTACCTTCTTCCTCCTAAGCTCATTTCTTACCTTATCAAAGACATATGCCTGCAGAGCTTTTAAGGTACACTGTGTGGGTTCTCTTAAAACCCACGGAATCTAATACGACAGGCCAATCCAACAGTTTTCTGGCCTGGTACTCGAAGCACCTCGTTCATTCCCTCATTTCCCAGTATGTTGAAAAAAGCCCCTCGCCACCCAGCTGAGCAAGCCCAAACCTCCTGGAAGCTCATAAGCCAAAGCCCTCACATGTAAATCACTCAGCCCGTGATACGACTAACAGCAGAGGCCTCTTCTAAACTAAGGAGCTGTTCTCTTCATAGTCCCAAGCTCATAGCAGTCTTACACACGAAAGGCTCCAGAAAAGCCTGTGACCTGATCCTGTCCACATTTTTCCATTCTCCATCCCTTAACCTGTACACTCACTGCCAAACTAAGAAAGCAAACAATTACATGATGTACTATATACTCACAGTTAAACCTAAACTAGAAATTTCACAGAGAGCCAAAGGAGGGGCAAAACTTACCACACTTCTGAGTTCCCCACAGCCCACTTCTGTTTATTGGGCACATACAAATATACGTAGACAAGTATACGTGATGTACTTATTTTCTTATAACACAAAAATGAAACAGACAACCCCCAATTACACCACAACCTTTTGTCATGCATATGCACACACAAATACACAGACAGCATTCATAAATGGTGTGACCTTTACCAGCCTGGGGGAGGATACACTGAGCAATCACATCTCGGAGCTTTTCCAAGGCGACATTTGAATCCTCGGCTCCATTCTCATGGTCATGGATATAAACACCGTCCTTTGGCTTGGTGCTTTAAAAGTTTGGGGGAGAGGTAATAACAACGTGAGACCCCAAAACTCAACTCCAAGCAGAGGATAACTCTAAACATAAGGCAACAGATATTTTCAGATAAATAATTAACTATAGAGTGTCTCCAACTTCTGATGCTGTTAAAGACCTTATTCTCTCCACCCTCTTGAGACAAAGAAAGGGCAACAAGCCCTGGCTGAGCTTTCAGAACCCAGCGCTCAGCCATGCCAGCCCTGAAGAAGAAATCGGAAAAATAAGCTCAGTTACCCGAGTAACTTCCTCTTTCTTAGAATAGGGTTGTTCACAGAGTGCAGGGGTTTGAGGCTGACTTTCAGATCCTGGATTCTCATGTTGGCCAACTGCTCCGCGTGAGCCTGCTGGATACCTGCAACCACCGCCTAAATGCAAACCTGTCATCAGTTTTACACATTCATTTCTGGGCACCTAAAAAGCCAATCTAAGAAAGCAGGAAGGAGAGGCTCAAAGGACTAAGAAGGCAATTTCACGCTAAGGCTGATGCCATACGAGTTTTGGTAAGACAGAGAGCTCTTACCCACAGATCAGCAGGGCCTAGGGAAAACCAGGTCGACGAAAGTCCCCAAAAAGCTAGACATATTTTTCTGGTGGAGGGACAGAATTCGAGTAAGGAGGAGTAACAAGGCTCATGCTCACAGCCATTAGCAAGGACAAGAGCAAAGTGATGCAGATATGACCATCAGAGGAAAAGATGGCATGCTACTGCCCGAGAAGCCTTTCGGGCTGGCCTTTACTTACTGCCTGGTGAATTTTCATCACAGTGACACAATCACCTCAGCCCTGAGTGCTTTTAGAAATCTGACCATTTCACATGGTGAGTACAGCCGTACCTCAGAGACCATTCTCTTATTAACTAAGTCCACGAGCCTGATATGGAAAGCCAACTTTTAAAATTTACAATGAGAATTAGCTGCCATAGAGTCTTGAACTCTTGAAGTCTATGGCTTTATGACCAGTGCATACTGTCACTATAGGCAGACCAATGTGTGAAGCCAAATAATCAGAGTCAGTTTTACAGGAAGGAGATGATCCTGTTTTTGTATTTGGGGGTGGGGGAGACAAGCTGTGTGTGTGTGTGTGTGTGTGTGTGTGTGTGTCTCCCCAGAAAAAGGAAAAAGAAGGATACACCAATCAAAAAGAGATTACCTCACTTCTAAGAAGAGAGACTGGGACAGAGGAATGAAGGAGAACTTTTGTTTTTTATTTTATATACCTATGTACTGTTTGAACTTTAACAATAAAATCTCTCAATAGGCAAATATTACTTATATAACTTTAGAAAATAATTCCTTGGTGGGACCACGCAGTCAGATCAGGAGTGTTTGAAATCATCACATTCGGGCACTGTAAGACCTGACTGCTGGCTATACCCCCGAGTGGCTAGATAGCTCCTCATCATGGAAGGCCCAACCAAAAAGGTGGAAACAGTTCAAGGTCATGAGCCCAGGCTCCCTGTCTCCTAGAAGGGGCTTGGATACACACTATTCAACATCTGCATATGAGGCTATTTTTCTACACTTCCACAGCTGACTGACCACACCGTATCTCAAGAAAGAGGAATACACTGTCACACTACAGCTCTATCTTACAGGCCTGAAAACCACTCTTTCTTTTTAGGATTATTCTGCCCATCCATACTTGCCTTCATTATGCACTGATTATGAGGAAACTCCAGAATGCAATATTATTTGCTCGTTTCCCAAGCTCTTGAGGAAAGCTACACTGTAACTGCCATGTGCTGACAACAGGAGGATCTAAGTAATCCCTTTGGATTTTGGAAAAGAATATACTGACCAAAACTTTTCTGGACTAATGGGCATATTGAGAACAGGAAGACAACCACCCCCACATCAGCAAGATGGCAGAGAACTCTGTTCCTTCTAGCTCTCCTTCGCCCATGCTCCAACTAAACTCAGGGAGGTCTTCCCATTTGTTTTTCCCATCCACTTATTCTCACATTTCAACCCCATCTCTTCTAAGCTGGTAACACTCAAGCCTATGTCACTGGCCTTGACCTCTCAGCCATGCTCTGGTCCCACAGTACATCTTTCATTTGAATGTCCCTCTGCTACCTCAAACAATACTGAAAACCTAGGAGACTCCCTTGCACCTAAACAGCCTCCCTCCTGATTGCATCCCTCTATTTGTTGATGGTATCACCAGAGAAGTCACCCACTCAGAACCTTACAGTAATTTTTTAACTTGTCCTTTCCCTTTCCCCTTATATCCAGCCAATCACCAAAGGAAATTTCCCTTCAAAAATATTGAGCCTATCCATTCACCTTGACCTCTCTGTTCCCAGAGCAGCCATCTAGCTCTTAGATTATGGCGGAAGTCTGTGAGTCACCAAGTCTGGCCGGTTGTCCCGAAATGATACCTTCCCTACAGCACAGCTCTTTTCAGACATCTACAATGGCCTCTCAATTTCATCCAAGTAAGACTTACACACTTCTGCCAGACTTTCGAAGCCTTCTGATCCTGGCCTTGCCAAATTTATCTCACCAACCTCCCGCCAGTAAAGCCAAACTGTTTTTCTCCCTGATCCACTTTGGTATGTAATTTTGTGCTCATGTTCTTTGCCATACTTGGGCACTTACCCTGTCTACTCAAATTCTTCAAGGCCAGCTCATGACCAAACATGTAAAAGACCTCAGAAGCTGCCACAAGGCAGTTAATAAATGTGAGGATTTTGCCTTCTCTTTAGGAAACCTTCCCTGATTATATCCTCCCCTTCAACAATGTTCTCTTTTTCTGAGTTCCACAGCATTCACAGACAATTTAATATACAAAAATCGGACATCTGAATTGTCCCTGCTTCGTTTCAAGTTTCTTGGTCTCACCTTCCCAAACAGTCCTGTTTAAACTTCTTGTGGGAAAGGCTGGCATCTAACACCGCTCTGTGCCCCCAATACTCAAAAGGATATTCCTTTGAGTGTGACCTTAGTGTATTTTTTCTGGGGCTTGTTCTGGACTTTTATGGAAAGAAGCTCATTATTTCTGATTCTGATCCTCAAGAAACCAGAGATGCTTCTCTGAGAAACACTGTGCACTCTGCATTGCTTTGCCTTTAACCCCTCAGCGAGGTGAGCCCCATTATTCCAATAAAATGAGCATCATTCAAAACCTTATCCATCATCAGTTGAGCAGAGGGCAGCACATTATCCAGGGCCTCAGTTGAGTTGAGCCAGGGGTGATCCAACACTCCCTCGACGGTGAGTCTTTCCTCTGGTTTGACCTTCAGGAGCCTATGGAGAAAAGGCCAATAGGCTGACGTGCACAATTGCTCCCAAGCGGGGCAGATGTGGCTCAAATGGTTGGACGTCCGTCTCCCATATGGAGGGACCTGGGTTCGAACCCCAGGACCTCCCGGTAAAAAAAAAAAAAAAAAAAAAATTGCTCCCAGGAGGCCAGAAGTTGTTCCTGGATCTGGTTCTTACAAGCTCCAGCTTCTCCTGACTTTCTACCAACTCCTCTAAGCCTAGGCTTTGCACCTGCAGGGCAGGGATGGAATTCCAATCCCTAACCACTCACATGGGGGCTGTGGCCTGAGGCAGTCCTTTCTATACCGGACAGGGGAAAAGGCTTACTCCGGTGGTATCTGGCCTAAATTCTAGCCTTCAGTAAAGTAATCTACATTTGGATTATAGCTTCCAGAGAACGTGCATCTCCATACTAATGTTTTTGGGCAATGGGCTCTAACATTCAAAAGGAATTCAAAGTGTTCTTTGGGTGATAGTGGCTTCAAAAGGAACAGAGGTGTCATGCCATTCTGAAAAATCAGTTGTTACCCACAATAAAACTAGATGTCACGTCACCACATGTCAGGACATGAAACCCTTTATTCCAGAGACATTCAGAAGCTAAAATCTAGTCTCTGGAAGGGGATGGCATTTCTTCTAAGTCTAATGTGCTACTATGGTCAGTCTTTTATATCTTGTCTGTTCATGCTGATGCGATCCTAGCTCACTGCAACATGTCTCCTGTGCCTTCTACAGCACCGCTTTCCAACCCTACAGCCTCCCATTTCCAAATGTCAGAGTCAGAGCAACATGCCTAATGATAGCTCTTTCAGGTTCTCAGCAACCTTCTGGATCATTTTGACCAAATTGCTTCAGATTCTAAAGAAAATATTATTTAGAAAAGCATCCCAAAAGATATGAATGCTGCTCCTGGGACAAGAAAAATATTCTACAGAAAACTAGACAAGACCCACACAGGTGGTGCTGAGGTTAGGGCTAGGCAGCTGAGCGTGCACGGTGAGCCTCACAGGGAGGCAGACAATAACTCCAACAAGGTCCCCACTCCTGAAGGGATTCCCTTGTCGATTTTAGAAAACAGTCATTCTTTACAGATCTAGTTTGTTTTTGAATGGGAGTAGTCTCCAAAGAGAAATGTCTGTGTTGACAGGAGACAATTTTGGGATTGCCCCTTTAATGCTATCTTCATCATAATACAGATGAAGAAACTGGGACCAACAAAGGAGAAAGAGTTAAGTCAAGGTCAAGTGGTGGGAATTCCAGAAAATTGTCTAAATCTTACACAGCCCAGCCTCCCACATGGTTGGGTAGTAAAAGCAAAAACGCCATAAATTTAAGTCTGACGTTCTTCCTAAGTCCTTCAGGTACCAAAGGATTTTTGAATGCCAACTCTACCATCATCCACTCACTAGCTCTAATTATTGCTACATCTTCCCATCGTAGTATGTGTCAGAGAAACCACCTGGTATTCCAGGTCCCACAAAATAACCACACTGCCAAAGCAGCCAAGGGATTAAAAGCCAAAACAGTCATCATCATCTCAGCACCTCCACTGAGTTCCAGGCATCATGTCAGTCCCAAATGGCTAGCTAACATGCAAGAAACAGGAGAGAACACCAGGAGGTTTACCAACCGTTTAGGGACCTGAATTCATGCCACTTAGACACTGGATAGGGAGGGACCAGAGATCAAAATACTGGGGATGGATTCCAGAGATGCAACAGGAGGGGGAAAAGCTCCATTTTTACCAAGGAAGGCCAATGAGAACCCTCAACTGACGTTCTTCAGGCTTTCTGTGATGCTAACGCGGGAAGTGGCCTACCCGGGAAATAACTCCAAGGGGAAGACAAATTGCTTTTCTCTGCCCACCCCTCCCTTGTGCTCCACCACTTCAAGGCCTCTTTGCCCTCCCCACCCAGCAGTCCGTAAACTCACTTTCTCACAACGTCTTTGGCCATCTCTGAGATCTGGCTCCATTCTTCCTCTGGGAACTCAAAACTGCCAGTCATGATCTTTCTCCGCATGTCCTTTGGGATTGTCCGGCTGTGGTGTTTGGAATAAAAAGGAGGGTATCCACACAGCATCACATAGATAATCACCCCTAGGGACCACAAGTCACAGCTCTGAAAGCAAAAAGAAAATGGTCACTCAGAGCAAAAGCAGAGCCCCAAGATAAGGTCCCAATGACAGGCCTAGAAACAACCCCTGGCATACATGGTGTTATCTCCAAGAATCCTTTAACAGAAACTGGAGTTTCATGAAGCCTTAAGAGAACTCACCTTACTCTCCATATTTTCTACATGCCACCAATACCATATATGTATACACTAGCATACAAGGCCAGGCTGGGGTAAAATAAGGAGTCATTTTTATTCTCCTATCTGATCCTTGGGTACAGGTATAAAACCCTTTGCTCCCAGCCAGAGAAGGAATAGATATAGGCCATCTGGTTGTGTGAAACATGTATTCCGTCAATCTGTACGTGGCTGAGAGTGCTGGAACAAAGCAGCTAAGACACAGATAGGTAGGCTGATTCCATAAAAGAGCACAAGCTGTTTCTTAAAGGCCACTTCTAGAGAAAGCCCAAAGAAATCTGGCACACATTACAGAGAGGCACTGGAAGGAGGGAAAGGAGGTCTAAAAGCATTCCCTTGGCCATGAAGGCACTCAACTGTGCCCATTTGCAAGCCTTACACCATTCTGGCGAAAGATATTCTAAAATAAAGAAAACTGCCTCCCACTACCATGTCTGCAGGTATTAAGAGGACTCCACAGCCTGAAGTCATAGTAGGATTATTGATAAAGAAAGGATTCCTGTTTTAGATGAATGCAGCTCTACCTGCCTTGGACACTGGGTCCTCAGAGGCTTCAATTCAATCTCTCTTGAACTGCAGGACAGAAGCTATGTTTGCCTGAGACAGGTAAACCAGCGAGCCTGCCACTGTGGCCACCCCCGTCACAACATCTGTGTGCTACTCTGCGAGAAGCTGGGAAAGGGGCTGTTTCAGGCACTCTCTCCAATGTTTCAGCACCGTATCAGTGGACATTTGTGGAACAATTATAAAAGTATAGAGGTGAAAAAGGATCTTAAAAAAAAATTACCTAGTTCAAATCTCTCACTTTACAGATGAGGAAACTAATACCTTAAGAAGTTGTGTCATCTCCAAGATCATCTCTCAAGAATAAAATTGAGAGGCTGAAACACCACCATGCAGCTAAAGAGTGAGGGAGCCAGGAAGTGCCTCCTAGTATACTGCCTTGTGACCACCCTTAAGTGTCTCCTTACCATCCAGATCCAACCTCAAGAACCAAAGCATCATCGTTTTCCTCTGATCTACTGGGCAATCCCAGGGTCTGTTTCAAGAAGTCCTAAACCTCTTGTGCTTTAGAACAGTGATGCTTGATGTGTAGGCTACAGATTAGTAAGAACATAGGACCAGTTAACATTTATGAAGACTTGCTGTGTGTACTGGACACTGTTCTAATTTGGGTATTTTATGGGGTAAGAAAAAATTTTACCTTAATGGATATGGACCATTTCTAAATCCCAGAAATGAACTCCACCTCAAAAAAGCAAATCAACTACACCTTTTAAATATGGTCACTGGCCTATATGGGAAGCTACAACCCTTGCTTCCTACTGCAAAAGCTAAGCTGGTAAGAACCTTATTTCATGTTTCATCAGACAAAAATTTGAATTCCAAACGCTTCTCTCTCTGTGTGTGTGGCTGCTTCCAGACTTTTGGCAGGAATGTTAAAAGGAGCTGAACTGATCACATTCCAAGGGGTCAAAAGTGTCTCACAGAAAGAAAGGTGCTCCAGTGAAGGAAGGAAGACAAGTATCTCTTCCCCTACCTTGTTATAAGTGTAGGGTGTCGGTGAGGTAGGTATGATGCCAGACTTCTCCTTCTGATGTCTTCTCTGTGCTTCTAGTACCTGTCAGAGCCAGACCAAGAGGTTGGCTTTACTGAAAATCATGCCACCAATGACCTGCAACTTGAGACAGATTTCTGCAAAGGCTAATCAACTGGCAATCAACAATCAAAATATAAACTCCAAACTCCACATGAACACATTTCCAAAAACTATTTTGCCTTATTATAACCAAGAATTTATCAATCAGTTTTGTGCAGAGGCAGGATTTAGTTAACAGAAATGCAATGCTTGTTAAAAGCACAGAGGGAATGGATGTGGCTCAACTGGCTAAGCGCCTGCCTCCCATATACAAGGTCCTGGGTTCAATCTCCGGTATGACTGAGAGAGAATTTCTCAGCTCGTCTTTGGACAGCCAACATCTCCCGGAAACTCATCAAGGACCTTCACTGGACTTTCATAGAAGGCCCTGGTTTGCGGCCTGCCTGCGGAACCTGGACTTGTGCATCCCCATGGTAACATGAGAGACTCTTATAAAAATCTCATACTGTTTACAGATATCTTCTGTTGATTCTGTTTCCCTAGAGAACCCTGACTAATACACTTATTCTATGAGACCAGCATTACTCACCACAACGAGACAAAAACATTGTAATACAAGACAAGTACAGACCAACTCCCTCATGAACATAGATACAAAAATTCAAAACTAAAGTTTAGCAAATTGAACCCAAAAATATAGTAAAATATGCCATGACAAAATGGGGTTTATCTTAAGAATGCTGGATTGGGTGTAATATACGAAAATCAATCAGTGCAACTGACTGTTAAAAAAACAAAAAAGAAAAACCATATAATCATCTCAATGGACATAGAAAAGATATCCGACAATATCCGACATCTGTTCAGGATAAAAATTACCAGCAGATTAGGAATAGAGGAGAAGTTCCTGAACTTGATAAGGGATATTACAAAGCACATCATACTTAATGTTGGAAGACTAAATGCTTTCCCACTAAGATCAGGGAGCAAGATGTGATGTCGGCTCTCACCACTTGTATTCAACATTGTAATGAAGTTTCAATCCATTTCAATCAGGCAAGAAAAAGAAATTGAAGACATTCTGAAATTGGAACTGAAGACCAAAAACTGTTTTTATTTGCAGATGATTTGATCATCTATATGGAAAATCTGACAGAACCTACAAAAAAGCTCATAGAAATAATGAGTTTAGCAAGACTGCTATATATTGGTAATGTAGCAGTGCACTAGCCACAGAAGCATATTGAATTTTACTTTTTTTTTCTTTGTGTTTAAACTGAAGCTTTTACATTTTAGCATGCAGAATTTTTAACAAGAGAGTTCCCCATCTGTGTGATTATATGCTTTACAATTTTAAACTAATAAAAAAAAAAAGGGAGAAATTGCTTTTTAGTCTGAAGCAAAAAAATCTATAAGAATTTATATTTTTTCAAATGACACTTCTGTCTCCATACAATTCAAAAGTAAGAAATAAAAGAATGCTTATTGCTGAGTTATTTGAACAAAATGCTATAAAAAGACTAAATCAATTTTGATAATATTTTGTTTCATACAGCATTCACTTGTATTAAAAATGAAAAAGTGATTTTAAAATTTCAATATGTTGACTTGTTCATATTTATGTCAGTTTTATTCAATTTTAAACGTCATCAGGAAATCTGAGAGTTAAAATTATATTTAATTTGTGGATTTTTAAAAATATAGTTCCATCTAACACTAATTTTAATAATGCTTACTATCTACAAATCTCAGTATAAGTGCTACGGTATTAAAAATAAAACAAAACAAAACGAAAAACACAAAACAGGGGAAAAATTTTAAAAACAGCCCTCAAAAAGTCTATCACCATTTAGAAACAAGTAACTGTCACAGGAGAGAAAGTTTTATTTCCCTTAAAATGAAAGTTCTGTGCAAGTTGCAGATGTCCTGCATCACTTTGTAGCCATTGCTTCACAACATTTTTTTTTCCTTCCATATAGCAAACTTTATTTTTAAAGAAGTTTCAGATTACAGAAGAGTTACATCTAAAGTATAGGGGATTTCCATATATTCCATCCCCTCCCCTGAAATTTTTAAAAATACCATTTACAACAAATACTTTAGGGTAAGTCTAAGAAAAGCTGTGAAACACATAGTACAAAACATTGCTGAAAGAAACTAAAGACACACAAAAATGGAGCAAAACAGCTTGTTAATGGATCTGAAGACTCAGTATTGTTAAGATGTCAAGACTCACAAATACTAGAGTCCGGAAATAAACCTACACATATATTTCAACTGATTTTTGACAAAGACTCAAAAGCAATGCAGTGGAAAAACTTTAAGAAATAGTGCTGCCAACAATTGGATATCCACATGCTACAAAATGAAACTGGATCCGAAACCCTGCACCATATGCAAAAATTAACTCAAAATGGAACACAAATCAAAATGTAAAATTATAAACTTCTAGAAGAAAACAGGAGAAAATTGTGATCTGTAGTTAGACAAAGATTTCTTACATATTAAACCAAAAGCCTAGTCCATTGAAAAAAAAAAAATCCTAAACTGGACCACCAAAATTTAAAAATTCTGCTTTTGGGAGCAGATGCAGCTCAAGAGGTTGAGCGCCCAGCTCCCACACGGGGGTGTGGGGTCACAGGTTTGGTTCCCAGTGCCTCTTGAATAAACAGAAACAAACAAGCAGCAAAACAAATGGAAAACAAACAAACAAACAAACAAAAACCAAAACAACCAACTCAGGGAAGCCGATGTGGCTCGGTCATTGAGTGCCAGCTTCCCATATATGAGGTCCTGGGTTCAATCCCCTGCCCCCAGTACCTCAAATAAAAAGTTCTGCTCTTCAAATTACACTGTTAAGAGAATGAAAAGACAAGCCACAGACTGGGAAAAAAATCTTTGCAAAGCATATTATATACCTAATAAAGGACGTATATCCAAAATATATAAAGAACTCTTAAATTCAAAAATAAGCAACCAATCAACCCACTTTTACAAACGGAAAATTTGAACAGATACGTCACAAGATATACGGATGGCAAAGAAGCACATGAGAAGATGCTGAACATCATTAGTCATTAGAGAAATACAAAATAAAAACACAATGAAATACCACTATTCACCCACTAAAATAACTAACATGTAAAACACCAACCATGGCAAATGTTGGTGAATATGTGGAGGACCTGAAATTCTCATACATGGCTGGTAGGAATGTAAAATGGTACAATCTCTTTGGAAAACAATCTGCAGTTTCCAAAAACGTTAAACATACACCTATCATATGATCCAGCCATTCCCCTTTCAGGTATTTTACCCAAGAGAAAACAAAATATGAGTCTATATGAAAACTTGTATGTGAATGCTTTTTAACAGCTTTATTTCTAATAGGAAAAACTGAAAGCAACCCAAATGTCCATCAACAGGGTATATTTCCAGGATATACATATACTTCTCAACAATAAGAAAGAATGAACAATTGATACATGCAACAACATGGATAAAACTCAAAGTAATGTGCTCAGTGAAAGAACTCAGACCCCTCACTCCAAAAAAGAAAACACTGCATGATGTAATACTTTATAAATAAAAGTTATAGAAAATGTAAACTAATCTACATGACACAAGGGAGAACAGTGGTTGACTGGAAATGAGGGGACAAGGAAGGAAGCAGGGAAAGATTACCAAAGGGCACGATGAAACTTATGGGAGGGGCTGGGTATGTCCACTATCCTGACTGCGGGAATGGTTTCATGAATGCGTATGTAATGTGTATGTCAACACTTAGCACATTCCACTATTTAAATATGTGTAGTTTACTGTATGTTAACTGTACCCCAATAAAGTACTTCTACAAAATGAGGGCTTCTTTTATCAAACAAATCATGAAAAGAAAAAGCACCAGCTATATAAAAAACAACTGCCACCCTGGCTATGATGGATTAACTACTACCAGACTTGCCTTCGTGCCATAACTAAAATATTGGACAAAAAATAAAAAGTAACTGTTTTCAGACAATTAACAATAAGCAGTACAGTACAGGACAGTGAAACTTGAAACATGGCAAACAAATGTGTTAAGCCCTACGATATTCCAAGAAGGTACTTTCTGGAATGGAGTGCAGGGAAGAAGAATCTAAGTAGGGCACAGGGGGTTCATTAGGTTAAGATGTTTAAGAGACAACTGGGGAAGGCAATGTGGCTGAAGTTTATAGTGCAGATGATTGGCTATGAGGGAAGTACGCAATAACCTGCCTAAGAATCCCTTTGAGAACAAGACTTCATGAGCCTGGGGAGGAAACCAGGGAGTAGAACAACTCCTGGGGAGCTGTTAGCCCGAAGAATTCCCAGATGTCACGGGGGTCTAGGACATAGCTGATGTCCAACTAGCCAGCAAAAAGAGGCCTCACTGAATTACCTGGAGCATTAAAGAGAGCCTAGAAGAGTTTCATCTTAGTAGTAGGGCTAAAGTAGCCCTAGAGTAAAACCTAACCTAGACTTGCTCTGACAGAGCTTTTAAAAACAAGTCTCAAAACAATAAGCAGATCCATAAGTAATTTAACCAGCTGCTGAAAGAATCTTTAATACTCTTAACTCTTAAATGACAATAAAACCCAGATATTCACCAACACATTCACAACATCCAATAAAAAATGATTAGACAGTAGAGTGGGTATAGTGCTCAGTGGTTGAGTGCCTGCTTCGCATGTACAAAGTCCCAGGTTCAATCTCTGGTACCTCTTCAAAAAAAAAAAAATTAGGCAAAGAAGCAAGAAAATGTCACATATAACCAGGAAAAAAAAACTATAAAGTGGGAAAAAAAAAAAAGACTCAGAAATAACAGATATGATGCAAATAAATAAGTTATTAAAGATGTTCAGACACTTAAGCGAAAAAGTGAACACAATGAAAAGAGAAACAAAAGATATTGACTAGATGGGCATAACAGAAGAGAGAGTGCAGAAAAAAGATTGATGAATTTGAAGACCTAGCAATAGAATGAAGCCCAAGGGAAACACAGAGAGAAAAGAGGATGGGGGGGGGGAGAAATGATCAGAATCTCAATGCCCTGAATGTAATTGGAGTCACAGAAAGAAAGGGGAGGAGAAGAGCAGAAAAGTATTTGAAGAAATGATGTCTGAAAAATTTCCTGATTTAATAAACACTATAAACCTATAGATCCAAGGAGCTCAACAAACTCCTAGCAGGAAAAACAAGTAAAAACCCACATCATAATCAAATTTTTAGGAGTTCTGTTTCTGCTTAGGATGAGCATCACAGCTACCCTAATAGCAAAGAAAAGCCAGATAAACAAAAAAATCATCACTTTTCTTGAACCCATCAGACATCTGAGGTCTCAGGGCAACCAAGTATTGTGAAATCTCAAGGCAGACAGGCCCTTCTGAAGAGAGAGGACATGAGCACGGGCTCACCTGCGACAGAGCCCAGAAGGCGTGCCATACCAGAGGGTAAAAAGAATTCAGCTAAATGTTTAACAAATTGCTAAAGCCAAAGTGTGGGTTTGTATGACAGTACAGTCCCCCAAAAGTCAAACAAAGGGAGTCCATACTCACTCACAGGTTCTTCTTCACAGACTCCACCAGAAGCTCAAGAAAAAGGTCAAGGTCATGGTGTAAGACCAGAGAACATCTCCCTCAGTGGTGGAGACCTGGAGGAGAGTAGCCAAACTATGGAAGGGCATAAAGTTCTGCCTAGACCCTCTCCCTGACAGAACAAAAGCTTTAATCTACTGGGAAAGGGGCAGCAAACTGTCTTCCTTACCCCTGAACAACAAGATAGAAAGTGAAGACCCGCTGCTGCTGAAAAAAAGGGTTAAAGAAAAAGACTGCTACTTCCTTATAAGGGCGGCAGGAGGAGCAGAGTCAGAAAGATTGGCAAACACACACCGCTGGCTTGGAGGACAGAGGAAGGGGCCGTAAACCAAAGAATGACCACAATCTCTAAAAGTTGGAAAAGGCAAGGGAACAGATTTTCCCCTAGAGCCTTCAGAAGGGACACAGCTCTGTCAACACCTTCATTTGAGCTCAGTGACAACCACTGCAGACTTCTGACCTCCAGAACTGTAAGGTAAATGTGTGTTGTTTTAAGCAAGTAAGTTTGTGACAATTTGTTACAGCAGCAATAAGAAATTAATATAACATATAGATGATAAAGAACTTGTATCCAGAATGTATAAAGAATTCTTACACCTCAATTACAAACAAACCAACAACTATAAAGGGGGGGTGGGGAACATAGCTGTGCACATACTTTACAAAAAAATATATACAAATAACCAATAAGCACACACAACACAATAAGCATAACAGCAGCTACCAGGAAAATGCGATACTTGAATCTATCATGAGACAACATCACATACCTAATAAAATGACTAAAATAATACTGCCAAACATGATGTATTGGTAAAAAAAAAGTAGAGCAGCTAGAACTCTTATACACTGTTAGTAGAAATCGTTTTGTGAAAAGATACTTACCTAAGGCTGGGGGGAGGGAGCGAAACTTTTAACAGAATGTTCATAGCTGATTTATCTAAAATAAGTCAAAACTAGGGGGTCGGATGTGGCTCAACTGGTTGGGCGTCCGTCTCCCATATGGAGGGACCCGGGTTCGATCCCCGGGACCTCCCGGTAAAAAAAAAAATAAAATAAAATAAAATAATATAAAATAAAATAAAATAATAAAATAAAATAATAAAATAAAATAAAATAAAATAAAATAAAATAAAAAGTCAAAACTGGAAACAACCCAAAATGTCCATCAGTCCCTGAATGGATAAACAAAAGTAGAAGAGCTATATGATGGAATACTACTTAGCAGTAAAAAGGAACTGGTTACTGATAAACGCAACACCATGGATGAATCTTACAAACATGCTAAACTACCTACCTCAAACCATATGCAAAAATTAACTCAAAATAGATCAACAACCTAAATTCAAGAACTAAACCCATAAAACTCAGAAGAAAACAAGGGAAAAGTCCTCAGGACCTTGTACTTTGCAATGGATTCTTAGACATGATACCAAATGCATGAACAACAAAAATAAATAAATCGGTCTTTATTGATGTGCATCAAAGGACATTATCAAGAAAAAGAAGAGACAGTCTACAGAATGGGACATAAGAGTTGCAAATCATATATCTCATGAGGGTTTAATATCTGTAATATATGGAGCACTCCTACAACTCAACAACAATAAGGCAAACAACCCAATTTAAAAATAGGCAAAGGATGTGATAGACATTTCTCTAAAGAAGAATTGCCAATAAGAACACACCATTAGTTATTACAGAAATACAAATCAAAACTTCAGTGAGATGCCACTTCATCTACACAAGGATGGCTATTATTTAAGAAACAGAAAATAACAAGTGTTGGTAAGGATATAGATAATTTGGAACCCTCACGCATAAAAATGGTACAGCTGTTGGAGACTTCCAGGAAGATGGCATCGGAGTAGGTAGCCAGGGTTTGACTCTCTCACAAAAACAACGGAGGAAGGGCAAAAAGCTGTCCAAAGGGAGCTGCCTTGGGGATCTGAAGTCCAGGAGAGTGTGGCACATTCTCCAGGAGGGCAGGGGACAGAGACACAAAGAAGCCGAAATAAAAACCGTGAGTTACTAACCCCCACAGCCCAGAAGAGTGCCTATCCCCCATCCTCAAGGTGAAGAGACTGGATAAAACCCTTGGCTCACTGCAGCCAGCTGAGAGGGGAACAGACATCTTCCTCCCTGGGAAGTGGGAAGGTGTGGATGAGGGCAAAGAGCAGTTTCTCTTCAATGAATTAGGCCAACAGAACCTGCTTTGAATCCATTCATTTCCATTAAATATGGGATAAGGACACAAATTTCAGAAAAGCTCCCAAGTCTTGAGTGCTCTGTAGCCTGAGCTGCACGTAGCAGACAAGGAGTTGTGCAAACTTTTCACTCCATAAACAGTCCTTTTACATTAGATATTAGACAAAGTGGCACTAGTTTACAAGATTTCATTCCCTATATGGCATGTTAAAGGAAGACAAGACACTTCTCATTCTAAAATATGTATTATAGTTAGCACTTCCATTCACATCTTTGCATATTTTTAAAAGTACTCTTAAAAGAAAAAGAGCAATGTCCCTTTAAAATGTGGTAACCAGGGAAGGGGCTGTGGCTCAATCAGTAGGGCTCCCCTTTACCATATGGGAGGCCCCGGGCCTGGTGAAGGCAAGCCCGCCCACACGGCGTGGTTAGCTGACCCAGCGAGCACAAGCAGCAAGGGGGGGATAAATGAATAAATAAATAAAATCTTTAAAAAATAAAATAAAATAAAATAAAATGTGGTAACCTGGTACCATGTGGTGCTGCCTCCTTCAAGCACAGTAAATTAAACTATATGTAGATTAAATTAGACAACAGAAGACAAAGAAACAAAACAAAACAATACATAGAGGCATATAACAGCAGATTTGAAATAACGGAACACAGAACTGGAGGAGGGAGAAACTGAACTTGAAAAGACAGAAGAACAAAAAGAGAAAAGAATTGAAAGAATGGAAAAGGGTATCAGGGAATTGAATGACAACGAGAAACACAAAAACATGCATATTATTAGCAGTCCAGAAGAAGAGAAAAGAAAAGGGGCAGAAAGAATATTTGAGGAAATAATGACCAAAAACTTCCCAATGCTTATGAAAGACATAAATATCAATATCCAAGAAAGACAACACACCCCAAACAGAATAAATCCGAATAGAACTACAAGAGACACCTATTATTCAGAATGACAAACATCAGAGATAAAGAGAGGATTCTGAAAGCAGCAAGAGAAAAGCAAAACATCATGTACAAAGAAAGTTCAATAAGACTAAGGACCCATCAATCATCAGAAACCATGGTATGATGTATTTAAGGTAATGAAAAAAAAAAACCTGCCAGCCAAGTATTTATCCTGCAAAACTCCTCTTCCAAAACAAGTGTGACGAAAGAAATTAACCTTTATGTCCAAAAAGAACAACATACCCCAATCAGGATAAATCTGAAAAGACCTACTCCAAGACACATACTACTCAGAATGTCAAACATCAAAGATAAGAGGAAATTCTCAGAGCAGCAAGGGGGAAGCAAACCATCACATACAAGGGATGCTAAGTAAGACAGCGTGGATTTCTCATCAGAAACCATGGAGGCGAGAAGACAGTGGTATGATACAACTAGGATACTGAAAGAGAAAAACTGCCAGCCGAGAATTCTGTATCCAGCAAAATTGTCCTTCAAATATGAAGGTGACTTTAAAACATTCACTAACAAACAGAAACTAAGACAGTTTATAAAAAAGAATCCACCTTTGCAGGAAATATTAAAGGAAGCCTTACAGCCTGAAAGAAAGATTAGAGAGGCTGGGAGGAGAGTACTGAAGAAGAAAGAATAGCAGAAAGGATAACCAAGAGTAAAAGTACAGACTAAAATAAGATACGACATATGAAAATCAAAGAATAAAATGGTGGAAGTAAATGATGCATTTACAGTAATATCATTGAATATGAATGGATTAAACTCCCCAATCAAAAGATATAGGCTGACCCTTGCCCAGAGTGAGGAGCTGTCTGAGCCCAGTAGTTGTCTGTTAACAGGTCTTCAAGCCTTCAGGCAAGATGAGTCATAAGCCAGACTTGTCAGAAGTGGAGAAGTTTGACAGGTCAAAACTGAAGAAAACTAACACTGAAGAAAAAAATACTTTCCACTGAAGAAAAAAATACTCTCCCCTCAAAGGAAACTATCCAGCAGGAGAAAGAATGTATCCAAACATCATAAAATGGGCATCTCCTTGCAAGAGCAAATTTCAGCATTGCCTGGGGTATCTTTGTTATAGGATTGTTTTTGGTAAACTCATGTGTTTGTAGAGAATTTAGGCATCTTCCTACATCTTCTCATCCCTACTCACTAGTTAAGAGGTCCAGCGTAGCCAATGTTCCATTACCTTCATTCAAAAATTCCCATTGGTGCACAAATTCCAGATGGCTGATGCTGGCAGTAATCTCACCATTGATGATCTTTGTGTATGTAGTTCTTGCACTCCCTACAAGTTAGTCACTTTTAACCTTCTCCAATGGCTGTCTCCACTGCTTCCATATTTTCAGAGAGTTGCATGCCCTAGCAACTTCTCGCAGTTTATTTTCATTTCTAATGTAGCAATAAAATAACATAGTCATTAAAAAAAAGAAAGATATAGGCTGACAAAATGGATAAAAAAAGTCAGTCATCCCAAATGCTGCCTACAAGAGACTCACCTTAGACCCAGGGATACAAACCAGCTCAAAGTGAAAGGTTGGAAAAATATACTCCAAGCAAACAGTAACCAAAACAGAGCAGGAGTAGCTATACTGACAATGGACAAAACAGACTTTAAAAGCAAAAAAGTTATAAGAGATATACAGAAGGCCATTATATATTAATAAAAGGGACAATCCACCAGGAAGGAATAACAGTAATAAATGTCTATGCACTTAATCAGGCTGCCCCAATATACATGAGGCAAACTCTGGCAAAACTGAAGGGAGAGAGAGACATTTCTATAATTATCGTTGGGAGACTTCAACACTCCACTCACATCATTAGATAGAACAACTAGACAAGATTAACAAGGAAACAGAACTTGAACAATATGATAAACAAGCTAGACCTAACAGACATATACAGAACACTGCATCCAAACTCAGCGGGTTATACCTTCTTCTAAAGTGCTCACAGAACTTTCTCCACGATAGACCACAAGTTAGGTGACAATGCAGGTCTCAATAAATATAAAAATATTAAAGTTATACAAAGCACCTTCTCAGATCATAATGGAATGAAACTGGAAATCAACAATAGATAAAAAAGAGGTAAATTTGCAAGTATGTGGGGACTGAACAACACACTCCTAAATAATCAGTGGGTCATGGAATTAGATGTGGCTCAAGCAGTTGGGTACCTGCCTGCCACATGGGAGGTCCCGGTGCCTCCTAAAGATGACAAGCAAGAGTGATCTGATGCAACGGGGTGGCGCAGTGAGTTGAAGCAACAAGATGATGCAATGAGATGACGCAATGAAGAGACACAACAAGGAAACACACAATGAGAGCCTAAACAAAGATGTCTCAAGCAATTTGGTGCAGAGGTGTCTTAAGCGATTTGGCGCCTCCCCTCCCACATGGGAGGTCCTGGGTATAGTTCCTGGTGCCTCCTAAAAAAAAAGAAGATGAGCACATAAACAAAGAGACACAGGGAGCAGACAGCAAGAGCAGACAATGAGCACAAACAACAAGAGGGGATAAATTTAAAAAAAAAAAAGGAGAGCTAAAATAAAGATCTAACTTAACAACTGGAGAAACTAGAAAAAGAACAGCAAACCACTCCGAAAAGGAAATAAAGAATAAAGATAGAGCAGAAATAAATGAAATCGAGGGGAAAAAAAAACCAAAACAATAGAGAAAATCAACAAAACTAAAAGCTGATTTTTCCCAAAGATCAATAAAATGGACAAACCCCTAGGTAGATTAACAAAGAAAAAAAGAAGAGAAGATGCAAATAAAATCAGAAATTAAAGGGCTGAAGTTACGACTGACCCTGCAGAACTTAAAAGGATCATAAAAGGATAGTATGAGAAACTGTATGCCAACAAACTAGACAACCTAGATGAAATGGACAAATTCCTAGAAATGCACAACCTACACTGACATTACAAGAAGTACAAGAAGTTAACAAACCAGTAATTTAAAGAGATTGCATCAGTCATCAAAAATCTCCCAACAATGGGAAGCAGATGTGGCTCAAGCGATTAAGCTACTGCCTACCACATGGGAGATCCCAGGTTCTGTTACCAGTGCTTCCAGGAGAAGATGAACAACAAAACGAGCTGATGCAACAGGCTGGTATGGCCAGCTGATGCAACAAGGAGACACAAAGAGGAAACACAATGAGAGACAAAACAAAGCAGGAAGCTGAGGTGGCTCAAGCGATTGAGCACCTCTCTCCCACATGGGAGGTCCCAGGTTTGATTACCGGTGTCTCCTTAAGAGAAGACAAGCACAGAGAGAATGGACACAGCAGGCAGTGAGAGCAAACAACGAGGGGGAAGTTAATAAATAAATAAAATAAATCTTAAAAAAAAAAAAAAAAAAAAACTCTCTATAAAGAAAAGTCCATGACTGGATAGCTTCATAGGTGAATTCTCCCAAGCATTTTGGGAAGAATTAACACCAGTCTTGTTTAAACTCTTCCAAAAAATTGAAGAGGAGGGAAAATTATCCAACTCATTTTATGAAGCCAACATCACCCTAACACCAAAGCCAAATAAAGACACTACAAAAAATAAAATTACAGCTCAATCTCTCTAATGAACATAGATGCAACAATTCTCAACAAAATACTTGCAAATAGAATCCAACAGCATTTCAAAAGACTTATACACCACGATCACACGACCAAGTAGGATTTGTTCCTAGTATACAAGGGTGATTCAACATAAGAAAATCATTGAAAATATTCTCGCTGACCTGATTCTGTGATAATCAGGGTAGGCTAAACATTCACTATATTAGAAGCCATGCATGTGTCCCCAGACCTAAATTTTCTCCCTTGGTCTGGTTTTTAGAACACTGGTGATAAATTAAGCCTGATTTATTATATGACCATCCTGTATAGGAAAAGACTGTAACTCTAGGTATCTTTGGTCAACCTTAAGACATATAGCAGGGGGACGGATGTGGCTCAAATGGTTGGGCGACCATCTCCCATATGGAGGGATCTGGGTTCAATCCCCAGGACCTCCCGGCAAAAATTAAAAAAATAAAAATATAGAAGGCACGTGGGCCACCAGGCCCCGTGCGCGGGGTAAGCCCCCCAGGCCTTGTGCACAGGTGGGCTGCCAGGCCCCGTGAGCCATGCAGCAAGATGACGATGTTAACAGGAGAGTGACATGAGAGACAAGATGAGACACGCCAAAAAACCAAGAACTAAGGTGGCGCAGGCATAGGACATGTCCCTCCCACATCAGAGATTCCGAAGATCAAATCCCAGTGAAGACAGGAGGAGAAAAATAAGAAAAGGCAGCAAGAAACAGACACAGAAGATCACCCAGTGAATGGACACAGACAGCAAGTAGGGTGGAGGGGATGACTCATAGAACTGTACCCCAAAAAGAAAATTAAGTCAACTGAAAAAAAAAAAAAAAAAAAATTCCAACAGCCTACTTTACAGAAATTGAAAAGGCAATTACCAAATTCATTTGGAAGGGATAGTACACCCAAATAGCCAAAAGCATTCTAAAACAGAAAAGCGACATGGGATGACTTTCACTACCTGACCTTGAAACATATTACAAAGTTGCAGTGGTAGAAACAGTATGGTACTGGCATAAAGATAGACACATCAATCAGTGGAATAGACAGAGTCCAGAAACAAACCCAACCTCTATGGCCAAGTGGTTTTTGACAAACCTACCAAAGGCATGTTAATAGGGTAAAACAGTCTCTTCAAGAAATGGTGTTGGGAGAACTGGATATCTATAACCAAAAGAATGAAGGAGGACCACTTTCTCACTGCCTATACAAGAATCAACTCAAAATGGATCAAAGACCTAAATATAAAAGCCAGGAACTTCAAACTTCTATAGGAAAACATCTTAAAGACCTTGTGTGAGGTGGTAGTTTCTTGGACCTTACATCCAAAGCACAAGGAACAAAAGAAAAAATAGATAAATGGGACCTCCTCAAAATTAAACATTTTTGTACCTCAAAGGACTTTGTCAAAAGGGTTCAAAGGGAGAAGCGGATGTGGATCAATCGATAGGGCTCCCATTTGCAATATGGGAAGCCCTGGGCTCGATTCCCGGGGCGTCCTGGTGAAGGCAAGCCTGCCCACACGGTGCGGTGAGCTGACGCAGCAAGACAGCCCAGTGGAGAGAGACAAGCAGACACAGAAAAATGCCCAGCAAATGGACACGGTGAGCACGGGCAGCAAGGGGGGGGATAAATAAATAAATAAAATCTTAAAAAAAAAAAAAAAAAAGGGTTCAAAGGCAGTCACTCAATAGGAGAAAATATTTGGAAACCATATATCCAATAAGAGTTTACATTCCATGATATATAGGGAGATGCTACAACTCAACAATAATAAACAAACGACCCAATAAACTAGACAATGTAGATGAAATGGACAGATTCCTAGAAACACACAACCTACATTGAGCCAAGAAAAAAAAGACTTTATCAAACCAATCACAAGTAAAGAGAGTGAAACAGTCATCAAAAACCTCCCCAAAATGAAAAGCCCAAGACCAGATGACTTCACAGGTGAATTCTACCAATCATTCAAAGAAGATCTAATACCAATCTTGCTCAAACTCTTCCAAAGAAATTGAACAGGAGGGAATGCTACTGAACTCATTCCATAAAGTCAACATCACCCTAATACCAAAGCCAGACAAAGATAGCAGGAAAAAAAGAAAATTACAGTCTAATTTCTCCTCTAATGAATATAGATGCAAAAATCCTCAACAAAATACAAGTAAACCAAATCCAAAAGCACATTATAAGAATTATACACCATGATTAAGTGGGTTTAATCCCAGGTATGCAAGAGTGGTTCAACAAAAGAAAATCAATTAGTGTAATAAATGACATTAATAGATTGAAGAAGAAAAATCACAGGATCCTCTCAACTGATGCAGAAAAGGCATCTGACAAAACACAGCATTCTTTCTTAATAAAAACACTCAAAAAGTTAGGAATAGAAGGAAGCTTTCACAACATGGTAAAATACATATATGAAAAACCCACAGTTTGCACTGTACCAAGGGTAAAAGACTGAAAGCTTTTCCTCTGAGATCGGGAACAAACAAGGATGCCCACTGTCATGCCTGTTATTCAATGTTGTACCAGAAGTCTTATCTAGAGCAATTAGGCAAGAAAAAGAAATAAAAGCACCAAAGTAGGAAAGGAAGAAGTTAAACTTTTGCTATTCACTAATGATATGATCCTATAGCTAGAAAATCCTGAAAAATCCACAACAAAGCTACTAGAATAGACAAGTTCTGCAAAGTGGTGGGATACAGATTAACATGCAAAAATCACTAGCATTTCTGTACACTACTGATGTCCAATCTGAGGAGGAACTCAGAAAAAAATCTCCATTTATAATAGCGGCTAAAAAAATCAAATATTAGGAATAAACTTGACCAAGGACATAAAGGACATTTATTCAGAAACTACAACAGTATATAAAAATTAACTCAGGGAAAGGAGATATGGCTCAAGTAGTTGAGTGCCTGCCTCCCTCATGGGAGGTCCCGGGTTCTATTCCCAGTGCCACCTAAAGAAAACAAACAAACAAATAAGGAGCTATCAACAAGCAAAACAACGAGCAAGTAGACGAGGGAGCCAACTCAGGGGAGCCGATGTGGCTCAGTGGTTGAGTGCCGGCCTCCCACATATGAGGTCCCAGGTTTAATCCCCAGTCCTGGTACCTCCAAAAAACAAACAAACAAACAAACAAACAAAAAACCTCAAAATGGATCAAGGACCTAAATTTAAAAGCTACCACCATAAAACTCCCAAAAGAAAATGTAGGGAATTATCTTCAAGATCTTGTGGTAGGTGATAATTTCATAAGCCTTACACCCAAAAGCACAAGCAACAAAAGAAATATATAAACGGGACCTCCTCAAAATAAAATAGTTTTGTTCTTCAAAGGACTTTGCCAAAAAAGCAAAAACGCAGCCTACTCAATGGAAGAAAATATCTGGAAAGCACATAGCCAATAAGGGTTTGACATCCATGTTATATAAAGAAACCATACAACTCAACAATTAAAAGATAAGCAACTCTTGGGAGTAGATGTGGTTCAAGCAGTTGGCGCCCACCTCCCCCATGGGAGGTCCTGGGTTTAGTTCCTGGTGCCTCCTAAAGATGAGCAGATGCCTCAACAAGCAAGACACCACAACCTGCAGGGAGCAGAAGTGGCTCAAGCAATTGGGCACTTGTCTCCCACATGGGAGGTCCTGGGTTTGGTTCTAGAGCCTCCTAAAGATGATTAGACAGACGCGGAGCCATCTGCGGGGGGTGGGGGATGGGGAGAATAAAAAAATAAAAAATTAAAATTAAAAGACAAGCAGCTCAATTAAAATATGGGCAAAAGGGAAGCGGCTGTAGCTCAATCAGTAGGACTCCCGTTTACCATATGGGAGGCCCCGGGTTCGGTTCCCGGGGCCTCCTGGTGAAGGCAGGCCCGCCCGCAAGGTGTGGTTAGCTGACCCAGCAAGCACAAGCAGCAAGGGGGGGATAAATGAATAAATAAATAAAATCATGGGAAGCGGCTGTGGCTCAATCAGTAGGGCTCCCGTTTACCATATGGGAGGCCCGGGTTCGGTTCCCGGGGCCTCCTGGTGAGGGTGGGCCCGCCTGCACGGCGTGGTTGGCTGACCCAGCGGGCGCAAGCGGCAAGGGGGGGGTAAATGAATAAATAAATAAAATCTTTAAAAAATAATAAAATATAATAAAAAAATAAAATCTTAAAAAAAAAAAAACATGGGCAAAAAACTTGAATAGACAATTTTCCAAAGAGGAAATACAAATGGCTACAAAGCACATGAAAATATGTTCAACATCACCAGCTACCAGGAAAATGCAGATCAAAATTACGAGCTAGCATTTCACACCTTACAGAATGGCCATTATTAAAAAACAGAGGTTCAATCTCCAGTACCTCCAAAAAAAAAAAAAAAACCCAGAAAGTTACAAGTACTAGAGAGGATGTGGAGTAAAATGAACACTCCTTCACTGTTGGTCGGAATGTAGAATGGTAGTTTCTGTGGAAGACAGTTTGGCAGTACTTCAAAAAGCTGAACATAAAATTGCCGCATGATACCAATACCATTACTAGGAATATACTCAGAACCGAAAGCAAGAATGTGAACTGACATTTGAACGCCAATGTTCATAGCAGCGTTATTCACAATTGTTAAAATATGGAAACAGCCCATGTGTCCATTAACAGATAGATAAACAAAATGGGGGAAATATATACAATGGAATACTATTCAGCTGTATGTAGAAGTGAAATCGGGATGCATATGACAACATGGATCAACCTTTCAACCTTGAGAACATTATGTTGAGCGAAATCAGCCATATACAAAAGGACAAATTTTATATGGTCTCGCTAATATGAACTGATAAATACGATGAGTAAACTCACGGAGGTAAACTCTATAGAGTATAAGTTACTAGTAGATTGAATGTGGGATGAGGATGGGAGCTGATGCTTAATGTACTTTTGCTTTTTTTAGGAGGTACCAGTGATTGAACCCCAGATTTTTTTTTTTTTTTTTTAGGAATTTTAAAAATTTTAATACAGTTCAAATCAGCACATCTGGTTCATTTCAGCTCCTTCACTGCCAAACCTGGGGGCAGGGACTGCTTCAGTTTCTCTGCCTTCTCTTTGTCTGTGATGACCAAAGTATAAAGATATCTGCTGCAGCGAACTTTAAATTTCACATTATCCTCATTTTTCTTGATCTTGACAGATTTGGCATCCTTTCACCTCGCTGTGAGCAGGAAGTCCTTGATTTCCTCTATTTTGCGAGGCATGGTGACAAGGCGCACTGGGAGGCGGGCGTGGACCGGCACAGCAAACGGTGAGAAGCAAAAACCCCACATCTTGTACCTGGGAAGCAGGCACTCAAACCAGTGAGCTACATGTATTCCCCTTAATGCATTTTTAATAAGGCTTATTATAAAAGTATGGAAATAAATAGAGTTGATGGTAATTCATTATAGTGAGTATAACTAACACTGCTGTTTTATAAATGTGATTGTGGCTCAAAGAGGTAGTCTGTGGACGTAAATATCAAAATTTTTTTTTTTAAACATTTACTTATTTATTCTCCCCCCCCCTCATTGTTTTTCTACTTGCTGTCTGCTGTGTGTTCTTTTTTGTCTGCTTGTCTTCTCTTTAGGTGGCACCAGGCACCTATCCTGGGACCTTCTGGAGTGGAAAGAGGCACTCAATCCCTTGCACCACCTCAGTTCCCTGGTCTGCTGCATCTCTTATTGCCTCTCTTCTGTGTCTCTTTTTGTTATATCACCTTGCTGTGCCAGCTCTCCGTGCAGGCCAACACTCCTGCGCGGGTCAGCACTCCATGTGGGCCAGCTTGCTTTTTAACAGGAGGCCCCGGGAATCGAATCCTGGACCTCCTGTATGGTAGACGGGAACCCAATCGCCTGAGCCACATCTGCTTCCCATAAATGTCAATTGAAAGAAAGCTAGAAAATAATCTAGGGAATGTATTATATAATGATTTTAGTGGTAGTTGAAGATTGTGGTTGACAGTATCAATATAAGAATGTTCTTCTTTTGCAAAGCGTTAAGAATATGGTGATACGTGGGAAAATTACAACTAATGTAACTTATGGACAATAGTAATATTTTAATATTTTTGTAGCAATGGCAAAGAAGCTATTATATTAATTCTAAGGGACAACAATGGGGGTGTATAAGGGGGTGTAGGATTTTTCCTTTTGGAGTAATGAAAATATTCTAAAATTGACTGAGGTGATGAAAGCACAACTCTGATGAAAACGAGAGCCAATGAGTGTACATTTTGAATGGACTATACAAAACATGGGACTGTATACCACAGGGAAGCCAATGGTTGATGGAACAAGAATGAGAATGTTCTTTCATGAGCTGTAAGAAACATACAATACTAATAAAAGATGTTAATAATCAGGTGGGTTGGGGGAAAAATACACCAAATGTAAAATATTGGGCTATAGTTAGCAGTAATATTGTTATGATGCTCTTTAATAGTTTGTAACAAATGTTTCATAACAATGCAAGGTGTTGGTGGTGGGGAGATGTATGGGAGCCCTGTAGGATGATATACCTGTTTGCTTTTTAAGTCTACAACTTTTACTATACACTTATTTTTTATGCATGTGCATGTATATATGATACATTTCAATAAAATTTTGTAAAAAAAAAAGTTAGGGAATAAAATACAATAAATGACGCAGCTGTTATTGAAAACTGTTTGGTGGTTTCTCAGAAAGTTACTTATACAATGACCACATGATCCAGCAATTTCACTTCTAGGTATATGCCAAAAATAATTGAAAATAAAGAGATTTGAACTGATATTTGCATACCTATGTTCTTGGCAGTGTTACTTAGAATAGCCAAAAAATGGAAATAACCCAAGTGTCCATCAACAGAAGAGATGAATGTGATATCCATCAAGGGAATATTATTAAGGTATAAAAAGGAAGGAAGTTCTGTTACATGTGACAATATGGATAAACCTTGAACACATCAGGCTGAGTGAAATAAGCCAGGCACAAAAAGACAGATATTGTATGATTTCACTTTATATGAAATAACTGGAATATGCAAATTCATAGAGATAGAAAGTAGATTACAGGTTCAGGGGTACGGGGCAGGGGAGGGAGCTACTCCTAATGGGTATAGAATTTCTGCTTCGGATACTGAAAAAACTTTGGTAATGGATGGCAGTAATGGCAGTACAACATTGTGAATACAATTAATGCCAGTGAATTGTACACTTTAGAATGGCAAATTTTAGGTTATGTGTATGTTACCATAATAAAAGAAATGTAAAAAAAGAAAAATGCTTAGCAAAAGAAGTAAAACAATGGCAATAGATTAGCAGTTATGTATGGCAGGGGAAGGAGAGAGAGACTGAGAGGTGACTGCTAAGGGATAGGGTTTTTTTTGTTTTGTTTTGTTTTTTTGGAGTAACGAAAATGCTGTAATATTGCTGAAGTGATGAATGCACAACTATGTGATTATACCAAATTGTACACTTCAGATGGACTGTATGGTTTATGAATATGTTTCAATAAAATTAGTTGTTAAAAAAAAAAAAAGTAAAATAAAAAAGCACATAACGCCATTCTTATGAAATTCTGTAACAGGCAAAACTAATCAATAATGACAGCACACAGATCAGTGGTTGTCCTGCGTCCAGGAGTAAAACTGGGAGGGGATATATTGCAAAGGAGCACAAAGCAGCTTCTGAGCTAATGGAAATGTTCTATATTTAGTGAGGTGGTGTTCATACCAGTGTAGACATTTGTTGAAACTCATCTAACTATACACTTAAATTTACTGTAAATAATGCCTCAATAATGTCTACCTAAAATAAAGCAGTCTGTAGATTTCTGAAGCTGCATTCTCCCACCTCCCCATTTTAATGCATGCCTACTTTTGAAGTAGAATCTATAAGCAGCTTGGTGATACATTCTAAGGCAGAAAAGCACACGCTTACCTGCGGTGCTACATAATAAGGAGTGAACTGAGGTGTCATCAAATCACCTTGGTCAATTTTGGCAAATCCAAAGTCACACAACTTCACAGGTGCATCCTGAAATGAAACAAATGGGAGTCATTGCTCTGGAGCTCTCAGCAAACATTAATGGAAACTGCAGGAGCAGAACACGGTACCCTGAGCTCTCATGAGTTTCTGGCTGAGACCTGAGCCTTTGAGTAACATGTACCCAGGTCTGGAGACAATGATTCAGATAGAGGGATAGCTCTTAACAATACCTAAGTGAGGAATTTCTACTCACTCACATAGTTAAACTTGTTATATAACATAAAGGCAGCACTAAAATCGAAGTCTTAGCCTACTGGCCCCTCACCCTTCACCAGTTCAGGGTACTGCTTTGCTCTTAATGTTAACCATAAGCTTCATGACAGCCAGAGCAAATAGTCTGATGGGACATGGAGCACAGGGCAGAGGGTAGATCTAGAGGGGAACATACCTCATTATGTAACAGCAAATGCAACTGTTAAGTTTCAAGGTCACATATAACAGCCTATAGATTCCTGCCCCCTCTCAAACCCTCCAAATATTATCCAAAATCTTAAGCCTTATAAATATGTAACAGTACCTTCCAAAATGATCAATGCCAGGGATATGGTACAATTTCTCAGCATCTCGTCAAGGGAACCCACGGGGTAAATAAGATGTTTGAAATACTCTAGCCTAAAGCCTCTTCACCATGGTTTCAGAGCACTCCAAACATAAACATGCACTCTTGAACTATGTTGAGAGTGGCAGCACTAAGATGCAGAAAAAGCAAGTCTTCTCACCAAAGAGTTATCCTTGAAGAGCAGATTTTCAGGCTTGAGGTCTCTGTGTGCAATGTTTAACAAGTGACAGTGCTGTAGAGCCAAAGCTATCTGGAAAAGGGCACAATGGAGCAACCATCTCTTAGAAAAGATAAATCTTGAATAACTCTGGTTTAGAGAACTCAGGATGTTTTAAAAAAAAAAAATCTTAATTAGGTCAGTTAAGACTGTGGTTGGTTTTCAGTTTTTAAGCAGAAATTAAATAAGGTTTGGTATACCAAAAACAGAAATTAATTAAGCCTAGTTTAATTGCAACCTGTATTTTGTTAAACAAAAAAATACAACAGTAAAACAAAATTCTTTTATCAGAATAAACTTATAGCTAAACTTACACAAAATGGAAAAATAAATGTTTCCACTTTCATTTATATGAGGTCTAAGAGGCACAAAAGAAGTAAAAGAAAAAGCTGGGCCAATTTTCCAGTAGGCGTGGACTTCCCAGAGCAGGACGACAGGGAATCCTGCCTGGCCCACAAGAGAGCTGTACACTCCAGGGAACGCAGCTTCAAGCTCTGCCTTCAAGAAAAACTGAAATCAGATGACCTGGATTGTTACAAATGAGGTTCCAATTTGCTCATCCTGCTTGCTGAAAATGTTGCCTGGCTGTGTGGATTTGAAGAGTTTTTATTTTGCAGAAGATTATCTGAGCTCATCCTTTAGTTTTCACATTTGAAAAATGCAAGGTATAAAACTTTGAAAATCAAATAAAACAGATTCTACCTGTTCAACTCTCAGTATGACATTTTTTTTGGCATTCCAAATATCAATTCCTCCCTACCAGAAAGGAGGCACCCAAAAATGCTTTAAGGCTAATGGGAATTGGGAAGAATTTTTTATTAAGAACCAAAAGGGTTAAACCATGGATTTCAGCTAATAGTACATTTATAAAAATGTGTTCTCATCAATTTTAACAAATGTTCCACATACCAATGCAAGGTGTTGAGATGTATGGGAATCCTATATTTTATGAATGATTGTTCTGTAAACCCACGAAAGAGAGAGAGAAAGAGAGAAAAAGAGAAAGAGCACAAGAGAGAAAGAAAAAGAGAAAGAGAAAAAGAGAGAGAGAGAAAAAAGAAAGAGAAAGAGAAAGCGATAAAGAAAGAGAAAGAGAGTGGGAGGGAGAGAGAGGGAGAGAGGAAGAAAGGAAGAATCAACAGGGCTGTGCTGATTTTCTTGGCTTTGCTTGCCTGTCCTTAAGGATTTAGCTTTCTATCTCCTAAAGACGTTATTTCCAGTTAGAATCCTGGTACTTTTTGTGACAGAAATCATTTCTATAGCAATAAAATGTGATGTCAAAATAGGGAGAACTGGGAAAAACCCAGAATTACAAAGATCTTAGACTACTACTAAAATCTGCAGGAATGAAGAGAAAGATGATTCATACAAAACAAGAATCTTTTATATAGTTGTCTTAGAACATATTTTTATACCATACAATCTTTCATGTGGTATCAGCAGCATTTTATTTCAAAGTCCAATAACAGTTCTTGAAAGCTACATGTCTAAACGTTACCGAGCAAAAGCAGGGTTTTTCTGCCTGATGCGCTCCAATGACCAATTCCTGAGACACTGGGGTTTCAAAGGGACACAGAATTAATTGCTAAGCGCAAAGCAAGGAGATCAGAGGGCCTTGGCCTCTGTCTCCTTGAACTGCAGTAATTCTGATAGTTTCATAGTATCCTAAAACAGGCAGGATTATGCTAATGAGTATAGTGAATCATAAGATTTCAAAGTTGTAAAACAGGATGGGGAGGTACAAACGGGGGCTAGTCACAAGGTTTTTACAATCTTAAGACAAAGATTATAAAGTTTTACAATCATTATCAAAAATCAAGGAATCTAGAATCTAGTTCAGCAAGTTTCGGTAGTTTTAGGTATTTACTTTTGGCTATTCTACAATATACTAGAAAGTTGGGGGGGGGGAAGCCATCTATATAATGATTCTGTAATCATAATCATTTGTTAATTCTTAACTCTCAGGTTACATAAAGATATCTGCAGTCTACAAAGGAGTAAGATTACCTTCCAGAGTTTACTTAATCTCATGATAGGCTTCAGTAAACAGTTGACAATCACTTAAGAATACAATCGTCCCCCCACTCCCCCAAGCATAAAAGGTATCACGTTTCTCCTGTCAAGACATCTTTTCTGATTACATAACAAAGCAGGCAATAAGAGATCAAATAGTTTTCTTTAAGCTTTCTTTTATTCCCCTCAATGAAATTGTACTTGTTAACCAACATTGTTGGCAGTTTGATTGGTACCCAGGGGTTAACTTGCCTGCTTTGTTACTTGGCTGGCTTGCTTCTCTGTAAAGTGCCGGTGCTGGCTGATTCTGTGAAATAGCTCTCCCCCTTCCATCATCTCCATTACAATTAAGAGTCGAGCCCTGTTTGAAAGCATTTGATTTTGTTAAGTTTAAAAAAAAAAAAAAAAACCTGAAACATCAAGCAGCTGACCTAAAGATAACTCATCTACAAAGAATTATAACCACTTCCTAAATCTGGTCCTACAGAGCCCCTATGGGTTGTCCTCCTTGACAATACTAAGTGGACACTGTATAAGGAATATCCCTGACTTGAAATTTTCTAGGAAGCTAAAATGGAAATAAAAGAATTAGTTTTGAATACAATGATCCCTTTGAAGAGTCTATACTTATTATTAGATGTAAATTAAAAAGAGGATGCTATTTGAAATGACACATTTTTAAAATGCATTTTAAGACTCTTAAGACAGCTAGACTGAAAATGTTTTGAAAACAAAACAGAAGTTGTTCAGGGCATAAACTTCAAGTCATTTGGTTAGTCACTGGACTGTCCTGGTTTATTTTCTCTCTGTCTCCCCCTGCCCCCAAATCTGGACTAGTTTTCCACAGCATGCCTGACAAGTTACACAGCTGCTAAATAAAGACAAAAATTTTCATGTTCTCAAAACATATATGTGTGTGTGTGTGTGTGTGAATTTTAATTACCATTCTTTAGTATATAGTTGCTTCTAGCTTCCATCCAAATGCTTTCATCAACAGAGCACAGTTGTAGGAAATAATCAATTGATTTCCCATTCGTATTTATAAATCCATCTTCCTTCTCCATCTGGAATATTCCTGTCCCCCCCTTAAGTCCTAGTCCTCCACATTGCTGCTCTGTGAGACAGGTCACCTCCCCAGCCTGCAGATAGCAGCTCCTTCCTGTGAAAGCTCAGAATATTTTATGCATGCCTCTCCTTGGTGCCCACTACACTGCTCCCATGATATGTATACATCTCAGTCTCCTCACCAGAAACCACATCTTTCAAAATTTCATTTTCAATTCCCTGGAAGAGACTCAGAATGGCACCCAGTGGGACTGCCAAACATTGAATGATTGAAATAATACTGATTTTGTCCTATAAAAGGAAAATCAGACTAAGGGCTTTTTGCCATACCACTCTCAAACACTTTGCCTGGAATAACATTTAGGCCCCTTTCACTGATTTGAAATAGAATCAGTTTAAACTCCACACTAAATGTTTTTTTAAAAGTGCGAATGATTGAAACCATCAAGGGGATCAGGGGAGTGGTTGGGGTTATGGATGAAATAAGACTGACCATAAGTTAAGAACTGTTAAAACTAGGTGATGGGTACTTGGGGAGTCATTACACAATTCTGTCTGCTCTTACATTTTTTAAATTTTCCAAAATTTCTAAAGAAAGAGTGAGAGAGACAGAGAGAGAGGCAGAGACAGAGACAGACAGACAAAGCAAGCACGCATGCAGAAGAGGAAGACTCCACTACAACTTGGCATTCATATGGAAAGGTAGGTAGGTAATGATGCCCCAGGTAGCCTTACCTGGGGCTGGACTCATGAGGAAACTGTACACTGTTAGCAAATACTTCAATAATCTGAACTATATTTGGGTGTGTGGCACACATCATGTGCAGACGTACCTTAAAGAGAGCAGAGGAAATGTTTTATACATAGGACATGCCAATAATATTTTCTCTCCAAACTTCCCCCCGAAAATTGACTACAAATAATTGCACAGTAAATACAAGGTAAGCCTATTACAATAAAAACTTCATCCCTTAGAATTATGTCATAAAAGGTGTTTTCATACATGGATTACCTTTTAATGTTCTTTCCATGAAAAAACCCTCACCAAGAGATTTATCTTCTAATGTCCTATTATATGGAAAATTTGGCAAATAACACAATTTATTTAAGAAATTATTTATATCTCTCTATGCAAAAGAACAAGTGCTTCATTACACATGCTATTAACATGTCATCACCACACCCAGACAAGTTAAAACAACCGTGTACTTTAAAACACTAGAAACACAGACTGAAAGGCATCCTGCAGCATCACTGTCAAGGAACCACTCATCAGACCCTCCCTTGTACTACTTTTATCTCCACCCTTCAAGCACCATTTCCAATAAGCAAAAGTTGAAACAAACCAAAATACTTCAAGAGGCAAGGATCACATTATGAAGAAAAGATGTGGCCAAAAGGCAACAAGACTCTACTAGGTAACAGGCTTCAGTACTGACCAATCTAAAACGGCTTTATAATGCTATTGTGAATAGGGAAGAAGAGTAACCTGGACATAAAGTTCTTTATGCATTCTCTGTATTCTCTCCAGGAAATTGTCATTCTTGTAGAAAGAACAATTCTTAGGTACTTCAACGATTTAGGTAAATCAAGGCAATAAAGAACCATACCTCATTTCTGGCTTTTGGACGATCAAGAAGAATTTTCAGTGCAAACCGTTCTTGAGTAGATTTCTTCACACAGACTCTAGATTAGGAGGAAAAATTCAATCAGAGACTGTCAATGTTATAATGAAAATCAATTTAAAAGTTTGTTCTTTAAGGATTGTACCTTTTAATCAAGTATATATACAGATGCATCAGAACAAACTTACCCTCAGAGCTAGTACAGTAGAAGCAGAGAAGTATCTTACCCACCCTTCACAACCACCAATGCTCAGGCCTCAGCTCAGGCCAGGATCTTTCTCTCTGCTGGCCAACAAAAATAATGGCCTCTGGGGGCTAAAGGGGACTTGGACAGTATCTCCAAGAGCTCAGCATCTTAAACAATTCTATATTACAGACCATGTGACTTGGTCATTTAATTATGTTTCTAAATGTATGAGAAAAAACCTAAGATAAACATGTCCACTTGTTAAATTAAGGCTCTTTCTCAAATCTGATACTCCTGGACCCTTCTAATTCAAGATACATTTCAAATGTCCCTTCTTAGAGCACTTTTGCCATAGTTCTCACACAGGTCACTTACCTAACTGGACCACTAATTCCAGCTCCCAGCTTCTGAGTCCAATTGATATTGTATTCCTCTAAAATGGAAGTTTCCTATTAAAATTAAAAAGAGGGGGAAGAGAATGATTAAGACATTAAGAGTGGGAAGCAGCTGTGGATCAATCAGTAGGGCTCCCGTTTACCATATGGGAGGCCCCGGGTTCAGTTCCCAGGGCCTCCTGGTGAAGGCAGTCCCGCCCGCACGGCGTGGTTAGCTGACCCAGCGAGCACAAGCAGCAAGGGGGGGATTAAAAAAAAAAAAAAGACATTAAGAGTGTCTCTGCTGAGACAAGAGAAGCCCTTATCATTCAACATCTCATCTTGTAAGAGAATCTGAGGGGGGTTGGATGTGGCTCAACTGGTTGGGTGTCCGTCTCCCATATGGAGGGACCCGGGTTCGATCCCCGGGACTTCCCGGTAAAAAAAAAAAAAAAAAAGAGAATCTGAGAAGCAGAGCTTTATGTTCCTGTAGGATGTAATAATTAGACATTTTTTCTAAATGACTATGTTAACTTTTCTTTTTTTTTAAAGATTTTATTTATTTATTCATTTATCCCCCCCTTGTTGCTTGTGCTCGCTGGGTCAGCTAACCACACCGTGCGGGCGGGCTTGCCTTCACCAGGAGGCCCCGGGAACCGAACCCGGGGCCTCCCATATGGTAAACGGGAGCCCTACTGATTGAGCCACAGCCGCTTCCCTACTTTTCTTTTCAACAAGAGAGAAATCAAAGACTTTGTGGAAAAAAGAATTCCTCAAGAAGCGGATGTGGCTCAAGCAGCTGGGTGCACGCCTACCTCATGGGAGGTCCCAGGTTCGGTTCCTGGTGCCTCCTAAAGAAGACAAGCAAGACAGCAAGCTGATGCAGCAAGCTAATGCAGCGAGATGACAATGAGAGACACAATAAGCAGGGAGTGAAGGTGGCTCAAGCGAATGGGCACCTCCCTTTCACATGGGAGTTCCCAGTGCCTCCTAAACAACGAAGGGGTGGGGAGAAATAAAAAAATTAAAAAAAAAAAAAAAAATTTTTTTTAATTTTTTTTTAAAGAATTCTTCAGCTCAACTACAAGGTCCATTTGAGTAGACAGTGCTTTATTTTGGTGTGTGTGTGGAAAATGGTAGATGTTCTTTCAAAATGCTTCAGCTACTAAATGTTTCTTTGGAACAACAGTCAAATGTATTTTCTGAGATTCCAGGAAGACTATATGCTGTATAGGCCTGTATTCTTGAACAAGTTGATACAATTGTTGTAATAACTGAATAAACTGAGACTTTAAAAGTTCAAATAAAATAATAGTAAACATCATAGTAAACTTATCTAATTTTCAACAGTATCATTTTGGGTAAAAAGATATTCTGTCACAGTCATTATTGAACTATAATTTTTTTTTTTAATTGTTTTCAATACTTCAGGATAAAACCTCTACAGTTTAATCATAGTTTTTATAGAATTCCTGCCTAGGCACTGGATGTTGAGATTCTGTTGCCATATACTTTTAGGTAAGAAAGTCATAGAATTTAAATTGTCTTCATGTCAAATTCATTTTTGTAGGGTCCACAGGTAGAATATGAAACCAAATGCAGACCTTGATAAATCAGGTTAAAACACGAGTCATTCAAATTGTTTTGAGGCAATGAAAATCTGATAGGCTATATTTAGCAAAAGCATCCTCATTGCTAGTGTATGAGAATGGGATATTTGTTCATTTAACACACTTTCTGAGCCATTAGTATGTGCCAAACACCAAGCTAAGCGCTGAGATGAAAACACAGCTTCTGCCCAATAAATATGCAAGTATATAAACCAAGCTTAGAATAGCCTTCATCTCCACCTTTTCTTCTGCCAGTAGTAAATGCTTAATCACTGTGGACTGAATGACTGACTAGAAAGGTGAACTAAAGCCAGATGATGGAATGATGTTGTGTTGGGAAGGATCAGTGGGATGACTACACAAACTCCCTTCTGAAAAACTGTACATCAGGGTTAAAGAGCTTATCAAGGTCACACAGTGAGTTACAGATACTATTAAGATTAGAATCTCATAGGCAAGCCAAACACCACATGAAATCAACACCTCCACCGCCCACCCCCTGCGGGCTCCACCTAGGAATGCATGAAAAGCCATTTCCCCAATATAGCACAGTTATACTTAGGTATAAATCCCCTAATCATGATTCTTCTATTTCTTTTATCTGAACCTATAACTTTCAATTTACTTGTTAAATTTATTTCTCAGATACGTAAAGCCTTTGCGTTGTTCCTATGCCGGTGGAGCCCTGACACCCAGTAGATCAATGGCCAACTCCTCTCCAGTTCTTCAGGCCTGCCCTGGACAACTAACAAAACGGTGATGACGGACCAGCCCCAGTCCAAAAGGAAGGAGTAGCTTCAACTGCAAGCAAAACAATACCATTCTTCTGCCCCCATAACATCTACGCCCCTTCTCAGCCTGAAGTAGTCAGAGTGGACATCATCCCAAATCCCTCAACACTGAGGAATGAACAAAAATAAGGGGGGAGTGTAACTGCTGACTAAAGCAGATTTATTGTCTTAAAAAAAAAAGAGAATCTATGGCTCTGGCCTCCCACAGCACCCCCCCCCTGCCACCAAGCCCCAGCATAATGATAAGAGATGAGTGTTCCCAGGCTCTGTCTTCACTCACCACATCCTACACAGAACTCTGTATTACCAATTTAGACCCACGTGGCTCAATGGTGCATTCTACCAAACAAATTAAAGCAGGTTTTCTTGACATCAGCACCACTGACATCTTGGGCCAGACAGTTCTTTGTTATGGGGGTTGTCCTGTCCCATTGTAGGATGTTCAGCATCACTGACTTCTGCCCGCTAAATGCCAGAAAGCACTCCCTAAAAGTTGTGACAACCAAAAATTTCTCCAGACATTGCCAAATGTTTCCTGAGATGTAAAATCACCCTCCACTGCGGAGCAGATGTAGCTCAAGTGGATGCGTGCTTATCTCCCAAGTATGAGGTCCTGGGTTCAATCCCTCGTACCGCCTAAAAAATAAAAATTAATCACCCTCCACTGACTAAGAAGCACTGCTTCAAAACACAAAATATTGCCAGGGAGTGGATGTGGCTCAAGTGGTTGAACACCAGCCTCTCACTTGGGAGGTCCCAGGTTCAGTTCCTGGTGTTTCCTGAAAAAAAAAAAAAAAAACAAACAACAAGCAATACAAAAGAAAAATCCAACTCAGGGAAGCCAATGTGGTTCAGTAGTTGAATAGCAGCTTCCCACATACCAGGTCCGGGGTCCCCGGTACTTATATATCAAAAAAAAAAAATCACCCATCCTCCACAAAGCCTTCCAGAAAATAAGAGAGTCCACTTCTTAACTCAACTATGAGACTTGTATTACACTCATACCATAGCTATGCAGAGGTATCACGACAAAACTACTCTCATGAATACAGGTGCAAAAAGTCTCAACAAAATATCAGCAAACTGAATCCAGCAACATATAACAATGATTTTACACCAGATCAAGTAGGGCTTATCCAGGGACTGCAAGATAGATTTTTTTTTTTTTTTTTTTTTTTTAAGATTTTATTTATTTATTTATTTATCCCCCCTTGCTGCTTGTGCTCTCTGTGTCCATTTGCTGTGCATTTTTCTGTGTCTACTTGTCTCCCTTTGTTGGGTCATCTTGCTGCGTCAGCTCACCACGCCGCACGGGCCGGCCTGCCTTCACCAGGAGGCCCCAGGAACCGAACCCGGGGCCTCCCATATGGTAAACGGAAGCCCTATCGATTGAGCCACATCCGCTTCCCTGCAAGATAGATTTAAGATCCAAAAATCAATTAATACTAACAAATTAATATAGTATTATACTAATAATACCATATTAAGAATAAAGGACAAGATTATATGACCAATCAATAAAGAAAAAGCATGTAACAAAAAATCAATAAACAATAAAACTCTTAGTAAACAAGAAACACAAGCTAACTTCCTCAATCTGACAAAGGATATCTTAAGGGAAAAAAAAAAACCTTACTCAATGCTAAGACTTTCTTGAGCTCAGGAACAAGGATGTCTGCTTTAACAATTTTTATTCAACACTGTAACAGAGGTTCTACCCAGTTAAATTAGGCAAGAAAAGAGAATTAAAAGCAATTATATTGTAAAGGAAAAGGTAAAACTGTCTGCATTGGCTGGAAACAATTACTTTATGTAGAAAATCCTGAGGAATCTACACACACACACACTCCCTACTAGAACAAGCAAATGTAGTAGAGGAATGCAGGATATAAAAGCAATATACAGAAATCAACTATATTTCTATAAGCTAGTAATAACAATGCAAAAATGAAATTGAGAAAACAGTTCCATTCTCAACAGCATAAAAAGAAGTGCAAGACCTCTGAAAACCCCTCTCTGCTAAGAGAAACTGAAGAAGCTTTAAGAAGTGGAGAGTTATAATATGTTCCTAGATTAGAACACAATATTAAGATGGTAACTGTCCCCCAATTGCAATATAGATTCAATGCACTACCTATCAATATCCTAGATGGTTTTTTCATAGAAAATTTGTTTGGAAATATAAATGACCTTAAATAGCCAACACAAACTTCCAGCATGGTGCTACCTGGACAGTTCAGATGAATCCAACCTGAAGCGACTAAAACATGGGCAAAGAGGAAAGGAAATATTATTTTGGACATCCTATTACATAATGCCAACACTTCACCACACTTTGAAGTTTAAAAGAAATCATCTTGAGCTTTTGGAAGACACTCAAATAATAAATCTGAAAAGTTAATGGTGTAGGGAAACATCTTAAAGACCTTGTGGTAGGTGGTGGTTTCTTGGACCTTACACCCAAAGCATGCACAACAAAAGAGAAAATAGATAAATGGGACCTCCTCAAAATTAAATACATTTGCACCTCACAGGACTTTGTCAAAAGGGTGAAATGGCAGCCAACTCAATGGGAGAAAATATTTGGAAACCACATGTCTGATAAGGGCTTACTAACCATGATATATAATGAGATGTTACGGGAAGCGGCTGTGGCTCAATTGGTTGGGCTCCCGTTTACCATATGGGAGGCCCCAGGTTGAAGGCAAGTCAGCCGGCATGGTGTGGTGAGCTGACGACCTGTGCGGCGCAGTGAGCTGGCGCAGCGAGATGACCCAACAAAATGGAGACAAACAGACCCAGAAAAATGCAAAGCAAACGGACACAGCATGGGGGGGGGATAAATAAATAAATAAATCTTTAAATAAATAAATAAATAAATAAATAAATGAGATGTTACAACTCAACAACTAAAAGACAAGCAACCTGATTAAAAAATGGGCAAAAGACTCGAATAGACATATGTCCAAAAAAGAAATACAAACGGTAGAGAAACATGAAAAAATGCTCAGCATCACTAATGATTAGGGAAATGCAAATCAAAACTACAATGAGATATCATTTCACACCTATCAAGAATGGCCACTATCAAAAAGAACACTTATTCACTGTTGGTGGGAATGTAGGATGGTATAGTCACTGTCGAGGACTGTTTGGCAGTTCCTAAGAAAGTTAAATATGATTTGCCACATGACCCTGCAATACCACTACTGGGTATATACCCAGAAGAACTGAGAGCAGTGACACGAACAGACATCTGCACACTGATGTTTATAGTGGCGTTATTCATGATTGCCAAGAGTTGGAAACAACCCAGGTGTCCATCAACTGTGGTGTATTCACATGATGGAATATTATACAACTGTAAGAAGAAACGAAGCCATAAAGCATATGACAATATGGATGAACCTGGAAGATATTATGTTGAGTGAAGCAAGTCAGATACAAAAGGGCAAATACTTTATGATTGTGCTACTATGAACTAAATAGACTGTATGATTCCATTTATATAAAATGTAAATATCAATTTATAAAGATGAAATTAGATTAGTGGTTATGTAGGGCTAGAGAAGGACTGCTAAGGGGTGTGGAATGTTTCTTTTTGGAATAATTAAATGGTTCTAAAATTTTCTGTGGGGAAGCGGCTGTGGCTCAATCAGTAGGGCTCCCGTTTACCATATGGGAGGCCCCGGGTTCGGTTCCCGGGGCCTCCTGGTGAAGGCAAGCCCGCCCGCACGGTGTGGTTAGCTGACCCAGCGAGCACAAGCAGCAAGGGGGGGGATAAATGAATAAATAAATAAAATCTTAAAAAAAAAAAAAAAATAAATAAAATAAAATAAAATTTTCTGTGGTGATGAATGCACAACACTGTGATTATACTAAAAGCCACAGATTATACACTTTGGATAGATTGTATAGTATGTGAATATATCTCAATAAAACTGCTGAATAAACAAATGAATAATTGTGCAAGAACAGCCAGAAATAGTAGCTATGTACAGCAAGGGAAACAGAGATTAAGAGGTGAAGAATTTTCTTGTTTACTTGTTAGTCTGTTTTTTTTTTTTTGTTTATTATTACTATTATTATTGAAGTAATGAAAATGCTCTAATAATGTTTGAAGTGATGAATACACAATTATATGATTATACCAAGTACCATCGATTGTACACTTTGGATGAATTGTATGCTTTATTAATATGTACCAATAAAACTGATTTGTTTTAAAAAAAAGTTAATGGTAGACTGAGTTAGAATGTTCCTCTGAATTAAAAAAAAAAAAAGAGTAACAAAGTTAATTACTGCCCTCCTCTCCCCATGGACTACTCAACTTCTGCCCTGAAAGAGGAAAACTAGAGTCTTTCAAGTTGTTCTAGAAATAAGTCCAGAGTTTTTCCTGTCTGCAAGTAACAATTTGTAATATTACACTGCATTGATAAGCAGCATAGGGTCTTAATTCAATTCTCAGCTACATTTTCTGGTTAGTATATAAGAAAACATTTTGTTTTTCCTACTGCCTGACTCTTGGATTTGCCATATTGTAAAATATTGAACTTGCCTTAGAGCAGGGGTTCTTTTTTTTTTTTTTTTTTTTTTTTAAGATTTTATTTTATTTATGTATTTATCCCCCCTTGCTGCTTGTGCTCGCTGTGTTCATCTGCTGTGCGTTTTTCTGTGTCTGCTTGTCTCCCCCTGCCGGATCATCCTGCTGTGTCAGCTCACCATGCAGCGCAGGCTGGCTTGCCTTCACCAGGAGGCTCCGGGAATCGAACCCGGGGCCTCCCATATGGTAAACGGGAGCCCTATCGATTGAGCCACATCCACTTCCCAGAGCAGGGGTTCTTAACCTTTTTTGTTCCATGGACCCCTTTGCCAGTCAAGTGAAATGAATACTACTGTAATTTATTTATTGCATATATTCATAAGTGAAGGAAATGCTAGATTTCAATTAGAGATCAAAGAAAATAAAGATAATAAGTTGACTTTTTTCAATTCAAGCTCACGAACCCCCTGAAATCTTTCCACAGACCCCTTCGGGGTCCGTGGACCCCTGGTTAAGAACCCCTGCCTTAGAGGTTGTGATGGCTAGGTTATGATGTCCAGTTATTTTATTTGGTCAAGCAAGCATTGGCCTGTTTAAAGTCCAATCATCGGGGAAGCAGCTGTGGCTCAATCAGTAGGGCTCCCGTTTACCATATGGGAGGCCCCGGGTTCAGTTCCCGGGGCCTCCTGGTGAAGGCAAGCCCGCCCGCACGGCATGGTTAGCTGACCCAGCTAGCACAAGCAGCAAGGGGGGGAGAAAGGAATAAATAAATAAAATCTTAATAAATAAATAAATAAATAAATAAATAAATAAAGTCCAATCATCGGGGAGGGCGCCCGGGGTGTCTGTGCCAGTGGCGCGGACCTTCAGAACCTAATAAAAACCCTGAATCGATTAAAAAAAAAAAAAAAAAAAAGTCCAATCAATCTATTCTCAGGTAGCCAGGCATCAGAAGTTCAAGTGCAGGGACAACAGCTTGTCCAGTTGGGCCCACACAAGTCTCAGTGCCCATCATCTGATGAGTAACCTCAACAAAGCAAAACAATGAATACAGTACAATGTCACAGACCAAAAGTTTTATTTGAAGTGATGCCGGCTTGCTTTCAAAGGAGTACTCCTAGCAAGTAATGGTTGTCAGATCAGGTATTTTCACTTCCAACAATCTGTGCTGGTTGGATGCTCTCAAATCAGTAGGAAGATTCACCAATAATCTGTTAGTCAAGTACCTTTCATTAAAGAAAATATTTTTTTAAATTAAGAAAATCAAGTTGGGCAATAGCCACCAAGAAGAAAACTATAACTCTTTCTAAACCACCCTTAAGTTGTTATAAGTTAACATTCATCAAGTACGTACTAAGTGTTAGGTATTAGCCTGGTATTTCTACCCATGAGACTACCTAGAAAACCAATCCACCAAGTAATATTGCCCCCTCAGTTATATACTTGTCCACTGAAATTATGTCCTTATTCAGCTCAAAACCCTCTCCCATGGTTCTCCTCTTACTCAGGGTAAAAGCCAAAATCTTAGAATGGCCTACAAGTCCTACATGCTCTGGTTGCCCATTACCTCTCTATAATACCATCTACTATCCCCTTATACTCACCTACTGCATTCCAGCTACCTTGCTGTTCCAGGAGCACACAAGGCCTGCTCCTACTTCAGGGCCTTTGTACCTGCTGTTCCCACTGCCTATAATATTCTTTCCCAGATGCTAGAAGCTTGCTCTCATTTCCTTCAGAGCTCTGCACAAATGTCACCTCCTCAAAAAGGCCTTCCCTGACTACCCCACCTAAAACAGCACTCCTCTACCGTTTTATACTTCTTAGTTATAACCACCTGACAAATGTTTATTGTCTAATTTCCCCATCTGGAATATAAGCTCCATGACAGCAGGAACATTTGGAAGTCTGTCTTGAAAACACAAGTGCCTAGGACAGAACCTGGCACAAAGCAAACAATAAATACTTGTTGAATTTTGAAATTCACCATATATGCTTTGATTTGCAACTCAATTATATATTAACTTCAGGCAGCAAATCATGATTCTGTACCAGTAAAATTCCAAGCAAAAGAAAAAAATGGATATATTAAAGCAGTCTTTGAGAACCCTTATTTCTATTATTTAAAATTGGACCTTAAATAGTTCCTATAATAGCCACTATCTTGTGGGGGGAAATAAGCCCAAGCTGCCCTCAAGGAAAAATTAAGCTCGTAAATGCACTGGGCTGATTAAACAAGGCCATGTTCAAGTAAAATTAGTAAATAATACACATCAAACTTTAACCTAAAGTGTTCAATTTATAATTAGTACTTATTTCCTAGCTACAGCTGTCAAACCAGATTAACTTTCTATTAACGGACAGAATTTGTTAAAAAAAAAAAAGGAAAAAGCAGGTTTTAGAAACTTGTTTTTTTAGAACAAATATATTTGCTTTTCTTTTTGTTACCAGTGTAGTAAGTCACAGGACAGTTAGCTCTTCCTAAATAAACTCAATGTTCCCTAGGGGTAGAGGAAAGAGGAAAACAGGAGGGGAACACACACGGAAAAGTGAAAACCTTTTTTGGCAAAGGACACACTTTGTGTAAAGGTGTACCACCTCTTTCTGAAACTGCAGGTTTCCAGGAAGCTCGTTTCAAATAAATCGGGAGGGATGGGTAAAATTAAACCCTCTAGGTGCTGTTGCAGTAAGGACCCATGCGTAAACAAATGCTGGCGACACTTTGGGAGTGATTGACAGGAGGGTCCAAAGTGTGCAAACTCCGTCTTCATAGGGTCCCCTCCATCGCACCCACACCAAGCATCTCCACGTCACTCGCCTTTAGTTCTAGCTGAGCGCAAAAATCACATCCCCACTTGAACCAGGGAGGTTAGAAAGTCGAACATCCCACCCTACGCAAACCCTTCGCCCCAAGGCTTTAAAACGCAATCCACAGAATCCAGAGAAGGTCGAAATTCGCGAATCGCTTGAACCACTCACTACAGGTTTTCTCCGCTGTCTCCGACTGGAGCCAAAAGAAATGCCACAGGGACAAAGCAGGGAGAAGAGGCATCTCCCCCTTACCTTGATGGTTTTCTCCATTTCGCTCTCCTCCGACATGCTCCTCGCGACCCCCACGGCAGAGAGCGGCGGAGGCTGCGCGGCTACCGGGTCCCACCGCAACCGAGGGAGCAAGGGACTCAGCACTCGGGCCCCTGGGCCTGGGGGACGCGAACAGCAGCTACCCCCGGAAACGGGCGGGGATGAGGGCCCCGGCGACAGCCTGGCCTCAGCGGTCAGCTTTACGCTGGCGGCGGCAACAGAAGCCGAGGCGGCGGCGCTTGGGGACAAGCCTTTGTGCTGGGCCCCGCGCGGACGCCTCCCGGCCTCATCCCCGGCCACGGAGGCAGGCTCCCGGGGCAGGGCGAGGCGGAGAGGGCCCGGGGCACTGTGCAAGGTTTTGGCGGGGCCGCCGCTTAGGCCCGGATTCGCCAGGTTCCTAGGAGGGGCCTCCGCCTACGCCTCGGCCGCCGGCACCGCCGAGAAGCCGAAGCTGAGCCCGCCGCCGCCGCTGCTCCCGCCGCAGCTTCAGCGCCACACATCGCCGGGACACCCGCGCCGGGCAGCCCCGCCGGCCGCCCGCCCGCCGACCAGCGCTGTGCCCTGCCTGAGCTCGGGCCGTCCCTCTTGGGCGCCTGGCTCCGCGCCCACACCGCTCCACGCTCCCCTCGCCGCAGTGCGCTGAGTTTTCCAAGCCGTCCCTGAGCCACGCAGTTGAGTTGCAGGCGCCCGCCAGGGCTTCCCCATGACGCGCCGCATCCAGAACAGGCCCCCGGGCCCTCCGCAGGGCTGGCGCCGCGCTGATGACATAATGAGGCGGGGCCCGGCGGGGTGGGGACGCTGGAGACCGCGCCTGGACGCAAAGCGTCGCGAGTGTGTTTGTTCTTATGCTCTTCTCGTCTGGGGGCGGAGGAGATTTAAAACTTCGTAAACTCTCTGTGGGAAGAGCTCTGGAGGTCAACGCCTAGTAGAGAAGAGGAAACTGTGGTCCGTGCAGGTCTTTCCGGAAAGGCTCAGAGTTCTTTATAATAATAGCACTAACAGTCCTATTTAATGAACGTTAACCGAGCATGAAGCTCTTTCCCTCGCGTAGCTTTTTCATCTTTACAAGGTGGACACTTGGCCCTGTGAAGTAAGTACTGTTCTTATCCCCGGTTTAGAGGGAGAGTAACTGAGACCCACTTAACTTGCGCACAGCTGAGAAATGGTCAAGCCAGAATTAAAACCCAAGTTTGTGTTCTGCGGTCATGCGCCTTACAGTACACCAACAACCTGTTAAGGAGCTTTGAGAAGTTTTTGATCACCTCTTGATAGTTCACTTAACACTTAATTACCGAGCATCACTGTGTGCCAGGTTTACCAGACACTGGGGAAACGGTAGGAACAAGACAGGCTCTTACCTTGAGAGAAAAGCACGATAAACAGGGGAAAGAAACACAAAGAGTATGATACATGCTAAGAAGGAAATGAACAGGCAGATGAGGTAAGAGAATTACTGGATGTGGGGATTATTTTGTAGTAGATGATCAGTGAAGGTCTCTCAGAAGGTAACGTTTAAGCTGAAGCTCTTGAGGGAGGAGCTAGCTATTAGAAATCCCAAGAGATTTCTGTTCAGGTGGAACAAGTGTAAAAGCCTTCAGGTGGAAGTAAACTAGATGTGTTCAGTGAATACCAAGAAGACCAATGTAGCTGGAGCAGAGTGAGCATGAAAGGAAGGGATGAGGTTGGAGAGGTGGACAAGGACTGTATCATATATGGCCTTAGAGGTCATTGAAAGGGCTTTGGAGTTATTCTAAGCCTTTGGAGAGTTTTAAACTAAAGATTGATGTGATTAAATTTATGTTTTAGAAGATCACACTGCTGTATAATGAATAAAATGTAAGTAAGCATGGAGTGCTTTTGGGAGGTGTATTTGTTTACTAGGACTGTCATAACAAATTACCACATTACCATTATAGTTCTTGTTTCTGCAGCTGGTCACATGGACATAGCTCATATTTATAACTACTTTCTTTTACTATCCATCTCATATTCTCTTTCCCTTCGAAGTACCAGTGCTGGTTATGGTGGTTTACCTGGTGGAGTGACCCAAACCTTCAATCCTTAAGGTTCTGAGCCATTAGTAGTTCTCCCTGGATTGGGTTGTTGCAGTTTTCCACTGACTTTAATCACAGGGTATGGTAATACCAAGAGATGTCCTAAGAGCTCTCCTGTATTCCAGGCATCTATTCTTTACCTCCTCTGTGCACTACCAGTTCTATTTCCCCTTGATAATCAGGATCAGTCACCTGAGCTAGTATAGTAACACCTTTCTTTGCCTGTGGATTCAGAGGCATGAGGAGCCCAAAGTGGCTGGGTGACAGTCTTTAATCCATTGCAATTCAATGGATTCATTGTTGTATTGCCTGGTGGCAGCACTCCTTTTGGAAGTATGACCTCTAGGCTAGCAGAGCATAAAATAATGGGAACAGGAAGCAAAACTTTTTCTAGTGGATGACTAGGAGTAATAGTGAGTGGTGCCACTCCCATTTTCACCCCTTGATTCCTGGACCTGTGAATCCTGGCTTTGGGAGAAACAGCACCATAGACTGGTTGCTGATCTAGAGCATATACAGCCTCCTGGAGAACTTTGGCCCAGGCCTGCAAGGTTTTGCCACCCAGTTGGTGCTGTAATCGAATCTTTAAAAGGCTATTCCACTGTTCTGTCAATCCACCTATATCAGGTTGATGAAGAACATGGTAAGTCCATTGAATTCCATGAACATATGCCCATTCCCTTACTTCATTTGCTGTGAAGTAGGTTCCTTGATCAGAAGCAGTGCTGTGTGGAATACCATGTCAGTGGTTGAGGCATTCTGTAAATCCACGGATGGTAATTTTGGCAGAAGCATTGTGTGCAGGGAAGGCAAATTTGAATTCAATAGTGCAGGCCACAAATGGTGAACTCCAATGAAGGTTTGATGAATTCCTCAGGAGAAGTGGGCTGGCAGAAGTAGAGATAGAAATTATTCTTTCTAACTGCGGAAATGATCATTTCTCCCTTTAAGGCCTTCGTCTGATTGGATGAGATTTCGCTCTGCTGAAGGCAGTTCCTTTTTTTGAAGGTAGATGTGATCAGCCATAGATGCAGTCAATGACTAATGATTTAAATTCACAAAATACCCTTCCATTAACAATCAGGCCAGAGCTTACTTGACCACAAACAACTGGGCACCATAACCTAGCCAAGCTGACACATGAACTTAACCATCAAAAACAGCATATTTTATTCTCTGCATCTATCTTTACATGACCATCTTCCTTCTGTGTGCATGTCCAAATTCCCCTCTTCTCATAAAGATATTAGTCATTGGACTTGGGCCCAGTATAACCTTGTTTTAACTTGATTACATCTTCAAAGACACTCTTTCCAAATAAGGTCATATTCACAGGTTTCAGGTAGACCTGAATTTTGAGGGGACACTATTCAACCCAGTGCAGGAAGCTATTGTAATGATTCAGATGAGAGATTATGCTTGAACTAAGGAGGTGGTAGTAGAGTTGGAGAGAGTGGATGGATTCAAAAATATGTTTTGGAGGTAAAGTTGACAGGAGTTCCTAAAGGATTAGATGTGGAAGTTGAAGAGAATAAGAAAGGAATCAAGGATAACTTGATTAGGTTAAGCCGGGTGTCTGACTTAAGCAACTGGATGTATGATGGTGCCATTCAGTGAATGAAAGACTTAATGGGGAATCTAGAGTTAATTTGCAGTGCCTGTGAGACATGTGATTGCATATGTCAAGTAAGTAGTTGAATATTGTGGTGGAGACTAAGTTGTTTACCAAAATTGTTGTTTCTTTTTTTGGCCATACAACTATATGGCATTCCTTAGCCTCCTTAAGGTAGGTGTGGCTATATGTCTATGCTCTTCCTAGTGGAAAAAGAGCCAAAGAGATGTGCACAGTTTCCAAGCCTAGCCTATAGAAACCTTTACCTGTTGCTCCTCTATGTTCTTACTCCTTTGGCCAGGGCTCCAGAGAAGGCAAGAATGGAAGATTCCTGAGTTGAGGAGAACTTTACCACCTTGATTTAAACACCCACCCACAACTGGTATATGAGAAAGTAATAAACTTTTATTGGGTTGCGCTGTTATATATTTGAATCTTCCTGGTATAGTACCTTTGCCGACACCACCTATTAAGAACAATGACTCAGCAGTAAGCTTTGGGGGGAAATCTGTAAATGATCCAAATTAACATTATCCATAACTGTAATGAAATAGAAAGTGCTTTGAATTCATTCATTGATTCATTCCTCATTCAGTCCGGATTTATCACACACATACATATACACTTGCTGCCTAATTTCTACTCATTCTAAATATTTTCTCAGAAAGACAATGCCTAACTCTTGTCCCCTATTATAAATCAGATGCTCCTATTATAATCTCATAGCTTATTTCCTTATTCTTATCACAATTTTAATTTATATATTCATTTGTTTTATATTCTTTACTATCCTCCCCCACTAGACTAAATAATCTCAACAAAGGAAAGAATCTAGTCTGTCTTATTGGTCTTCTTCCCAACATTGACCAGTTCTGGGCCCATTGCAAGTTCTCAGTAAATATTTGCTGAAGGAGTCAATGAATGAAGAAGACAGCCCTGATAAGCAGCCTCTAAAAAACCTCCTCATCCTGAGTGTGGGATAGACTTACCAACTTGCTTCTAGTGTTGGGCTGTGATATCTTTTAGGCTTCCATCTTGTATGCCCTCTCTCACTGTCTTACTCATTTGCTCTGAGGGAAGCCAACTGACATGTGAGCTGCCCTATAGAGAACCCAGGTGTCAAGGAACTCATGTCTCTAGCTGTTATGGGTTGAATCGTGTCCTCAGAAAATATATGTTCAAGAGAGTAGATGTGGCTCAAGCGGTTGAGTGCCTGCTTCCCACATGGAATGTCTCAGGTTCGGTCCCTGGTGCCTCCTAAAAACAAAAACAAAGAATAAGCAAACAGATGAAAAAACTAACTCAGGGAAGCCACTGTGGTTCAATGGTTGAGTGCCAGCTTCCCACACACAAGGTCCCAGGTTCAATCCCCGGCCCCAGTGCCTCAGAATATAACCTTAATTGGAACTAGGGAAGTTGCAGGTGAAGTTAGTAAAATTAAGATGAGGTGATACAGAAGTAGGACAGGCTCTTAATCCAATATGATTGGTGTACTTATAACAAGGGCGAAATTTGGACACAGACTCTGGAGGGAAGGCCATGTAAAGATGGAGGCACTACAAGCCAAGGAATGCCAAGGATTGCCAGCAAACATCAGAAGTCAGAAAAAGCAAGGAAGGATTGTCCCCTACAGGTTTCAGATGGAGCATGGCCCCGCCAACACCTTGATTTTGAACTTCTAGCCTAGAACTGTGAGACAGTAAGTTTCTGTAATTATTTGGAAAGTAGAAAATGTTCCTAATGAATTAGATGATCTAACTAAGAAAATTTCTAAGCTAAGTATTGAAGGTGTTGTCTGGTTTATTCTTCCTGCTCATAGTAAACTGTGAGGGAAGAGAGATAAATTGTGAAAAGGGCTGTTAAACAATAAGGAGCCAGGACTTCATGGTTCTGGTATTTTACAGTCTCTTCAGATGCAAACAATGCTAAAATTGAGCAGTGACTTTCAATCAAATATCAAACCCAGGGCACTGTCAGAAAAATAGACTAAAGCTAAATTAGAATGTGTGGCTGTAAAATAATTTGCTAAGATGTCAGAAGAGTGGTGCCTCAAAATACCACTGTCATGGTGCATCTCATTCTGCAGCATGCCCACGGTCCATACTTCAGACCATGTACTTTTCTCATTTTCTTGTTTTTAAGTAAACTCTTTATTCTCTTGCCTACCCCCGTGTAGCAGTTTGATATAGTTATGAATTCCAAAAATAGATATTGGATTATGCTTGTAAACTAGCCTGTTGATCTGGGCATGATTAAGTTATGCTTAGGGCTTTGATTGGGCCGCCAGTAGGACGTTGACTCCCCGCCCCTTGGTGGGCAGGGACTCAGAGATAAAGCTATATGGCAGAGCAGAGAAGTTAGTTGGAGTTTTGATGTTGGAGTTTTAATGCTAGAGCCTGGGGAAGCAAGCACGCAAAGGAGAGAAGGCCTCAGGAAGACACTAGCCGTTGGCCTGATGGTCTACAGCTGGCCTTGTGGAGAGAGGCAAATCCTAGAGAGCTTCTTAATCTACAGCTCACCTTGTGGAGGAAACAGATGAGCTGAGCCTGGAGAGAAATGGAGCCCCGGGAAGAGAAGAACCCAAGAAGCCTGAACCCTTGCAAATGTCAGCAGCTGTCTTGCTCCAACACGTGGCAGCAGACTTTGGTGAGGTTAGAAACTTATGCTTTATGGACTTGTAACTGTAACCTTCTACGCAAAATAAAAACCCTTTATAAAAACCAACCAATTTCTGATATTTTGCATTAGCACCCCTTTGGCTGACTAATACACACCCCCCCCCAAAAAAAAAAAAAAAATTACTGCCATGAAAAAGGCCCTTTAAAGAAATTAAGTGTACAGCTCACATAGCCTCTCAATTGAACGGTAAGGCCTCTAGGAAACTTCAGGGCATTTGCCCTCAGCCCTCTCAGCCAGAATTTGGATGTTTGCATCCCCACTGTTGCATGAGACAATTTTATAAAATCTCATACTACTTACAGATAACTCCTGTTGGTTCTTTTTCCCTAGAGAACCCTGACTAATACAGTCCCCCACAAGGTAGTGTCAGAGAAGACCAAGTTTTAATCTTGGATGTTTCAGTCTGCTAAGCTGCTCAAAACAGATACCATAAAATGGGTTGGCTTCTAACAATGGGAATTTATTAGCTGGCAGTTACAGTTTGTTACAGTTTTGAGGCTGAGAAAAACATCCAAAACAAGGCATCAGGGAATGCTTTCTTACCAAAGACTGGCTGCCGGTGGTCCTGGACTCCTCTGTCACATGTCACCTTGCCATGGCAAGGCACGTGGCAGCATCTGCTGGTCTCTACCTCCTTTCAGCTTCTTGGTTCCATGGCTCTCTCTTTCTTTGTCTGAATTACATTCTTTTAAAAAGGATCCCAGTAAGAGGAGTAAGACCCACACTGGGCAACACCTTAATTGAAGTAACCTCATCAAGAATGAATTAACTTTAAGAACATGATTTTCGGGAAGCGGCTGTGGCTCAATCAGTGGGGCTCCCGTTTGCCATATGGGAGGCCCCAGGTTCGGTTCCCGGGGCCTCCTGGTGGGGGCAGGCCCGCCCGCATGGCGTGGTTGGCTGACCCGGCGAGCACAAGCAGCAGGGGGGGGGATAAATAAAAAAAAAAAAAAAATCTTTAAAAAAAAAAAAAAAAAAAAAAAAAACATGATTTTCTGGGGTACATACAGTTTCAAACCACCATACAGCATTTTCATTACTGCTGGTCAGTAATGAGCCCTCTGCCCACAGTGTCAATGGAGACCATTTGAGGAGCCTGGACATCCACCCTCTCCAGGTAATAACTCATGTTGGATAACCAGGGCAGTGCCAGAGGAGAACTAGTGAAGAGTCAGGGATTTCACCATTACCCAGCAGTAATAAGGGCACCCCCAAAACAATGACAGTGGAGACCATATGGGGACCCAGAAATCAGTAGAAACAGAGAGTCCTCCGGTGTCAGTGAAGGCCAAGAGGGGCACCTGAACTTCTATCTCCAACTGTCAGTAATGAGGCAGAACTTTCCACTTCCCCTGAGATGCTATGAACAACTCTATCCCTATAAATTTCAGAAGTTAGACAAAATGAACCAATTCTTCTAAAACACATACTAGGAACAAGAATTCCAGGAAGATGGTGGAGTAGTAAGACATGAGAATCTCTTCTCCAGAAAAATAACTAGAGGACAGGCTGAAATAGCCCCGAAAAAGATCCTCTAGGGTTTAGGACAGCAGGTGAAGGCTGCACACCACCCAGAGGAGAGAGGGACAAAAGAGGGAAATCGCCACAACAGAACTGTTGAGTTCGAACTAGCAGCCAGCACCCTCCCCCACACTAAAGACTTCAGAACTCTCAGGCCTCTAGGCCTGCGACTACAGACAAGGGGGCTCCAGGGATCTACCACCCCAGGAAGGGGGAGAGAGAGGGACTCAGTCTAAGGCTGACTCAGGTTCTGACCCACAAATTTGTGCTGCAGTGCCATACAGGCACTTCCAGGCCAGGTGGGACCACACGGTGGTTTACCCTGGGAGCTGGCGAAGGACTGGAGAAATCCGACCCTCGCAATCTCCCTCTCTTCTAGCCTGGACTAATTGTTGAGGACTTCACAGGAGAGGGGAGAGAAAGCCTGGGGTTGACTTGGCTTTTGACTCACAGGTTTGGTCTACTGTGTCCCTTCCAGGCCAGGTGGGGCTGCCTTGGAGCCTGCAAGGGGCTAAAGATATACAAACCTCCCAATCTCCTCCTCTACTAACAGGAACTGATTGTTGAGGACTCAGAGGGGAGTGGAAATATTTCCTAGCTGGGAAAAGGGAGGGGAATGCCAGAGAAGACTGGAGAACTATCTCAGAAAATTTGAATCACAGGGCTCTTAGCCTCCAGACAGGAAGCTCTATCACATTGATCTGGTCTGTGTCACAACAAATATACTCCAACAAGGCATTGAATTGAGAGCTGCCAAGGAGAGCCATATCCTGGCAAACCAAGGAAGTACACATAAGAAAATTAAAAATAAATAGGAGAGGCTTTCCTTGGCCTCTATAGCCTCCCTGCCCAAGGCCCTAAGAAACGACTCTACAACCAATTACTGGGTCCAGTGCCCAGTTTTCAACCAGCAGGACAATCCTAACAATCAAGGTTGAGCCAAAAATCAAAGAGCTGTGGTAACTCATAGCCTCCTGTCACTAAAACCCTATAAAGGAGAAAGAGATTGAGCATCTGAGTAAACTACATCCTAACCAGATGCCTAAACACCAGCAAAAAATTACGAGCCATAATAAGAAAATAGAAGACATGGCCCAAGAAAAGTAATACATCAAGGTCCCAGAAGAGATGCAGAATTTGAGAGAACTAATCAGTGAGATGGGCACACATTTCCAAAATCAAATGAATGAGATGAAAGACAATATGGTTAGAGATAAATGACATCAAGAAGACATTGAGTGAATACAAAGAATTTGAAATCCTGAGCAGAAAAGTAACAGAGCTCATGGGAATGAAAGACACAATAGGTGAGGTCAAAAACACATTTGAGGCATACAACAGCAGACTCGAAATGATAGAAGAAAGAAAAAGTGATACCGAAGACAGAGCAGCTAAAATTGAAGAAAGAAAAGAACAGAGAAAAGAGTTGAAAAAATTGAGCAGGGGCTCAGAGAGTTGAATGACAACACAGAATGCAACAACATACGTGTCATGGGAGTTCCAGAAGGAGAAGAGAAGGGAAAAGGGGCAGAAAGAGTATTTGAGGAAATAATTTCTGAAAATTTCCCAACTCTCATGAAAGAAAAGAACTTACATGTCCAAGAAGCACACCGTACCCCAATCAGAATAAATGCAAATAGACCTACACCAAAACACATACTACTTAGAATGTCAAATGTAAAAGATAAAGAGAAAATTCTCAGAGCAGCAAGAGAGAAGCAAATGATCACGTACAAGGGACGTCCAGTACGACTTAGTGCAGATTTCTCTTCAGAAACCATGGAGGCGAGAAGACAGTGGTATGATACAATTAGGAAACTGAAAGAGAAAAACAGCCAGCCGAGAATTCTTTATCCAGCAAAACTGTCCTTCACATATGAGGTGAGTATAAAATATTCACAAACAAACAGAAACTAAGAGAGTTTGCAAAAAGGAATCCACCTTTGCAGGAAATATTAAAGGAAGCCTTAGAACCTGAAAGAAAAAGACAGGAGAGAGAGCCTTGGAGGAGAGTATAGAAGGAAGAATAGCAGAAAGGATAACCAAAAGAGTAAAAAGGGAGACAAAAACAAGAAGCCATATGAAAACCAAAGAATAAAATGGAGGAATAGTGCATTTACAGTAATATCATTGAATGTGAATGGATTAAACTCCCCAATCAAAAGTTACAGGCTGATAGAACGGATAAAAAAAACATGAGCCATCCATATGCTGCTTACAAGAAACTCACCTTAGACCCGGTGAAAGGAAAAGGTTGGAAAAAGATATTCCATGCGAATACTAACAAGAAAAGAGCAGGGATAGCTATACTAATATCATACAAAACAGACTTTAAATGCAAAAAAGTTATAAGAGGTACAGAAGGCCATTATATATTAATAAAAGGGACGATCCATCAGAAAGCTATAACAGTCATAAATATCTATGCACCTAACCAGGGTGCCCCAAAATATATGAGACAAACTCTGGCAAAACTGAAGGGAGAAATAGACATTTCTACAATAATCGTTGGAGACTTCAACACTTCCCTCACATCATTAGATAGAACAACTAGACAGAAGATCAACAAGGAAACAGAGAACTTGAACAATATGATAAATGAGTTAGACCTAACAGACACATACAGAATACTGCATCCAAACTCAGCGGCTTATACATTCTTCTCAAGTGCCCATGGATCTTTCTCCAGGATAGACCACATGTTAGAACACAATTCAGCTCTCAATAAATTAAAAAGATTGAAATTATACAAAGCACCTTCTCAGATCATAATGGAATGAAACTAGAAATCAATAATAGGAAAAAAGTAAATTCACAAATGTGTGGAGACTGAACAACACGCTCCTAAATAATCGGTGGGTCAAAGAAGAAATTGCAAGTGAAATCAGTAAATATATTGAGACAAATGAAAATGAGAACACAACGTATCAAAACTTACGGGATACAGCGAAGGCAGTCTTGAGAGGGAAATTTATAGCCCTACATGCCTACATTAAAAAAGAAGGAAGAGCTAAACTCAAAGATTTAACTGAACAACTAGAGAAACTAGAAAAAGAACAGCAAACCAATCCCAAAGCAAAACGAAGGAAAGAAATAATAAAGATTAGAGCAGAAATAAATGAAAATGAGAACAGAAAAACTAAGAAAACCAACAAAACCAAAACCTGGTTCTTTGAGAAGATCAATAAAATTGACAAACCCCTAGCTAGACTAACAAAGAAAAAAAGAGAGAAGATGCAAATAAAATACAATCAAAAATGAAAGGGGGGGAGTTACAAATGACCCCACAGAAATAAAAAGAATCCTAAGAGGATATTATGAGAAGCTATATGCCAACAAACTAGACAACCTAGATGAAGTGGACAAGTTCCTAGAAATGCACAACCAAGCTACACTGACGCAACAAGAAATACTAGAACTTAACAAACCAATCACATTTAAGGAGATTGAATCTGTCATCAAAAATCTCCCAACAAAGAAAAGTCCAGGACCAGATGGCTTCGCAGGTGAGTTCTACCAAGCATTTCAAAAAGAATTAATACCAATCCTGTTTAAACTCTTACAAAAAATTGAAGAGGTGGGAAAAGAACTGAGAGCAGTGACACAGACAGACATCTGCACACCAGTGTTCATAGCAACATTATTCACCATTGCCAAAAGGTGGAAACAACCCAGGTGTCCATCAACAGATGAATGGATAAATAAACTGGTCTATTCACATGATGGATATTATGCAGCTGTAAGAAGAAATGAAGTCATAAAGCATTTGACAACATGGATGAACCTGGAGGACATTTATGTTGAGCAAAGCAAGCCAGACACAAAAGGACTAATACTCTATGAATGCATTACTATGAACCAAATATATTGTGTAACATATTGTTTGATTCAAAAAAAAAATTTATACATATCCAGTGCAAAAAAAAAAACCAAAACAAAACAAAAACACTACCACACTTAATCCAATGAGAAAATAATTTGAATAGCTCTGAAACTATTAAGGATATAGAATTTGTAACTTAAAAATTCCTCCAGACTAAATCTCTATGCCCAGGTAGTGTCACTGGCGAATTCTCCAAACAAAGAAGAATTAACACCATACCACACAGTTTCTTCCAGAAATTAGAAGAGGATAAACACTTCCCAATTCATTTTAAGATGTTGGTATTGCCCTAATACCAAATTCAGACAACGAATTACAGAAAAAGAAAACTACAGACCAATATCCCTCATGAATACAGGCTCACAATTCCTTAATAAAATATTAACAAATAGAATTCAGCAATATATAAAACTAATTATATGCATGACCAAATGGGGTTTATTCCAGGGATGGAAACTTGGTTCAGAAGCTTCACTGGTGAATTTTACCAAACAGTCCAAGAAAAATTAACACCAATCCTGCTCAAGCTCTTCCAAAAAAACTGAAGTGCACAGAACACTACCCAACTTATTCTATATTCTATGAGGCCCATATCACCTTAATACCAAAGCCAGATAAAGATATCACAAGAAAGGAAAACTACAAACCAATATACCTCATGAATATAGATGGAAAAAATCCTCAGTAAAATACTTGCAGATTGAATCTAACAGCATGTCAGAAGACTTATACATCACAACCAAGTGGAATTTATTCCTGGTATGCACAGTTGGTTCAACAAAAGAAAATCAATCATCTTAATATACCACATTGGGGGGCGGATGTGGCTCAAATGGTTGGGTGTCCGTCTGCCATATGGAGGGACCTGGGTTCGATCCCTGTGACCTCCTGGTAAAATAAAAAATATATATATAGAAGGCGCATGGGCTGCCAGGCTCTGTGTGCCGTGAGCCGACGGGCCCCGGGAGCCATGCAGCAGGATGATGACGTAACAGGAGAGAGATGCAGGGGAGAGACAAGACGAGATGCTCCGAAAGCTCCAGAAGCCAGGAGCCGAGGTGGTGCAGGCGGCAGAATACCTCTCTCCTACATCAGAAGTCTCCAAGATCGAATCCTGGTGAAGACTGGAGGAGGAAGATGAGAAGAGATGGCAGGAAACAGACACAGAGGATTGCCCAGCGAATGGACACAAAAAACTGCAAAATGGGGAAGGGGGGGTTTAAAATGGATAAAGTAAATAAATCTTTAAAAATATATGTATATATATTATAAAATATATATATTATAAAAAATAAAATATATATATATATTTTATATATAGTGTGGTATAAATAGAAGGAAAAAACCACAGGATCATCTCGATCAACGCAGAAAAAGCATTTGACAAAATCTAGCATCCTTTTTTGATAAAAACACTTCTAAAGGTAGGAATAGAAGGAAAATTCCTCAATATGATAAAAGGCATATATGAAAAACCCACAGCCAACATCGTACTCAGTGGGATAGCTTTCTCTCTAAGATCGGGAACAAGACAAGGATGCCCACTGTCACCATTGTTATTCAATATTGTACTATAAGTTCTAGCTAGGGTAATTAGACAAAAAAAAATTAAAGGCATCCACACAGGGAGAGAGAAAGTAAAACTCTCACTATTTGTGCCTGACATGATCCTGTATTTTTTTTTATTTTTTTTCTTTTTTTGTTTATTCTTTTTTGCTTGTCTTTTTTTTTAATCCTGTATTTAGAAAATTCTGAGGTTTCCACAACAAAGCTACTTAAGCTAATAAATGAGTTCAGCAAAGTGGCAGGATACAAGATCAACAAGCAAAAATCAGTAATATTTTTGTACACTACTACTGAACAATCTGAGGAGGAAATCGGGAAAATTCCATTACAATAGCAACGATTCAGACACCTAGGAATTAATTTAACCAAAGAAATATAGGACCTATATGTAAGAAACTGTAAAACAATGCTAAAAGAATTCAGTGAAGCCCTAAATGGGGTTTATTCCATAGATGGAAGTTGGTTCAGAAGCTTCACTGGTAAGTTTTACCAAACAGTCCAAGAAAAATTAATACCAATCCTGCTCAAGCTCTTCCAAAAAAATTGAAGTAAACAGAACACTATCCAACTTATTTTTTGAGGCCTGTATCACCTTAGAACCAAAGCCAGGTAAAGATATCACAAGAAAAGAAAACTGCAAACCAATATCCTTCATGAATATAGATGTAAAAAGTCCTCAAGAAACTACAAGCAAATTGAATTCAACAGGACATTAAAAGAATTATACACCATGATTACATGGGATTTATCCCAGGATGCAAGAGTGGTTCAGCATTAGAAAATAAATTAATCTAATAGAACACATTAACAGAACAAGGGAGAAAAATCATACAATAATCTACAATGATGCAGAAAAGATATATGACAAAATCCAACACCCCTTCTTGATAAAAAACATTCAGAAAAGTAGGAATAGAAGGAAATTTCCATAAATGTTCATCCTGATAAAAAGCATGTATGGAAAACCCACAGCTAACATCATACTCAGTGGTGAATGACTGAAAGCTTCCCCTCTAATTCAAGAACAAGAGAAGGATGCTCACTATCACCACTGTTACTCAAAAGTTTATTGGAAGTTCTTACCAGAGCAGTTAGGCAAGACAGAGGCATCTAAATTGGAAAGGAAAAAGTGAAAGTTGGGGCACGGACGTGGCTCAAATGATTGGGCGTCCATCTCCCATATGGAGGGACCAGGGTTCAATCTCCGGGACCTCCAGTAAAAAAAAAAAAAAAAAAAAAGTGACAGTTTCCCTATTTGCAGATCACATGACCCTATACAGAGATATCCTGAAAAATTCACAGCAAAGCTACTAGAGCTAAATAATGAATTCAACAAAGTGGCAGGGTACAAGATCAACATGCAAAAGTCAGTAGTGTTTCTCTATACTAGTAATGAACAATCTGAAGAGGAAAGCAAAAAAAAAATCCATTTACAATAGTAACTAAAAGAATGAAATATCTAGGAATAAATTTAGCTTAGGATGTAAAGGACTTGTACACAGATAACTGCACAAAACATTGCTAAAAGAAATCAAAGAAGACCTAAAGAAATGCAAGGACATTCTGTGTTCATGGATTGGAAGACTTAATATTGTAAGCTGTCAATTCTACCCAGAGCAACTTGCAAATTGAACCCAATCCCAATCAAAATTCCAATTGCCTTCTTTGCAGAAGTGGAAGAGCTAGTCATCACATTTATATTGAGGGGTAACAGGCTCCGAATGACCAAAACTGTCTTAAAAAGGAAGTGGAGTGGGAGGCGGCTGTGGTTCAATCAGTGGGGCTCCCGTTTGCCATGTGGGAGGCCCGGGTTTGGTTCCCGGGGCCTCCTGGTGAGGGCAAGCCCGCCCGCACGGCGTGGTTGGCTGACCCAGCAAGCACGGGCAGCAGGGGGGGGATGAATGAATAAATAAATAAAATCTTTAAAAGAAAAAAAAAAAAAAAAAAAAGGAAGTGGAGAATTCACACTTCGTGATTTTAAAACGTATTATAAAGCTACCTAATCAAAGCAATATGGTACTGGCACAAGAACAGACATATAGACAAATATAATCGCATTGAGAGTTCAGAACTAAACCCTCACACCTTTGACCAATACACTTTTTAGAAAGATGTTAAAGCCACTCAATTGGGAAAGAATAGACTCTTCAACAAATGGTACTACAAAAACTGCATATCCATATGCAAAATAATGAAGGTGGAGCCCTACATTACACCACATAGAAAAATCAACTCAAAATAGATCAAAGACCTAAATAGAAAAAAACCCAACTATAAAACTCCTAGAAGAAAACATTGGTAGCATCTTCAGGATCTTGTGTTAGGCAGTGGTTTCTTAGACTATACCAAAAGCACATAAATGGGACTTCATCAAATTTAAAAACTTTTGAGCACAAAAGGACTTCATTGTGAAACTAAAAGGACAACCTACACAATGTGAGAGAGCATTTGGAAATCACATATCTGATAAGGGTTTAATATCCAGAATATATAAAGAAATCCTATAACTCAACAGCAAAAAGACAACCCAATTTTTTTTAAATGGGCAAAAGAATAGACATTTTTCCAAAGATGATATACCAGTGGACAAAAAGCACATGAAAAAATGCTCCACATCATTAGCCATTAGGGAAATGCAAATCTACACCACAAAATACCATTTCACACTCACTAAAATGACTTCTCTTCAGAAAAATTGAAAATAAATGTTAGGTTATGGAGAAATAGAGACACTTGTTTGTTATTGGTAGGAATGTAAACTGATGTAGCTATTGTGGAAGACAGTTTGGTGGTTCCTCAGGAAGTTAAATATAGAATTACCACATGATCAAATACCTAAAAGAATTCAAAGCAGGGACTCAAACAGATATTTGCACACTGATGTTCATAGCAGCAGCATTTACAATTGCCAAAAGTTGGAAGCAATCCCAGTGTCTTATCAACAGATGATTGATTAAACAAATTGTGATAGAAACATACGATGGAGTATTATTCAACCATGAGAAGAAATAAAGTTCAGATACATGCAACAACATGGATGAATCTTGAAGCTATCAGGTAGAGTGAAATAAGCCAAACACAAAAGGACAAATATTGTAGGAGCTCCCTGATACTTGTGGAGTCAGAAACTAGAATACACATTAGCAGAGGCTAGGTTGAGAGTAAGGAATGGGGAGTTAATGCTTACTTGGTACAGAATTTCTCTCTGAGGTGATGGAAGGATTTTCGTAATGGAAGCACAACATTGTGAATGCAGTTAACACCACTGAATAATAATATTGAATAGTTAAAAGGAAAATATTAGGTTGTATAGATGGTATTAGAATTTTTAAAATTTTAGTCACCATTTAGATTCTTTTGTTATTAAGTTATGAATTCAAGCATAAAAATAAAACAGGAGAAAATCTTTAGAATGCAAAGGGAGCCGTATTTCTTAGATTTGACACCAAAAGTACAATCCATTAAAGGAAAAATTGATAAACTAGACCTCATCAAAATTTAAAACTTTGCTCTGGTAAAAGAACCTGAAGGATGAAAAGACAAGCTAACGAGTAGAAGACCACTTATCTGACAAAGGATTAGTATCTAGAATATGTAAGAGACTCTGGAAACTCAACAGCAAATAAACAATCCAATTAGAAAATAGACAAAAGACATGAAGAGGCATTTCACCAAAGAGGTTAAACAGATGACAAATAAGCACATGAAAAGATGTTCAACATTATTAGCCATCAAGGAAGTGCAAATTAAAACCACAGTAAGACATCACTGCACACCTATTAGAAATATTGTGATCACACCTAACACTGGCAAGTGTATAGAGAAACTGTCACACATTACTGCATTTGTAGGGATGTAAAATCATTACAGCCATGCTGGAAAACAGTTTGTCAGTTTCTTTAAAAAAAACTAAACTTGCAACTACCATATGACCCAGCAATTGCACTCCTGGGCATTTATCCCAGAGAAATGAAGACTTATGTTCATACAAAAATCTGTAAATGAGTGTTCATAATAGCTTTTATTTGTAATAACCAGAAACTGGAAACAAACTTGATGTCCTGCAGGGGCTCAATGGTTAAACAAAATGTGGTACCTGCACACCTTGGGATGCGTCAAACCGGTCTATTTGTGCCGTTTTTCCAACAGCAGCATGTGCTCACTTTGTGTCACATTTTAAATAATGTAGGTGCATTGTTTTTTTTTAGACATACTGCTCTTGAACACTTAATAGACTACAGTATAATGTAAACATAACTTTTATATGCACTGGGAAACCAAAAAAATTTGTGTGACTTGCTTTATTGCATCTGGAGCAGAATCTGCAGTATCTCTAAAGTATGCCTGTGTTCAAGAGAATTGAAGACACTTTTGTATTCAAACAAAACTTCTACCTAAATACTTATAGCAGCATTATTCCACAATAGCCAAAAGTGGAAACAACCCAAATGCCCATCAGTGGATGAATGGACAAACAAAATGTGGCATACACATACGATGTAATATTTTTCAGCCATAAAAAGAGTGAAGTATTGGTGCATGTTACAACATGGATGAGCCTTGAAAACTGCTGAGTCAAAGACACCATGCACAAAAGATCACATATTGTGTGATTCCATTTCTACGAAATACTCACGTTAGGGAAATCCATAGAAACAGAAAGCAAATTAGGGGTTACCAGTAGCTGGGGGAAGGGGTGGATGGTGAGTGACTTCTATTTTGTGAATTATATGTATTCACAAATGAATAGATATAAAAAATGAACATGTGAATTTTACGTCAAGAAAAATGGCTATGTGATATGTAATTAACCTCATTACTTACTTTCAAAAGGATCTTTCTTTTTTTATACTGAATTCTTTAGTACATTTTAAGTCTATTTAACATATTAACAGACCCAGGCTACTAGGTGAATTCTCTAAGTGCTTAGAGTAAGAGTGGGGAACTTCTGAGCCCTCAGTGTGACATCACCTGGTAGACTGGATAATCTGCTTGAATAATTGCCAGAAAAGGATGTTGGCCTCATTTTCCCCTGGTGGTTTGGTTTAGCTCTCATTCAGAGTAGAGCCTTTAAAGATTTGGGGGAGAAAAAGCAGTTGAAGACCTTAAAATCTTCCTTCCTTCCTGCTAATTTTTTTCCCTCTAGTGTGTTCCCTACCCCCCCCCCAAGTTGAGAAGCATTGCCTATGACATCATTTTTCCAAAGTTTAACGGTACAGAAGTAAGTAATGCAGAAAGTGAAAATCTCCTGTGATCACACTACCAGAGGCAGCCTTTAACGCTTTTCTCCCACTTTTCTCCTCTGGAACCAAGTTTGCATTTATATGCCTGTGACATTAGCACCATATAACTGTAGCCAGTTTGGGGGAAAACATGGCATATTCCCTTTTTAAAACTCCCCAGACACCCAAGCATCACTATGATAAGAACTAATGCCACCATAATAACTTTCACCTGTTCTGTCTGATGTAACCTTCTAAGCTCTTGGAGGTGTGTGCTTGTGATTATTACATCCCCATTTTACAGATGAGGAGACTAAGAGGGTAACCCAACATAATCAATTTGTAGCAGTTCATTCATCAATATTTAGTGAACGCATACTGTGTGCCTGGCAGTGGGCTGGCTCATTCAGCTGGTTAAGTCGCAGAGATAGCCATAGAACTAAAGGACAGAGCCCCATTTTCTTGACCCTACCCCACTTCCCTCCCAGGAAACCATAACTCAGGTTGCTGTAATGTTCTACCATGCCCTCGGGGGCCCATCATCTTCTCAGGCAGAGAATAAATTCAATTGGTCTAGAGGTATGTCCAACCTTTTCTAGTGCAGCACTTCTAAAACTTGAATGTGCAAACAAATTACCCAGGGATCTCAGTAAAATGCAGATTAGGATTCATTAGGTCAGGACTGGCACCTAAGAGGCTGCATTTCTAACAGTGCCCAGGTGATACTGATGCTGCTGACCCATGGACCACCCTCTAACTAGCAAGGTCCTCGTGCTCCTTAGTCACCCTCTTCAACCTTGAAAAATCCATTTTCTGTGCCTCTGTGCACATTTCTTTTTTTTTTTTTTTTTAAATATATATTTTTTATTAGAGAAATTGTCAGCTTACCAAACAATTATACATAATGTGCAGAATTCCCATACATCACCTCTCCACCAAAACCTTACACTGTTGTGGGACATTTGTTACAGATTGTGAAAGAATGCCATCAGACTCTTACCACTAACTGTGGTCCATAGCTTACATTTGGTGTATTTTTTCCTTACACCCCTTGTTAACACCATGTATTAGTACTGTACATTTGTTATTGTTCATGAGAGAACACTCATATTTGTACTGTTAACCACAGCCCATCCTCTACCACATGGTTCACTATGTTCTACAGCCCCAAGCCTTGTACAGTCTACCCAAAGTGTACACTCAGCAGCTCTCACTCTCATCACAGAGTTGTGCAGTCATTGCCTCAGTACATTTTTGAGCATTTTCCTTAGTCTGAAAGAAAAAACTCCCCCCCTCCCCCGCCGTTATTGACCCTTAGCATTGGTATAGTACCTTCTTTGACCAGGCCCACATTTCTTGAATTTTAAATAGTATGATCACTCACTTATGCCTGTGATGGTTTGGAATTGTATGTACCCCAGAAAGTCATGTTCTTAAAGCTAATCCTTTCCTGTGGGTGTAAACTTATTGTAACTAGGACCTTTTGATGAGGTTACTTCGGTTAAGGCATGGCCCATTGTGGGTCTTAAAACTCTTACTGGAGTCCTTTATAATTGGGATAAATAGAAAGTGAAAGCCACGGAAGCAAGAAACTGAAAGCAAGAAAACCTAGAAGAGAAGGGAAAGACCAGAAGATGCCACCATGTGCTTGCTATGTGACAGGAGTACAGGATCATCAGCAGTTGGTTTTGGGGAAGAAAATGTCATCTGATGATGCCTTTATTTGGGACATTTTTCTCAGCCTAAAAACTGTAAGCTAGGAAGCTAATAAATATCTATTGTTAAAGCCAGTATATTTCATGGTATCTGCTTTGAGCAGCTCGGCAATGCCCAAGTACAATTTCTTATGTATCACTTTGGGCCATTGTACACACAATTCAATGAATACCTACTCTGGGGATAAAGAGTTGGTCTCTGCTCTCAAGGGGCTCACAGTCTAAAGAAGGAAGTAGGTCAAATACAGCATTATATAGTGGCAATAAGTAGAAGTGTATACTAAATACAAAGGTCATTTAGAAGAAGAATAAACTTGGGGTTATGGGTTGTTTTAGTCTGCCAAAGGGCTGCTGATGCAAAGTACCAGAATTGGGTTGGCATTTATAAAGGGGATTTATTTGGGGTAAAAGCTTACCGTTCTAAGGCTGTGAAAAGTCCAGATTGAGGTACCATAAGAGGTGCTTTCTCACCAAACTCAGCTACCACATGGCAAAGCAAGATGGCCACCGATCTCTACCAAGGTCTCTGCCTTTCTGCAGCTGCAGGCAAAGCTGGCATAGGGCTTGTCTCTTACCAAACCTCCTCTCTCTCTGTCTCTGGGCTCAACTCTTTGAGCTTCTTGGCTTCTCTCTTTGCAGCTCAGCTATGGGTGAAACCTCTCTCACATGGCAGAATCAAATATGGTGTCTGTGTGTCTCTCTCTGGTTTTTTTTTTTATATATATATATTTTTAAAATTTTACCGGGAGGTCCTGGGGATCGAACCCAGTCCCTCCATATGGTAAACAGACACTCAACCATTCGAGCCACATCTGCCCCCCTGTGTGTCTCTCTCTGTATCTCCATTTTTTTTTTTATTCCCTCCCCCCATCCCCACCCCCAGATGGTTCTCTCATCTATCTGTTCATTGTTTGCTCGCCTTCTTCAGAAGGTACCATGAACCAAACCCCGGACCTTTACATGGGAGGCAAGTGTGCCACATCCACTCCCTGCAGGCTGCAGCATCCACTGGTTTGTGGTATCTGCTCATTTAGGCATCTGCTCCTTGGGGTGGGTACAGTGTCTAGCTCATTGTGGTGGGTAGGGCATCTGCTCATCATCTTTAGGAGGCACCAGGACCTGAATCTGGGACCTCCCATGTGGTAGGCAGGCACCCAACTGGTTGAGCTACATCTGCTTTCCTGTGTCTCCATTTTTATCAGACCCAGCAAGAGGGTGGAGACTCAACATGAATCATATCTCACTGTCATAGTCCAATAAAAAGCTCTAAATCGATATCATCAAGTAATCTAATCAAAGGGCCCTCAAGCAAATTTAATGCAATCAGATGGTATCACACCCATAGGAATAGATTAATTTAAAAACAATCTTTCTCTTTTGGGGATTCATAAAATAATTTCAAACTGCCACAGAGGAGGATACCCAGCATCCTAAAGGAAATGAACCTGTGACACAAGGCAGCATGTGACTGAAGGGAGCAACAAATGTTTGTTGAAGCAAGAATGAGCAGAAGCTGGCAACTCGAGGTAAGGTTGGAGAAGTTCCAGAAGGCAGCTCCTGATAGAGTTGTGGGATTATCAGATTCACAGCGCAGCCGAGTACACAATTGGACTCAAACTCAGCTCAAGCTTGGAGAAGACAGGCATCTCCCTGGGCATTTAGAGACTCTGGTGAGTGACTTGCCAACAGTCAAAACACAAATGGTTTGTTCAGTTTAGTAGATACCCAGAGACCCACAGATCCTCACACTCCAGGGACACTTGCCTTCTGTGTTACATAGAAATTCCAATAAACTGGAAATCAGCCTGGGAAACTCCTTGAGACACTTGTTTGTTTTGTAGTGGTATGTTGTCTTTCATTTTTTTAAAATTAATTTTTAAAAATTAAAATCTCCATATTATGTTTGTTGATTATAAAAGTGTCTATTAGCAAGGAGGTTGGTCAATAGATTATGATATATTCATACTGTAAATAACAGTATAGCCTTTGAAATGAAAAAGAGAGGCCTGTTATATGCACTGAAGTGAATGATGCTCCTAATAGAATAATGAAAAAAAATCCTTAAACATTCTGGATAAAGGCAATACTTCTCATGTTAAAAAAAAAAAAAAAAAAAAGGTGAAGGATTTTATAAAAGTAAAGGTTTATATAATCCCCCACAGATGCCCACACAATTTAATCTATATTACTTCAGATTTTTTATATGCAGTTGTAAACGTGTGTGTGTTTTATGCAAGAGTCAAAGCTGTACAGACTAATAGGACCTACATTTATTTGTGGTAGGAAAATTATCATTTACAACCACCACTGTTCCCCCAAAAAGTCCTTGATTTGCTGACAAAGGTGGGGGATGGGTGACAGTACAAATTGTAAAGGCTGGTTTGCTGTGCATTAGAAAGGGATCAAGGTTGAGGTGGACTGGAGAGAGAGAAGAAGAGGAAGGACTGTAGGGAGAAAAAAAAAAAAAAACAAGGAAAAAGAAAACCTTTGGCTAGGGAGAAGGGATGATTTTGAGGAGAAGATGCATGTCTGAGAGTAGGGAAGGAGTGGAATGAAAAGCTAAACCCCACATGCTGTGTTATCTGCTTTCCTAAAATCTTGAGTATGGCAGTTTGAGATTATTTTATGAATCCCCAAAAGAGAAAATTACATTTGTAAACTAATGTATTCCTCTGTGTGTGATAACCTTTGATTATATGAAATTCACTGAGGGGCCTCTGATAAAGATAATTGATAAAATCAATTTAGGGCTTCTGATTGGGCTCTGTTAGTAAGGCATAACTCAGGTTGTGTCCCCGCCCCCCTGGTGAGCTGATAAAAAAACAGACACACACTCAAGAAGACATGCCAGAAAAGAGAGGGCTCTGTCATTTTTCATCCTTGGACCCCTGGAAAAGATGAGCCATTTCCCTGATAGTTTGAAGCTGACCTTGGGAAGAGAGCCAAGACTGATAGAGAAGGCCCAGAAAGAAACGAGCCCTATGCCAGGAGAGAGAGGAAGCCCTGAGAGATAAGCCCTATGCCAGCCTACAACTGAGAGAAGGGAAGCCCAAAGAGAAAGGCTGAACCCTTGCAGAGATCAGCGACCATCTTGCTTCAGTATGTGGCAACTGACTTTGGTGAGAAAGCAACCTTGAGTTGGACTCTTTAGGGCCTTGTAACTTGTAACTTTTACCCCAAATAAATACCCTTAATAAAGCCAACAGATTTCTGGTATTTTTGCATCAGCACCCCTTTGGCAGACAAATACATTGAGTAAGAGTTGTTTTAAGGCATACATTTGCTTTGGGGAAGAGCTAAAAAATTTCCAAGTCCTCTTTAAAGGGAAACACTGGGTAATATCAGAAGCTGCCTAGTGAGGCCCAGTCACATCTGAGTTTCCATAATGCAATTTTTTTTAAACGAAAATGAAAGCCTAACCTAAGAGAAATGAGAACACAGGTCCACACAAAAACTTGTACGAACATTCACAGCAGCATTATTTATAATAGCCAAAAAGCACAAACAACCCAAATGTCCATCAGCAGATGAATGGATAAATAAAATGTGGTATATCCATATAATGGGATATTCAACCACGAAAAGGAATGAAATTCTGTTATTAAACATTATACTAAGTGAAAAAAGCCACATACTATATGATTCCACTTATATGAGGTGTCCAGAATAGGTAAATCCAAGAGACCGAAAGTAGTTAGTGATAGGGGGTGGGGGGATTTGAGGATGATGGCTAAGGGGTGGAGGGTTCTTTCTTGAGTAATGAAATATTCTAAAATATTCTGAAGTTGACTGGTGATGTATGTACAAATCTGTGAATATACTAAAACCATTGAATTAGATTTTAAATGGGTAAATTGTATAGTATACAAATTATATCTCAATAAAGCTGTTTTTGTTTTTTTTTAAAGAAAAAGAATTGGACCTTAGTATCCATTCTAGTGGCAGACCAGTGCAGGTACCAGTCTCTGGGGACCTTGTTAAAACCCAGATTCTGATTTAGTAGGTGTGGGGTGAAGATGAGCATTGCTGCAAACCTGCCAGGTGATGGGAATGCATTTTGAAGAGCAGGGTGGTAGACCCTCTAGGGTGCCCATCACCCAACAGCCCCTGCCATGTCAGTGCCACTGCTGACTGGCCCAGGAATGGACATCTAGCTCAAGCTGGGCCCATTGAGGGCTTCCATAATTGAGACTAGAACGTTAAGTCAATTCTGGGTCGCTGTTGGATGCCACAGCAGGGAGGTGTTGTCCCAGGCAGAGGCCTCATTTTCTGCCACGTGGATATTAAAGCAGTGAAAGCCAATCTGCAGAGAAAGAAGGTGCTGTGGGGAGAAGCAGAAAGGAGAGACCGTGCGGCCCCAGAGAGCCTAGTCCTGCTTCCTTCCACTCTGATCTTCCTGCCCTGCCGTTCTGTGAGCCGGTCTCACATCCTTCCCAAACTGTCTCCTTTTTGCTTGATAGTTTGAGTGACGTCTCTTCCTTCTGAATACCCCTGAGTAGTCACTGGGCTTTTTAATGGACATTTAAGTAGTTTGAAATTTTCTTTGTTACATATAGTGCTATTTCCCAACCTATTTTGCATACGTGTCCGATTATTTTCTTGGATAAATTCTTTATATTTTCTTTGCCACCAGAAAGGTTATACCAACTTAAACTCTCCCCAGTAGTGTGAGAGCATGCGCTAGTTTCTGAACTTACTTTCTGTTCCTCAACTATCATTGAAAAATTTGACAATCTGAAAGGAGAGTTCTAGCTTTTGCTGAACTTCACTTAGCCCAAATCCTTCAGATTCTCGTGATCAAGGCCAAGCCACCCCCCACCCCACCCCTCATGGTACAGTCTCGATTTCACCAGCATCTCAGCTGGGCTCCTCAGGCCCTGCTGGACACTTGCCTTGTTCTGCTGTGAACCGTCCCAAGCGGCATACTTTTCTGCTCCATTGCTAAAGGACTCTTCTCCTGAGCACAAGTCAGTGCTTCCCTAATTGTTGCCTGGTTCAGTTCGCCTTTGGGAGCCCACAGAGAAAACATCATCCCTCTCGTGTGAAAGCTCAGATGTCTCAGGCAGTACCTTTCCAAGCCCTGCTATAAAGTGGGATGCTGAGAATCCATGATTCCCAAAGAATTATGATATCTCAGTTCACAATTGTTATTCCCACTTTTCAGCTGAGAAAAAAAGACCCAGAGATTACCTCAAACATACAGGTACAGGACATTTTTTTAAAAAGTTTGTTGTGGCAATATAAAATTTGCCTTTTTAACTGTTTTTAAGGGTACAATTTAATGGCGTGAACATGTCCTTTTTAAATTATTATTGTAGTTTTATGTGTATATGTGTGTATAACATAAAATTTACCATTTTGACATTTTGATATATCTTTAAAAATAAGCCATTGACTTTTTTTATTATTATTATCATCATCATCATCACTAAATAATGTGCAGAACCAATATCCTTAACCCCACCCCTGAAGAAACAGTAGGAGTCATATGGGTGACAGTCAGATATCACCTGGCAAGCAAACCCCAATTCTACCAGGCCTCACATGCATGCCTCATTCAGTAACTAAAAATCCCCCGTCTGTGTGCTAGGCATTGTTCTAGGCCCTGGAGGTTCATTAGTAATAAAAAGGCCCTTCTCTCATGGAGCTTACATTCCATAGGAAAAGATATACAAATAAATACATGATGTTTATATGCTATACACGAATACCTAATGTCAGAGTGAATGTGCTCTGAAGAAAAATAGAGCAGGTTAAAGAGATGGTGAATGGACTTCCAGGAAGATGGCAGACTAGAAAGACAGGGGACTCTTCTCTCACAGAAAAATAGCTAGAGGACAGGCAGAAATGTCCTGGAAAGGAAATCTTCTAAGGTTTAGGACACCAGTAAAAGGCTGGACACCAACAGGAAGAGAGGGGCAAAGGAAAAGAATCGTGACAGAAAACTGTAAGTTAAAAACTGCAACTGCCGGCATCCTCGCCTACCCATACAGACAATTTTGAATTCTAATAGCTTGAGGCTAGGGGCTACAGAAAAAGGGGACCCCAGGGATCCACCTCCCAAGAAAGCGGGGAGAAAGAAGGGTAGAGCCTAAGCTTGACCCAGATTTTGAGAGGGCTGTCGAAATCTGCCATCTACTGGCAGACCAAAGAAGTCCACATAAAGTAAAAGTAAATAAGAGAGGCTTTTTCTGGCCTTTACAGCCTCCCTCCCCAAGATCCTAGGAAGTGGGTCTGCAACCCATTTCTGGGTCCGGGGCCCAGATTTGAGCAACTAACAGGAACAATCCTAAAGACCCAGAATAGGTTGAACTAAGAATCAAAGAACAACAGTAACACACAGGCTTCTGCTACTAAATCCCTACAAAAGAGACAGAAATTGAGCATCTGAGTAGACTTACGAACCTAATCAGATGCCTAGACATCAGCAAAAAATTACAAGCCATATAAGAAAATGGTAGAAATGGCCCAAGAAAAGACACAGGATTTGAGATAACTAATAAACAATATGCACACAAATTTCCAAACTCTTAATGAGTTGAAAGAAAATATGGCTAAAGAGATAAAGGACATCGAGAAGACACTGAACAAGTACAAAGAAGAATTTGAAAACCTGAATAGAAAAATAACGGGTCATGGGAATGAAAGACATGATAGGTGCGAACAAAAACACAGGCATATAACAGCAGACTCAATGATAGACGAAAGAATAAGTGATACAAAAGACAGAACAGCTGAAATAGAAGAGATAAAAGAACAGAGAAGATAATGGGGGAAAATTGAGCAGGGCCTCAGGGAGTTGAATGATAACATGAAATGCAACAATATACATGTCATTAGAGTTCCAGAAGGAGAAGAGAAAGTAAAAGGGACAGAGTATTTGAGGAAATCATAGCTGAAAATTGCCCAACTCTCATGAAAGAAATGAACTTACATATCCAAGAAGTACAGTGTACACCAATCAGAATAAATCTGGATAGACCTACTCCAAGACACATACTACTCAGAATGTCAAAGATAAAGAGAAAATTTTGAGAGCAGCACGGGAGAAGCAAACCATCACATACAAGGGATGCCCAGTAAGTCTTAGTGTGGATTTCTCATCAGAAACTGTGAAGGTGAGAAGATGATGGTATGATACAATTAGGATACTGAAAGAGGAAAACTGCCAGCTGAGATTTCTGTATCCAGCAAAATTGTCCTTCAAATATGAAGGTGACTTTAAACATTCACAAACAGAAACAGTTTGTAAAAAAGAATCCACCATTGCAGGAAATATTAAAGAAAGCCTTACAGCCTGAAAGAAAAGGACAGGATAGAGAGGCTGGAAGGAGAGTATAGAAGAAAGAATAGCAGAAAGGATAACCAAAAGAGCAAAAAGACAGACCAAAATAAGATATGACATATGAAAACCAAAGAATAAAATGGTGGAAGTAAATGATGCATTTACAGTAATATCTTTGAATGTGAATGGATTAAACTCCCCAATCAAAAGATATAGGATGACAGAATGGATTAAAAAACATGAGTCATCCCATATGCTGCCTACAAGAGACTCACCTTAGACCCAGGGATACAAACCAGCTGAAAGTAAAAGGTTGGAATAAGATACTCCAAGCAAACAGTAACCAAAAAAGAGCAGGAATAAAGTTAAAAAACAAAACAAAACAAAAAAAAACCATAGAACTGTACAACACAGAGTGAGTCCCAATATAAACTATAGACTATAGCAAATAATATAATATTAATAATATTATTTCATCAATTTTAAGAAAAAAAAAAAGAGCAGGAGTAGCTATATTGATATCAGAACAAACAGACATTAAATGCAAAAAAATTATAAGAGATACAGAATGCCATTATACATTAATAAAAGGGACAGTCCACCAGGAAGATACAACAGTCATAAACATCTATGCACCTAACCAGGGTGCCTCAAAATACATGAGACAAACTCTGGGAAAACTGAAGGGAGAAACAGGCATCTCTACAATAATCGTTGGAGACTTCAACACACCACTCACATCATTAGATAGAATAACTAGACAGAAGATCAACAAGGAAACAGAGAACTTGAACAATATGATAAATGAGTTAGACCTAACAGACATATATAGAACACTGCATCCAAACTCATCGGGTTATACATTCTTCTCAAGTGCCCATGGATCTTTCTCCAGGATAGACCACATGTAAGGGCACAATGCAGCTCTCAATAAATATAAAAAGATTTAAATTATACAAAGCACCTTCTCAGAACATAATGAAATAAAACTGGAAATCAATAATAGGAAAAAAAGTAAATTCACAAATGTGTGGAGGCTGAACAACACACTCCTAAATAATCAGTGGGTCGAAGAAATTGCAAGTGAAATCAGTAATTGAGACAAATGAAAATGAGAACACAGCTTATCAAAATTTACGAGATACAGCAAAGGCAGTCTTGACAGGGAAATTTATAACCCTAAACTCCTATATTAAAAAATAAGAAAGAGCTACACTCAAAGATTTAACTGAAAAACTAGAAAAATAATAGCAAACCAATCCCAAAGCAAGCAGAAGGAAAGAAAGAATAAAGACTAGAACTGAAATAAATGAAATTGAGAACAAAAAAAACATAAGAGAAAATCAACAAAACCAAAAGTGGGTTCTTAGAGATCAACAAAATTGACAAACCCCTAGCTAGACTAACACACACACACAAAAAAAAGAAGATGCAAATAAATGCAATCAGAAATGAAAGGGGAGAAGTTATGACTTACCCCACAGAAATAAAAAGGATCATAAAAGGCTACTATGAGAAACTATATACCAACAAACCAGACACCTATATGAAATGGGGAAATTTCTAGAAACAAACAACCTACACTGACTCTACAAGAAATAAAATAACTTAACAAACCAATCACATTTAAAGAGATGAATCAGTCATCAAAAATCTCCCAGCAAAGAAAAGTTCAGACCAGATGGCTTCACAGGTGAATTCTACCAAGTATTTAGAAAGGAATTAACACCAATCCTGTTGAAACTCTTCCAGAAAATTGAAGAGGAGGGAAAATTACCCAACACATTTTATGAAGCCAACATCACTCTAATACCAAAGCCAGATAAAGACACTACAGGAAAGAAAATTACAGACCAGTCTCTAATGAACATAGATGGAAAAACACTCAACAAAATACTTGCAAATAAAATCTGGGTGGTCCCAGATTCAATTCCCGGTGCCTCTTGGAGAAGGTAAGCTGGTGCAACTGGCAGGTGCAGTGAGTTGGCACAGCAAGATGATGCAACAAAGAGACAAACAAGAAAGACAATGAGAGACACAACAAACCAGAGAGCTGAGGTGGCTCAAGTGATTGAATGTCTCTCTCCCACATGGAAGGTCCTGGGTTCAGTTCCTGGTGCTTCCTAAAGAGAAGACGATCAGACAAAGAAAGCACACAACAAATGGACCTAGAGAGCAGATAGCGACCACAAACAACAAGGGAGGGCAAATAAGTAAGTAAAATAAATCTTAAAAAAAAAAAAAGACACATCATGACAAAGTGGGATTTATTCCTGGTATGCAAGGGTGGTTCAACATAAGAAAATCAATCAATGCAAAACAACACATTAACAAATTGAAGGAAAAAAAACCACGATTATCTCAATCAATATAAAAAAGACATTTGACAAAAAGCAGCACCCTATTTTGATTAAAAAAAAATTCAAAAGATAAGAATAGGACTTCCGGGAAGATGGCGGACTAGTAAGACACGGGAATCTCTTCTCCAGAAAAATAGCTAGAGGACAAGCGGAAACAGCCCCGAAAAAGATCTTCTAGGGTTACGGACAGCAGGTGAAGGCTGCACACCACCCAGAGGAGAGAGGGACAGAAGAGGGAAATCGCGACTACAGAAGTGTGAGTGGCAAGTAGCAGCTTCTGCTGCTGCCGGCACCCTCCCCCACACTCTTCAGAATTCTCGGGCCCCTGGGCCTGTGACCACAGACAAAGGGGGCAAAAGCATTCTTAAAAAAGAACGACGTGGGAGGAATTTCACTGCCTGACCTTACAAAGCTACCGTGATCAAAACAGCATGGTACTGGCATAAAGATAGACAGTGGAATAGAATTGAGAACCCAGAAATAAACCCTCACCTATACAGTCAATTTGTTTTTGACAAACCTACCAAGCCCACGCTAACGGGAAAAAACAGTCTCTTCAACAAATGGTGTTGGGCGAACTGGTATCTATAACCAAAAGAATGAAAGAGAACCCCTATCTCACCCCATATACAAGAATCAACTCTAAACGGATCAAAGATCTAAATATAAAAGCCAGGACCATAAAACTACTAGAAGAAAATGTAGGGAAACATCTTCAAGACTTGTAGTAGGTGGTGGTTTCTTGGACCTTAACACCCAAAGCACGTGCAACAAAAGAAAAAATAGGTAAATGGGACCTCCTCAAAATTAAACACTTTAGCACCTCCCAAGACTTTGTCAAAAGGGTGAAAAGGCAGTTGACTCAATGGGAGAAAATACTTGGAAATCACATGTCCTTATGATAAGGGTTTTATATCCACGCTATATAAAGAGATGCCACTAACCAACAATAAAAAGACAAATGACCCGATTAAAAAATGGGCAAAGAACTTGAATAGATATTTGTCCATAGAAGAAATACACTCGGCCATAAAACACATGAAAAAATGTTAAATTGCACTAGTGATTAGGGAAATGCAAATCAAAGCTACAATGAGATATCATTTCACATTTATTAGAATGGCCACTATTAAAAGGACAGAGAACTGCAAGTGCTGGAGAGGATGTAGAGAGATAGGAACTTTTACTCACTGTTGGTGGGAATGTAGAATGGTACAGCCACTGTGGAGGTTGTTTGACAGTTCCTAAAGAAGTTAAATATAGATGTGCCACATGACCCTGCAATACCACCACTAGGTATATGTCGAGAAGAACTGAGAGCCATGACACGAACAGACATCTGCACACCGATGTTCATAGCGGCATTATTCACAATTGCCAAAAGGTGGAAATAACTCAGGTGTCCATCATCCAAAGAATGGAAAAACTGTGGTCTATTCACATGATGGATTATGCAGCTGTAAGAAGAAATGAAGTCGTAAAGCATATGACAACATGGATGAACCTGGAGGACATTATGTTGAGTGAAGCAAGCCAGATACAAAAGGACAAATACTGTATGATTGCACTACTATGAACTAAATATTTTGTGTAATCTCATGGAGTTACTAACTTGAATATGGGTCACCATTAAATAGAATGAGGTTAGAGAATGAAAGCTGAGGGTTAACTTGTGCAGAATTGTTTAAAAAGATGTGTGTTAATCTTTGGAAATGAGTAGAAAAGGTAAAAGCCCAACATGATATTGGTAACTAGCCGTACTATTATGTGAATATGAAAGTGGTTTAAACGCAAAATCTAAGTTCATGTATACTACTAAAAGGAAAGCTAAAAAAATTTAACATGGAACTGTATAGCATAATAAAACCACATTTAAAATATGAATATGGGTAAAATTCCTTATTTAAGCCCATCTTTCTTTGAAACTGAACAAATGTATGTTAATACTACAAGATGTTAATATCAGACAAAAAACACATTATGCCAAGTGAAAGAAACCAGACACAAAGTATTACATATTGTGTGATTCCATTTATATAAAATGTAAGTATAAATCAATTTATAAAGTTAGATCAGTGGTTTTGTAGGGCTGGAGAAGGACTGCTAACGGGTGTGGCGTTTGTCTTTGGAGTTAGGAAATTCATCTAAAATTTTTTGTCGTGATGAATGCACAACATTGTGATTATACTAATAGCCATTGATTATATTCTTTGGCTAGAGCTATGGTATGTGAATATATCAATAAAATTGCTTAATAAATAAATAATTATGCAAGAATAGCCAGAAATAGCAGCAATGTACAGCAGCGAAAGCATACAGATTGAGAGGTGAAGTATTTTCTTGTCTGTTTTTTGTTTATTAATATTATTATTGAAATAATGAAAACGCTTTAATAATATTGGTGTGAATGCACAATTGTTATTATATCAAATATCATTGATTGTACACTTTGGATGAATTGTATGCTTTATTATATATTAATAAAATTGATTTGTTAAAAAAAATAGATAGTGAAGCATAATGCTCTTTGAGACAGGGTTGTCTGGAAAGGCCTCTCTGAGGAGTTGAAGTTGAGCAGAAACCAGAAGAAAGTGAAGGCAAGCTTTGGAGGTGTCTGAGGGATGTTCTGAGTGCAGCTCAGTTCTTAACCACTTTGCCGTTGTGTAGACCAAGCCCCAAAGGCCGGTGAGATTGGAGGTGCTTACCTCTGGGAGCCTTTAAAAATACCCATGCACTGTTCGGTCTTTTCACCTTGGGGGTGTATACACGAACCTACACGGTGATAAAACCATGTAGAACTTCACACACACACACACACACACACGAGTACAAATAAAAACCAGACAACTCTGAATCAGATGGGTGGATTGCATCAATGTCAGGAAGTCAGGCAGGCCTCCCAAGGACGGCAGAGATGGCAGGCAGCCACTCCCCATCCCTTTCTTCTAGGTCACACGGCCTTCCATCTCTGTCTACACACCAACTTCCTGTATTGACACCTTATTCCTTGGGCTCCACAATTTTGATTTGTCATGGCTTCAACTCCGCATGACCTTTCAGTTCCAGAGTCCATGCTTCCCCTCACCCTGCCTCCGTCTTCACTTCCACATTCTCAGTGGAATCCCATAGATCCAGCCGGGCCAGGCGTCCACCCTAGAGCAGCCAGCCAGGCTGGGGTGGAGGGAGGGCCATGTTGTGTGTGGGACTGCCTAAGCCCACCCCTTCACGGGGAGTTGGTGGGGTTAGACAATGCCAAAGGGCTATTTGGGGCATACACCTGCCCAAACTCATTGACAGCCTCAGAGGAGGCAGAGTGGGATAAGGAAATGTCTCCTGCTTCCCCCCAGGGCGGTCCTGTCCCTCAAATGTTTCCAGTGTTGTCAAAATGCCCACAAGGAGATTAGCTACAACTATTGTGTCAATGTTAAATTTCCTGAACTTGATAACTCGATTACGTAAGAGAATATCCTTGGTAAAAATTCAAACACAACCAAGTATTAAGAGGTAAAAGGGCATGTTGTCTGCAACCTACTCATTGATTGGCCAAAAAAAGGAATGGAATCACACAGTACGTGGTCCTTTGTGAATGGCTTATTTTGCTTAGCATCATGTTTTCAAGGTTCGTCCCTGTTAGAACATGAGTCAGAACTTTATTCCGTTTTACGGCTGGATAATATTCTGTTGTATGGATAGACCACAATTTTCCTAGCCACTCCTCAGTTGATGGACACATGAGTTGTTACCACCTTTCGGCCATTGTAAATAGTGCTGCTGTGAACATTTGTGTACAAGTGTTTGGGCACCTCTTTTCAATTCTTTTAGGTATATGACCCTGGCCTCTTGATTCCCTCATTCCACTGTCTACCCGATATTGTCCCTGTAGAGTCGTGTTGTTTGTAACTCCCATCTTTGAAGGACACCAATGGGTAGCTCCATCCAGCTCTTGGAGGATAGGACTGAAATTCTACTCTGCCCACGGGGTGGCGCTGGCACTTAGCATCTCACAGCGGTGGCGGGAGCTGCTGGGTTCTCCAGGCTGCATGAAAAGCTCCTTGTGTCCTTTAGTTCACAGGAAGTGGAGCACTTCCTCTTGGGTTTTGGAAGGCTAAATGCAGACACAGCAGCTTTACACCCAATACTCCTGTGGATGACCCTCATCCAAAGAGAGATTAAGTTGTTCATAACCTGAGAACTTTGTTTTCACTTGAGACAGCTAATGTACTAATTGGGTCCTGTCACTAAAAGTACAAGGAGATTAATAAGTGTCTGAGATATCATAACCAACGGTACAGACATTTCTTCATAGATAGCATTTCCTTTGTTAGTTATCAGCTTAAAAAGTTTTTCTTAACGATTGCAGTGAGTCTGATTCACAGACCTTGAGTGCAAGAAACATTACATTTCTCTCTTTTTTTTTTTTTCCTTCAAATTCACTCTTAAAGAGATTCTTCCAGCATTTTATGTCATATTAAAAGATTGTCACTGACACCAATGTCCATCAATAGGGGCCTCTCCAGTTTCTGTGTCCCCTTCTTTAGGCAATAGCCTCAATTTTCTTTTGGGGATCCATCCCTGCCTCATTCTCAGACCACATGGACTAACGGGGCTTCGAGCCTGACTCCAAGAGTGGACCCTATGACTCAGGTCTAAGCCAATCACCGCATCTCACCCATAGTGATTGGCCAGGGGGCTGGGCAGGTCACATCAACTGGACCAGTCAGAGTGAACTTCAGAGTCCATGGAGGGGCCAGCAAAAGGGACTTGAGCTTGGCAGAATGTGAGGCTGGAGCTTTTGAGGCCACTTGGCTCTTCAAATAATCCAGATCTGCCAGAAACTAAAGTGAATATAGCCTGAAAGTGAAGCCAACATGGCAGAGGTGAAGATGGAAAATTTTAAGCCTCTGAATAAAGCCAAGACTAGTGCCACCTGTCATTGGACTTTTGGAATATGTGATGGGTCAATGCTCCTCTTTGCTTAAGCTTGAATTTGAATTTCTGACCCTTGCAACCAAAATATTCCTAATTCATGTACTGTCTATATAGGAAACCTCAGAAATAATGTCACCCTACCCAGTGAGATTTGGATTAAGTTTGTGGTTAAGTTTAGGCATAGGGAAGGTATTGCATTACATCTCGAGTGGGTAAAGAGAGTTTTCTTTTGTTTGGAGAGTATATTGAAAAGAAGGTGTTGTAATGACTGTCAAATCGCAGGGTGGTATTTTGCAGTGAGGCAGAGATTGTTAATTGCCTCCCCAAATTTTTAGCTAGGCACATTGATGCCCAGCTAAATGATGATATTTCTTATCCTCCTTTGCAATTTGGTGTGGCCACGTACCTAAATTTTTGTCCAAATGGAAATGTTAGGCACAACTTCTGCCAAGTCTCCTTAAAGGAAAAGGGTCCTAACTTGTTTCATCCTTTCTTCCAACCTGTTGCCTGGAATGTTGATACAATGGTGGAGTGTTAACAGCCATATTGAACCTTGAAGGTGCAGGCCACACTCTAGGAAGGATGGAACATTGCAGTGGTGGGAGCGTGCGGCCCGTAAAGACTTTGGGGAATAACTATAACAGCCCTTGGCTGCCCACTTCTAGACTTCTTTTACCTAGGAGAGAAACAAACTTTGATCTTATTCAACTACTATCTGCCTGATAACACATGGGGACTAGGAGCAGAAAGGAGGAGTGGAAGAATCAGAATCGTAAAACTCAGAGAAATACCTGCTATAAACCTAATGCTAGCATTGCTTCCCTAGCTCCTAATTAGTAAAATCTTACATTAAAATAAAAGTGTGTTTAGTGTCTAGGGGGATGATGCAAGCCCCAAACCGTATAATCCCAGGATTTGGGGATGGCTAGTCTTCACTTATCATGACGCTTTACTGAAAAAAGATTGGAAGCATAGGGCGGAGGCAGGGAGGGCAGAAAATATGATCACCTTACTCCCTAAGGAGGCCTGGCCTATGATAGGTGCTACTAGATACTTCCTGAAATTAAGGAATAAATGAATGAATGGATTAAATAAAATGAAAAAACATCAAAAACAAATTTCCAAGGTGATCTGGAAAGAGTATTGCTCCAAGGGGATGGCAATCGAAAATCCCCTCGTTTATCTTCCCCAAGTTGGCTTGGGTGTTTCCCAAACCTTGTGAAAGATATTAAAGTCATTGTGAACAAAAGTTTATGAACTTGTTCAACCTGAATGGCTGGAAGGAGACTCTCGGGTCTGGGAAGTACCAGTAATCCTGTTTCCCAAGGTAAAACTTTGCTTACCAATGCTATTACTAAGATGATTTTAGGTCTACAAAGGCAAACTCTTTGTTTTAATTAATATGTATTTGTAAGCCATCCAAAATTTTCAAATAAGGCCAAGAGATAAAATGCATATCCTTTCAGTGACATACCAAAGCACTCTTTAACAGTATGATCAGATTCTTCAGGATAGGTCAGCAAACTAGAATCAGTGGGCCAAATCCAGCCTGTCACCTGTTTTTGTACAGCCCTTGAACTAAGAACGCTTTTTCCATTTTTAAAGGGCTGTAAAATAAAAAACAAAATATGTAACAGAGCAATTTTATAGCCTGTAAAGCCTGATGTATTCACTATTTTGGCCTCATATAGAAAAAGTTTGCTGACCCCTGTTGCGGGAGATTGTACCATTGTTTGAATTTGCTGTTTACTAAGGGTTCGGTCTGTAAAGTGTGAAATAAAAATGAAAATGATTTGTGTGTGTAGCAGTTTGGTATTATTTATGAATTCCAAAAATAGATATTGGTTATGTTTTCAGTTATTAAATGTACAAAATAAAGTTAAAAAAAATAGATATTGGTTTATGTTTGTGAATTGGTCTTTTCCTCTCGGTACATTAGATTGTGTTGGATTCAGAGGTTTCACTCTTACTTGATTAAATTATGATTAAGGCTTTGATTGGACCACATCAGTAGGCTGTTAAGTCCCCGCCCCTCGGTGGGTGGAGACTCACAGAGAAACTGCACTGCAGAGAAGGGAGGTTGGAGTTTTGGTGTGGAGCCCTGGGAAGTAAACACAGAGAAGCAGATATGTTGAAGAAGGAGAGGGGGTTCCATTAGGCACGGCAGAGTCCCTGGGAAGAGATGAGCCATTTGCCTCATAGTCTACTGCTGGCCTTGTGGAGAAAGCAGAGCAGCTGAGCCTGGAGAGAAACAAACCCTGGGAAGAGAGGAACCCAGGAAGCCTGAACCCTTGCAGACATTGGCAGCCATCTTGCTCCAACATGTGGCAACAGACTTTGGTGAGGGAAGTAACTTATGCTTTATGGCCTGATAACTGTGAGCTTCTACCCCTTTATAAAAGCCAACAGATTCTGGTATTTTGCATCAGCACTCCTTTGGCTGACTAATACAGTGTGGTAAAAAATGAAAACCCTTGGGAAACGGACGTGGCTCAAAGGTTCGGCGTCCGTCTACCATATGGAGAGACCAGGGTTCGATCCCCGGTACCTCCCGGTAAAAAAAAAAAAAAAAAAAAAAAAAAGCTTTTAAAAAAATGAAAACCCCACAGTTATAATTTCTTGCCTTATGGAAGTTAACCAATTTTTTTATCTAACCTAGCAATCGTGTGTGTGTAGTTAATGGCTTTTTTCTTAAACTTTTTATTTGAAATAATTTCAAACTTCCAGGGCAGCTGCAGAGAACTCTAACATAGCCCCCATCCAAATATCCAAATCTACCGAAATTTAACATTTTGCCACATTTATCTTGTCATTCCATCCATTTATATCTACATGTCTATCATCTATCCATTTTCTGAACATTTGAGAGTAGATTGCATACATCATGCTCCTTGAACAAGTACTTCAATGTACATTTCCTAAGAACAAAGATATTCACTTATGTAACCACCTTCATTCAGCACAGTTACCAAGTTCAAGAACTTTAGCATTGATATAAAAAGCTCTCTGCCTGTATTCCAATTTTTGCCATTGTCCCGGTAATGTCCTTTTGGGCCTTTTCTCCCCCATTTTTAGATCCAGTCCAGGATCATGTATTTCATTTAGTTGTTAGTTTCTCTTTAGTCTTTTTTTCAATTGTGGAAAACATGTATACATGAACTTTTCCATCTCAACCACTCCCAAATTTACCATTCACTGGGATTAATCACATTCACAATGTAGTGCTACCCCCACCACTACCCATTACCAGAACTTTCTCATTACCATTCCTAGAAACCTTGCACCCATTGTGCATTAATTCCTCATTCTCCCTCCCTGCTCCTACCCTGGTAACCTGTAGTCTATTTCAGTCTCTATGAATTTGCATGTTCTAGCTATTTCATGTAAGTGGAATCATACAATGTGTCCCTTTGTGTCTGGCTTATTTCCCTTATAATGTCTTCAAGGTTCACCCTGTTGTAGTGTTTATCAGAATTGCATTCTTTTTTACAGCTGAATAATAATTCCATTTTATATATGTATTTTATATATATGTATCACATGTGGTTTATTCATCTGTTGATAGACTTTTGGGCCGTTATCTATCTTTTGGCTATTGTGAATAATGCTTCTGTGAACACTGGCATACAAATCTCTCTCTGAGTCCCTGCTTTAGGTTAATTTGGGTGTGCATGTAGAGCTGGAACTGCTGGGTCATATGGTAGTTCTGTGTTTAAACTCCTGAGGAACCACCGAACTGTTTTCCATAGCAGCTGCACCACTTTACATTCTCACCAATAACTGAGGGTTGCTATATCTCCGTGTCCTCACCACTACTTCTTTTCTTAAAAAAAAAAAAAAAAAAAAAGCCATTCTAATGGGTGTGATTGTACTTTTGATTTGCATTACCCTAATGACTAATGACTTTGAGCATCTTTTCATGTGCTTACTGACCATATGTAGATCTTCTTTGGAGAAATGACTGTTCAAGTCCTTTGCCCATTTTTTAACTGGGTTGTCTTTTTTGTTGTTGATTTGTAGGAGTTCTTTATATATTCTGGATATTAAATCCTAATCAGATATAAGGTTTCCAAATATTTTTTCCCCATTCTGTTGATTTTCTTTTCTAACCCAGCAATCATAGTCTAACATCCCTTTATTAAAATGTTGACAAATAGCAAGTTTCTCAAAGTGATTTTCAAATCTACTTTACCATCTTACTGGTTCCCTCATTAATTAATGAGTTTAATTAAATCCTTGATCTGTGTCCATTTTATATTTGTAAAGGAATCATGCTGTTAACTTTTGAAAATTAAGACTTTGACATGCATTTATTATTGCTTAGGGCAGATATTAAGCAGATAATAGTGGTATTCCCATTTACACAAAGGGCATAAATTATAGGCATATAACCCAGGGATGTTCAAACCTTTAGGAAGTGAACCTAATTGTTTGGAACCTGGAAAGTAGGTGAAATACAATGGGAGTAGCCCCCTAGGGAGCCTTCTTCTCTGCCCATAGTCAGCTGGGCCCTCCTGTGCTCCCATGATGCCATGATCTCTTCTCTCCAGTGTATTTGGTATTTGTATGTATCATAATCATCTTTTATAATCATCTTTTGTGTTTGTCTCCCCTCCCCAGATCCTGATAGGAACTGACTCCACTTTGTATCACCAAAACTTCAGAAGGCACCCAACACACGTCTATGATGGCCAATGTGAAGGGGGCATGACCCCTTCTTCTCCAAGGCCCAGCCAGGGTCGGAGTCTCTCTGCCACATTCTTACAACCCCTTCCTTCTGATCACCTATGCTCGTGGCTATGTAGATCCCTGTGTTCAATGCCTTTCTCCTCAGGTAGATTTTAAGTGCCAGGAAGGTAGTCAGCTCTTCCTGTTGAACAGTCTCTGGGCTGCCATGTATCCCAGCATGCAGTGCTCCACTCTGTGCCCGGGAGGAGGCAGCAGTGCAGGGTGGGAGAGCAGCAGCTGGCTCTGGGGAGCGGGTTCAAAGCGCTGCCCTTTGCCCCTAGGTCCATGTGTCAGTTGCATTATCATCAAACTAAAATCTAGACTCATTTTAATGACTGTGAAACCTCATTTTCATCTTGAAGCAATACCAACTAGAATTATCCCTTTATTGTCAACTGATCATAAAACCCCATTCTCCTGAGTCACTTATTCCAGGTATGAATAGTTGTAGAACAATTAGATATGTTACTTGTATTTTATTTCAAATGTAATGACATTGTTTTACTTTCATCATTTTTCCATTGCTTTCTTTTTATGTCTGTTAAATACTATTTTTTTTTTAATGTAGAGCAGGTGATCTTTTAAACTTTGATTTAAATAAAAAAGTGAGTTGATTTAAAGAGAAAAAAAAAATGTAACAGTATGCATATATGTCCCAAAAAGTATACATATGTGGCAAAAGTTATGGAGCACTATTCAAATAACTAAAATTAGTCTTCCAAAGAAGAGGGATTGTTTATCATGATGTGGCTTAGTGTCAGTGAAATAAGGCCAGGGGTTGGCCAGTGAGCTTCATCACCCCTCTGACACTGTATGCAAAGGTTGGATAAAAGAGGTTTATTTTTCTTAGGAGAGGGTCAGAGTTTTCCTCAAATTCTCAAAGGAATCTGCAACCCCAAAATGATTCCAATAACAACTTTAATTGAACTATTTTTGCTCCAGTTCTGCACTCACCAAGTGTATTAGTCTGCCAAAGAGGTGCCGATGCAAAGTACCAGAAATCTGTTGGCTTTTATAAAGGGTATTTATTCGGGGTAAAAGCTTGGTTACAAGGCCCTAAAGAGTCCAACTCAGGTTTGCTTTCTCACCAAAGTCAGTTAACCACGCATTGAAGCAAGATGGTTGCCAATCTCTGGCTGAGCTCTGACTTCCAGTCTGGGCTTCCTCTTCCTCTTGAGGCTCTCTGCTTAAGTGAGGTCCTCTCTCTTGGCGTAGGGCTTGTTTCTCTCCGGGCCTCCTGTATCAGTCTCGGCTCTCTTCCCAAGGTCAGCTGTAAGCTATCAGGCAAAATGTCTCTCTCTCCCCAGGGCTTTAGCTGTTGAGCCTTCTCCTTGCTGTCACATGGCAGGAGTCTCCGTTATATCAGACCCAGCAAGGGGGTGGGGACTCAACTGAGTCACACCCTCCAACACAGCCCAATCAAAAACCCTAAATTGATTTTACCAAGTAATCTTAATCAAAGGCCCCCTCAACTGAATTCAATATACCCAGAATAGATTCGTTTACAAACATAATCTTTCTGTTTTGGGGATTCGTAAATAATCTCAAACTGCCACACCAAGAAATCTTCCAATTACTAATTTTATAGTACTAATTACTAATTTGCCAGGTGCCTTGATTTCAGCAAAGCAGTGTCCTCAATAGGAGATTCAAAAAGTCCAGAAAATATAGAACTCACTTAAAATGAAGTTGACATTTGCTTTCCAAATAAATCTCTTATGAAACTGGTCCAGCATGAATCTATCTGATTTGGTCTGACCAAATTTTGAATTAAAAAAAATTAAAAAACAAACAAAACCAACCTTAGACATTGTGTCTCCTTCCAAGTTTATCTTCGCCTCTCTGGGGTAGAGGCTGTGGGTCTTCTTTAAGAGTTACCGCTGGTGCCTGGCACAGGGCCTGCCCCAGGGATCTGTTAGTTAAAGGCCTGAAGCTCAAAGCTATGAACCCACAGCGGGGGACGGGGGTGGGGGTGGGGGTGGGGTTGCTGTAGTCTACTAGAAACACTGGGAACACTGGGTTATTAGGGTGGAGGAAGAATTACCCAAGAAGTTAAGAACAGCATTGTTTTTAATGATTTTCAGTCCAGAATACAAAGCAAGGTGCTAGACGTTGCCTCAAATACTGATACAATTTTAAACAATGGCTTATTTTTCCCCCACAAAGGCAAGTTACAGAAATCTATCAGATGGACAGGATGAGATGTTTGAATCTATCTTTAAAAATCGTCCAGAAAAGCTAGTAGTATTGTTGCAGTTCAAAAGACTTTCTGTATGTTCTCCAACCACCGCCCCCACTCCCATCCATGCTGTTTATCAAACCAAATTCCGGGACTTTCTTGACCAGAGAGATTTGTGGGAAGAATTTCTCTTTTAAGACTTTCAGCGTGCAAAGGTTGTTTTTCTTGGTTTTGTTGCTGAATCTCATTGAACTTTCCATCGCTGGGTGATGCAGGAAAGTCAGGGTGGTTCTTTTATGAGTTCTTCTGAGGAACTTTGATTGTGACCTGTAAGGGAAGTGCAGAGAAGCTGTTAAATCTTGGTTCTCCCAGGTTTGTTAGCACCCTCAGCAAGGTGCTGCCCGAGTAGGAAGACAAGGGGCTTTTCTTACTTCTAACATCTTGTTGACCAACCTGTGTATTTTATGTGAGACCCTACTCCATACCTGCTTAACACAGGGGTTCCCAAAGAGAAGAGATTGTGCCCCCCCCCTCAACTGGGCAATGTCTGGAGATAAGTTGTTTTTTTTTTAACTTCACTTTTTGTGTAGGTTTTTTCTTTTCATTTGTTTTTATTTTGTGCTTGCACAAGTTGTACTATTGAAAAATTGAGATTGTATAAACTGGATCAAAAGCTTCAAGATACCAAAATCTCGTAGCTGTCAAGGAAAAAGTTGTTATACTGAAACAAAAACAAAAACGGGGGGGATGAGTGGTGGGGAATGGGAAGTTAACATTTAAAGTGTCCCCGGCTCCTATTTAGAATGGTGGGAATGTTTAGTAATGGATGTTGGTGGTGAAACAGCACTGCGAACTGTAATTAGCAGCACTAAAGTATGTATCTGGATGGAGTTAAAAGGGAAAATGTTAGCTTGTATATATGGTAACAGAATTTTTTTTTTAATCCATGGAACTTCACAGTGAACCCAAAGTTACGCCATGGACTATAGTTAATAATACAATTATAAAAATGTGTTATCAAGAATTGTAATAAATGGTGGTGGTAAGGTGGTATACGAGAATCCTTTAGTTTATACGTGATTGGAGATAATTTTAATTGCCATACCTGGGCGGGGGGGGGTTTGCTACCGGCACCTAGTGGGACGCTGCCCAACACCCTACAACGCACAGGACGGCCCACACACAGAATTATCCAGACCCAAATGTCATCGGTACTGAGGTGAGAAACCCTGGGCGAGGTCTGTATTTTCCTCCATAAGAATCAAAGAAGGAAAAAATGATGTGCAAAAGCTTTCAGATATCTTAGTGCGTTAGGATTCGGGTTCAGAGAGATTTGGGGGTGAATCCCACTCTACCCCTTATGGGCAGGTACTTCACGGCTGTGTGCTTCATTTTCTCAGCTGTGAAATAGGGATAACAATAGTATCAATTTGATGGAGTGGTCTTGGGGATGAAATGGGGTAATATACATTAAAAAGCCTGACACATGGGAAGCGGCTGTGGCTCAATCAGGGGGGCTCCCATTTACCATATGGGAGGCCCCGGGTTTGGTTCCCGGGGCCTCCTGGTGAAGGCAAGCCCGCCCGCACGGCGTGGTTAGGTGACCCAGCGAGCACAAGCAGAAAGGGGGAGATAAATGAATAAATAAATAAATAAAATCTTTAAAAAGATATATATTTAAAAAAAAAAAAAAAAAAAAGCCTGACACAGATTCTGGCACAAAGCACTCAGTAAAAGTGAATTTAAAAGAAAATCTCTTGGGAGTGGATGTAGCTCAAGCACTAGAGCGCCTGCTTCCCACATGGGAGGTCCTGTGTTCGGTTCCTGGTGCATCCTATAAACAAACAAAAAAAAAAACGAGCAAACAAACGAAAAAACCAACTCAGGGGAGCTGATGTGGCTCAGTGGTGCTGATGTGGCTCAGTGGTTGAGCGCTAGCTTCCCACATACGAGGTCCCGGGTTCAATCCCTGGCCCCGGTACCTCAAAAAAATATATAAATAAATTTCTCACCCATCCTCCCCCTTCTACATACTTGTCTTCTGAAAACTCCCTATTTTTGTTAGTGTCATCATTTGAGCCCCCAAAGCTCAAAATACAGGCATCTTTATTTTGAGCACTAAGCATAGAGTCCAGTACATGGTAGGTGGACCATATGGATTAGCCAGCTTGAATCACCTTGACTTCTTTCACTGGAAATCCTCTAGCCATCAAATGCTGCCAACTCTTTCTTCCAAAGCCTTCTCCAGTTCTCCCCATCATCTCAGTACCCAAGGCCTCACCTCAAGCCTGTCCTTTCCAGGCTTTCCCATCACCCTCCAGGCAATCCTTAGATACCGCAATTCCTTGGGGCTCAGTACCAGCCCTCCCCTTCCCTCTCACTCCACACCTAAATTATCTTGTCCATAACTGTCATTTCCGTGAACAGTTTTAGGTGAGTGACATCTGTCTATTTCAAATCCAGATCTCACCTCCAAACCCATCTATCCAACTTGGTTCTTTTTCCACGTTTCCTCTTGGATTCACACGCATCCCTGAAGCTCAGCCTGCCTAAAGGGACACGTGGACCTTAGTGTCCCTACCATAGAAATGACTCCACCATCCATCTCCTAGTTGTTCAGCCCAGAAACCTGGGAGTCATCTTTGATTCCTCTTCTGCTTTCCCTCCCTATATCCAAATAGTTCCCAAATCCTGTGGCACCTTCCTCCTGGATTTCTCAGATCCATTCATTTCCCTGCACAGCTGTGGCACCTCCCTGGGTGTATCCCTCTCTCATCTTGCGGCTGTCTGGTTAGGACCAGTCTCTCATCTCTGCTCTAGCCCCACAGTCCATTCTCACAGTAGTCCAAGTGAGCTCTTATAATTTTTTAATAGCTTTATTGAGATAGTTACATACCATAAAGTTTGCCCATTTATGGTATACAATTTAATGATGTTTCATATATTTACAGAGCTGTACAACCATCACAATATAATTTTCAAATGTTTTCAGGATTCCAAAAAGAAACCTTACACCCATTAACAGTCCCACCCTACTTCTTCCCCACGCCTTCCCCCAAATCGCATATTCACTTTGTCTCTATAGATTGGGGAGGGCTATCTTTTTAAAAATGAAAACCTAGCTATTTCACTTTCCTGCTTAAATTGCTTCCAGAGCCTCCCAAGACTCTTAGGAAAGAGACCAAACCCCACACCACGGCTGACAAAGCCCCATGTGTTCTCGCCTTTCCAGCGTCATCTCCAGGTGCTCTCCCCACTTAACTGCTATGTCTTCTACCACCAGCAGCTTCTGTTCAGTTTCTTGAAGAGCTATGTTTTCTGCTGCCACAACTTTTACATAAACTGTGCCCTCCACTTAGTTCTTCCTCTCCTCCCTTCACCAATTTGACTTCTGCCCACCCTTGAGGTATCAGTCATGAAAGTACGTGGAACTACTTCTCCTTAACACTGATCACATTCTAGGATTTAAGACCTTCCATCAAGTGGTTCCAGTTTTCTATCCAACTGCATCCCCCAAAACTCAACACAAACTTTCTGCCCACATTGGGCCGGCCATCTTGCTGCCACACTGCTCTTGTGCATTTTCTGATATGTGATGGGATATCTGGGAACTGGGTGGGCTAGGGAGGAAGCAAGATGGGCTGTGACTGATAACTACTGAAGCTGTTCGATGTGTACCTGGGGGTAAGTTATACCATTATCCCTACTCTTGCAAAAATTGGAAAATTTCCACGTTAAGCTTTTTTTTTTTTTTTTAAGTTTATTTTTATTCCAGTGAGCTTTTTGAGATAAGTTGTCCTATTTATCTCTTTATTCCCAGGGCTTAGCCTGTAGGACTGAGCCAAAGCCCTTTATTCACCTTTTTTCACCCTGCTGCCCTGACTGGCTTGACTGCCTCAGGCCTTCTCTTTTTCAGTCCTAGGAAGGCTCAGCTTAGCCCATTTCTTTTTCCTTTATGCATGTTTTCTGATTAAAACTGTAACTAGTGTTCCCTGCAGAGAGAAAATCATTATCACTTTAGTGTTTTTCCTTCCTGTCTTTTTTTATATTTACAAATGAATATATGTGATAATCTATATGTGCATAGTTTTACAATTGAGCTTATACTGCATATATTACTTTGTAGCCTGTGTTTTCACTTTAAAGGATGAGCATTTCCTCTTTCAAATACTCTACAAAAACGTTTTTAATAGCTAGTACTCCACAGCTTGGGTATTCCATAATTTATCAGGCATTTGGGTTATATCCTATTTGTCCCTATTAGAGTATAATACTGGGGTGAACATTTACGGAAATAACCCTTTCTTTGTATTTCTGATTTGTTCTTCAGGCTATAATCCTATCAATAATATATGAAATACAAAGTCAAAGGATATGGGTATATTTATGGCCCTTGATTATCTAATGCCTAATAGCCTGATTCTTATTAGAAGCTTTTCCTTTCTGCGTTGGCCCTCGCGGAGCTTCCCTTCCTCTAGTTTTATAGCACCTGGTGCAGGCCACGAAGCCCAGCAAATTACTGTGTCAGCACAGTCAAGTCCCCAGTTATTTCACAAGGGCACGGCACAGACTGGTCTTTACCCTCTTTTGGAGCTTGTCTGGCTCAAAACAAGAAATTAGTGGTAAATCCTGATTGACTCCAGTCTGACAGGGCTCCCACACTCACCGTTTTCACTTCAGTGTATGCCTGCAGACCATACTCGCCAAGCTCCCGGCCACTCCCAGACATCTTGTAGCCGCCGAATGGTGATTGGGCCCCAAACACATCATAGCAGTTGACCCTATAATTTGAAATGAACTTTTAGAAATAACTCTGGGAGGATATTCGTTATCCCCCATCCCTGTCTCCTTTCCTGAGGGAAAATGGATGGCTAGAACCACAGTATCACCAACACTTTAAATGTCCAAAGCAAACAGTGAGATAAAGCCACAGATAAAGCTACATGAGATAAAGCCTTACAATGCCTTTGTCCTTCATGATGTGGCCACAGATCTGTGTGACAGCTTCTGCTTGGAATTAGTTACTTTTGCTAATCTGGTAAATTTTTTTGCCATTTTTAATCGGATTTAAAATTCACCATTTTAAAGTGTATAATTTAGTGGTTTTTATTATATTCACGATGTTGTCCAACCATCGCCACTGCCTAATTCCAGAACATTTCCATCACCCCCAAAAGAATCCCCGTACCTGTTAGCAGTCACCCATTCCTCCCTCCCCCAGCCCCTGGCAACCACTAATCTACCTTCTGTCTCTATGGATTTGCCTGTTCTGGACATTTCATAGAAATGGAATCAGACAATATGTGGCCTTTTGTGGTTGGCTTCTTTCACTTAGCATAATTATTTCGAGGTTCATCTGCCTTAGAGCATGTATCAGAACTTCATTCCTTTTTATGGCTGAATAATATTCTATTATATGGATAAACCACATCTTGTTTATCTATTCATCAGTTGATGGACATTTGGGCTCTTGTGAATAAGGCTGCTGTGAACATTTGTGTGTACATTTTTACATCGACATGTTTCATTTCATTTGGGTATACATACCTAGGAGTGGAATTGCTGGGCCATATGGTAATTATATGTTTAACTGTTTGAGGAACTACACAACTCTTCCAGAGAAGCTGCACCATTTTTGCATTTCCATCAGCAATGTATGAGGGTTCTAATTTCTCCACATCATTACCAACATTTGTAATTTACCTTTTTTTTTTTTTTTAATAGCAATACCAATGGGTATGAAGTAGGTGCAGATCAGGATTAGAAATGTGCCTACCCTCAACCCTGGTCTCCCTGCCCTTGATACAGCTTGGTAAGGAGCCCCCAGCCATCCATCTGCTTGCCCAAGAAGCACTTCTAGGGTATTTGCATTGGAGAGACATTTAATCTCGCAGACCCAGAAGAAACTGAGTACTACCCCCACCAGCACCACCAGATTCTACACTGGTGAGCACTGGCCCCCCTATGAGACTGGTTTTGGGAGATCCTTGCCTTGGTCAGGAGAGGCTGCTAGGAGGGGCTCTTACCACACAGTGCCAGCCTGGAGGGCCTGGGACAGGTAGTTAGCCTTGTCCAAGTCCTTTGTGAAGACGGCTGCAGCCAGTCCATACTTGGAATTGTTGGCTCTTCCAACAACTTCCTCTATGGTCTTGAACTTCAGGATCTGCATCACTGGACCAAAGATCTGGGGATAGAGCAGAGTAGGCAGGTGAACCACCTGCTGCCCAGATTTCAATGCTGAACAGATGGTTCCAGATGTGGCACTGAGCCCCCAGACAGAGCCTCACAGCTCCAAAGGGAGACAACAGCTCCCAAGCTCGTCGGAACACTAAAGGAAGAAGGCTAACAGGGACCGATTACCTTCCATGTGCCACGTGCTTTACAAACGATATCTTATTTCTCAGTAATCCTGCAATGTTTGGGTTATTTGCAAGTTACATGTAGATTTTGTTTCAAAGAATTTAAATCATTCATTCAGCAAATATGATACAGGTGCAAGGCACAGAGTTAGATGCTGAAGAAACAACTATGGACACATTACGGTCTCTGCTCTCAAGATGTTCCAGGTTTACCTTGTACTTTCCCTGCTTTTATCCTAATTCCTTTTAGTGGAAAATAGTATTTAGAAACCAAGATGTGGGTGCTGGGTGTGCTTGTTGCTATTGGGGTGCCACTGCTCTCAGGCCCTCTCAGTGAAGAGAGCTGGGAAAAGTTGACTGTCAGTGATGACAATGCATTGTAATGAATGGTGGGTGCCCCAAGAAGGTGTCTGGCCTGATTTGGTGGTGGGGAGGAGGGTGTCAGGAAAGCCTTCTCTATTTGAATGGTGTCCCCTAAAACATGGTGAAGTCCTAATTCTCAGTACCTCAGGATGTGTCCTTATTTGGAAACATGGTCCTTACAGAAGGGATTACACAAGTTAAAATGAAGTCATATGGTAGGCTGGGCCCTTAATCCAAAATGACTTGTGCCATTATAAGAAGGGAAGAAGAAACAGAGGAGGGGAGAAGGCCAGGTAAAAAAACAGACACAGAGAATTCGGCCACGTGACTGGAGGCAGAGACCGCGTGATGCCACAACCCAAGGAACGCCAAGGGTTGCCAGCCGCCACCAGAAGCCAGGAGAGAGGCATGGAATAAACTCTCCCCTAAAGACAACAGAGGGCACATGGACCTTCTCACACATTGATTTCAGACTTCTAGCCTCCAGAACTGTGAGGCTAGAAATGGCCACCAAGTTTGTGGCAATTTATTACGGGAGCATGAGGACACTGAGGTGGTTTCCCAGAAGTGACAACCAAGCTGTAGGATGACGTGAGCTGAAACTGGTCAAACCAGCATGAGGATGAGGAGCAGAATGGGGTGGGGTGAGGGTGGGGGAGGAATTCCAGGCACACGCACACCCAGCACCCACATCTTGGTTTCTAAATCCCATTCTCCACCAAAAGGAACCAGGACTCTTTGAAGAAAGAACTGCTTCCAGGACTAGAGAGTATAAAGACAGGGGCAGGAGAAGCCTGCCAGGCATTCGTCACGGTTGGGACACCGACCTTGAGGCTGGCATCAGGTGTGCAGGGCAACAGCAAAGTAGAGGCACCTCTGCCCCTCCCAGAAAACTGGCATTTGAGATTTCTCAAAAAGCATTAAAGTAGTCAGGCTGGGGAAGAAGTGAGAACACGGTTGGACTTTCTTACCCTGGTTTTGCATTTTAATATTTTATTTTGAATTATATGTGCATAGGGCTGCTAATAGTCTTAATGCAGCTGGGCAAAGTAGAGAGAGTTAAGGCAGAGAACTTGTCTTGGAGACCCCTATATCTCCAAGTTCTGTAGAGGCTATGGCACATAGTAAGTGTTCAGCAAATATTTGTGAAATGCATGAATGAATGAGTGAATGAATGAGACAGAGCTGCTGACCTTATCTCACAGTGAGTACCGGGGGGAAATCTCTTCATGCAGGGCATCCAGCCCTGCAGTCTAATCCAATAAATATCCTGCTGAGGAGAAGAAGGGCCAGGAGACGGCCTGCCCACACTCATGGCTTAGAAGGCCCAGAACACAAAAGGCCTTGAAGGCCATGTTAAGGAACTTAGAATTTCTCCCAGGCAGTGGGCAGCCACAAAGGTCTGCAGATGAGCATGGGGAGATCAGATATGAACCACATAAATCACGTATCCAAGGCACAGAACTGGGGCTTGGCCCCAAGCCAGCTGATGGATGGCTCAGGGTCAAGTTGCAGGCCTCAACAGCCCACCTCTCCTTCCTAAGACCACTCCCCAAGCTCTGGCCCCGTACCAACCTCCTCCTTTGCGATGGTCATGCCATCTTGCACGTCTCCAAACACAGTGGGCTGGATGAAGTAGCCACGGTCAGCAGCAGCGCCCCCACCACACAGCAGCTTCGCCCCCTCCTGCTTCCCAGATTTGATGTAGCCCAGGATCTTGTTAAACTGAGTTTCGTCCACCTGAGGGAGAAGGGGTGCAGAGTTACAGAGATGCTTGGGAAACGGGCCAGGGACGTGCATAAGCAAGGCACAGAGGAGGAAAAACAAATGGCCAGTGAAAGAAAGAAAACAGGCCCAGCCTCACTAGTAATCAAAGAAATGCAAATCCAACCCATTGGTTTTTATTTTTCAACTCTCAGATTAGTAAAATTTTAAATATCGATGGGAGGGTATGGGCAAGTGAACACCCTCACACACTGTCAGAAGGACCCCAAAACTTTTTGGCAAGTGGCTTATATCTGTCAAAAAAACTAAATACACCCTTTGACCCAGCAATTTTAACTTCTAGGAACTAGAAGGGACTTGAACAAAGATATTTATTAGGGAGAACTTTGTAAAAACATAAAAAGGTAATAGTAGAGGGGTTGGTTAAAATAATTTTAAAAATTATGACACATTGATATATTACGTAGCCATATACTGACAACTACAAACTGACACAGAAATATCCCAAGGTATCCCATAAAGAGACAAAAAAAAAAAAAAGGGTTAGAGCAATATATATAGATCAGAAACCCAGCAACAAGCCCACCAGCATGTGAGAGTGTGTGTTTATCCCAGTGGATACCTGTGGGGCACAGACACGGGAGGGAGGAAGGGGCACTTAGTTTTTACTTTAAACATTTTTTATTAATTATTTTCACACAAGTTCTTATTACCGTAATAATTAAATAACCACAAGGAAAAACAGGAAGAAAAAGAGATGCTGGGGCTCAGAGCAACACAACTTCCAACAGCCAAAAAGTGGCAAAAACCTACTCTTTTCGCTGTTAGGAATATCATTGCTATGAACATGCGTGTAAAAGCTTTTGTTTGAACACCTGTCTTCACTTATCTTGGGTCTATACCCAGGAATGGAATTGCGAGGTCACAGGATGATTCTATATTTATCTTATTGAAAGCACTGCCAAACTGTGGATCTGTTTTTTTATTCTAATTATTATCAACTATAGTTTTGATGGTTGAAATGAATATATCCTCATGGTTTTAAAGAAATGCAAACAGTTGAGAAGAGTATGTAGTGAAAAAAGCCACCCCCCGCCCCTGCCCCTAGGCCATAGCATGGCCTCAGACCTGCTCCCCAGAAAAAACCATGGTTAATGGACTCGTGTATCCTTCTAGGCATCTTTTCTGGACTGGAAACACGCATGTGCTTTTGCACAGCCACATTACGCATGGAGAATTTACGAAGCGCTTTCCATTATCCATCGCCACATCACAGCCAGCCTGCGCGCCCATTATGGGGGAGGAGATGGAGGTTCAGAGAGGGGCTTGTGGTTTCCCGGGGCCACGTAAGCTCACAATGGCAGGGCCGAGGCTTGGCCCCAGGCCTGCCTGGCTCTGTTTCTCCATCCTGGCTCGGGGCACACGGGCCCGACCCGCAGCTGCCCGGCATACCTGCGGCCCCTGCTCGGTCTGGCTGTCAAAGGGGTTCCCGACCACCCGAGACTTGGCCCGGGCAACACTCCGCTCCACGAACTCGGCGTAGACATCCTCCTGCACAAAGGTCCGGGAGCCTGCGCAGCAGCACTGGCCCTGGTTGAAGAACAGGGCGAAATGGGCCTGCTCCACAGCCCAGTCCACTGCGGGGGCAGGAAGGCAGCCGTAAGGACAGGGTGACGACCCAGGCCCCAGGGGCTCCCTACGTGCCACTGTGTTGGTGCCTGCTGGGTGCCGGGCCCTATGCCGGCATAAGACAGACCTGGCGGTCTCTCCCTTTGTGGAGCATGGAGACGGACACAAAGAAAAGCACTCATAACCCTCCATGGGAATAGGACTGTGGCAGCAGGGAGGACCAGCCCAGCCTGAGGTGGTCAGGGACAGGGTTACGGGTTAGTTATATCCCTCATGTCTTCCCAATTACGTACCCAAAGACACATTCAAGCCCTAACCCCCATCCTGTGAACGAACTGATTTCAAAGATCCCATTAGTTCAGATGAGCCTAACTGAGGCAGGACGGGCCTGACTCAGTCTAACGTGACTTAGAAGAAGAGATTTGGACAAGGGAGTCAAAAGGCGTAGGGGACAGGAGACAGCCATGTGATGGAAGGAGAGACGGAATTAGGGATGGCCGGCAAGCCACCACCAGAATGCTGGACTTCAGAGAAAGCAAGGCCCCACCGACACCTGGGTTTTGGGCTCCTAGCTTCCAAAATCGTGAGACAATAACTTCCTGTCGTTTAGGCCATCGGGTCTGGAATCTGCTGCATTGGCCGAGATGGCCCCTCAGGGAGGGCAAGCCCAGGAGCTGAGGAGGCAGGAGCAGGCGAAAGTGCGTGGCACAGCGGGGCACGCGGAGCTCAGCCTGGCGGGATGGTGGAGGGCAAAGAGGTGGAGAGGGGCCAAAGCCAAGTGGCTGGGGAGACTGGCCTGTGGCCGTCAGGGCAGAAGGGAGCACAGAGCCACAGAACGGACCTCCCTCCAATGTCAGACCTCCTCCCCCAAAAACTTACTGTCGGCGTCTGACATTATGATGTTTGGGCTCTTGCCCCCCAGCTCCAGGGTCACTCTTTTGAGGTTGCTGCTCCCTGCAGCAACCTGGATGAGGTGGCCAACCTGTGGGGAAGCAGACAGAGACGAGAGAAGAGTGGGGGAAGAAAACAGGCAAGAGGCTGTAACCAGGCCTGCACGTCTTGAGGAGGCAGCTGGATTATGAGACCTGGAGAACGTCACCATATCCAGCCATTCACCTACTACCATCGCGGCCTCAAGCCCCTCTGAGCTCCTAGGATGAGCTGACGACAACGCCAGTGGTCGCTGTCATTGCGGGTGGCTCCGAGTCCTGAGCACAGCCTACGTACCAGGACCTGTGCTAAATGCGTGGTGCACAGCCAACTCAACTCTCACGAGGGCCTCGGAGGCAAGAGCGACGCGTCTCCTTGATTTGGAGATGAGGCCGCTGCAGCTGAGCACCATCAAGTCACTTGCCTAAAGTGACACAGCTGGTAAACATGGAACTGGAATTCACACTCGGGTTCAGGCGATCCTGCCTCTTACGAGGGAGCCCACTGTCCCGTGAGTTCTGCGAGGGCAAGGACGGACATGCTCCTCAGCTCCATGTTGCCAGAGCCTGGCACGAAGCTGCCTTAACTCCTGTCAGGAAACCATCCCCTCTGCCGGAGTCTCAACATCTCATCTCAGCTTCGCGTTACGTGGCAAGTAAGCAGAGGAAGAGCCTACACCGCCTTATCTCCTCAGAACCACCGCTGAAACTCAATGTCTGAAGGTTCCTTTGTCTCTGGTGGAACTATTTGAGGCACATACTCATTACTCTATTGAGTATTCCTTCTCTGAAGTGACAGGAAAAAGTTTACTGTCTTAGAAGGAATTTTCTAACTGCTTTCAAGGGCACCTTATTTGTCTTTGTCTCCCCAGTGTCTGGCAGGAAGTAGCATAACAGTATCACTCACTTACTCACTGTAGGCTAGACCTTTGCTAAACACCTTTTTTTTTTTTTTTTTTAAGATTTATTTTATTTATTTCTACACTGGGAACTGAACCCGGGACCTCCCATGTGCAAGGGAGGCACCCAATGTCTTTTTTTTTTTTTTTTTTTTTTAATTTTATTTATTTATTTATGTATCCCCCCTTGCTGCTTGTGCTCGCTGTGTCCGTCTGCTGTGCATTTTTCTGTGTCTGCCTGTCTCCCCCTGCCGGGTCGTCCTGCTGTGTCAGCTCACCACGCCGCGCTGGCTGGCTTGCCCTCACCAGGAGGCCCCGGGAATCGAACCCAGGGCCTCCCATATGGTAAACGGGAGCCCCATCAATTGAGCCACATCCGCTTCCCGAACACCCAATGTCTTGAGTCACCACCGCTCCTGGTTGTTGTGTCTCTCATTGTTTCCTCATTGTCTATCATTGATGCATCATCTTGTTGCATCATCTGTTTGCGTGTTGTGTCTCTTCATTGCATCATCTTGTTGCATCATCTAGTTGTGTGATCTTATTGTGTCAGCTCGCCACACCAGCTCGCTGTCTTGCTCGTCTTCTTAAGGAGGCACCAGGAACCCAACCCGGGACCTCCCACGCGGTTGGTAGGTGCCCAACCGCTTCAGCCACATCCGCTTCCCAACACTTTTAAAGCTTTATCTCACTCACTCCTCACAGCAACCCTATGAGGTGGGTGCAGTTATTATCCTCATTTTACAGATGGGGAAACTGAGGCTTCAGGAAGTAAAGCAACTTGCCCAGGGTCACGCAGCTAGTGAGTACTGCTGAAACAAGAAGCTTGGCCCCAGTCCATCATTTTCCTTACTACACTTTACACAATATCTACCACATAGTTTTGTCATCCTCATTTTAAAGATGATGTAATGGAGTCTCAAAGAAGTTCAGTGCATCATCCAGTGCCATAGTGGCAAGGCCAGGATTTGAACTCAGGTCTTTCTCAAGCCCAAGCTCCTAACCACAGTGGTAGTGCAGGCTGAGGGAGGAGCCTGGCATGGTCAAGGTGCTATGCCATGATGCTGCGGGCAGTCAGTTCCAGGTTTCATGAAATCTAAACAGGCACAGATTGTTTATTCAGTATGGGATGCTGGCCCTTCCCCAAAGGCAGCTGAAGTGTCATCCACACCACAAACGGCTCAGCCCCATCCTAGGACTCCTGGGACACACGGGGCCCCTCACGTGAGCAAGTCCTCACGTGAGCGGCTCAGAGGCAAGTCCTTGGGGGAGGGCCCTACACGTGCTATCCAGAAGCTAATCTTGGCTGTATCATCCTTTGACGACGGTGGGGGCATCAGCCAAACGTGCCTCAAGCCTGCAGTCCCTGGCATGCCTTACCTCAGTGGAACCTGTGAACGCCACTTTGTCCACATCTTGGTGGGAAGCAATGGCGGCACCAGCTGTTGGACCAAATCCAGGAACAATATTGACCACGCCAGGGGGAAAGCCAGCCTGTGGACAAACAGCCAGCAGACACTGGGGATCATTCTCCTGCTCCAAAAGCCAGCAGTCAGGCTGAGGACAGGGGCAAGCTCATCCCTTCCTAGGGAGGCTCAGTTTGCCCAGGACAGCATGGGAGCAGGAGCTGGCTCTGTGAGGTACTGCATAGGAATCCTAAATGGTAGGAACAAGGAGCCTGCTTCCTGGGGTTTCCTGCAGTTGTCCCTCCCACCCCCATGCACACACATTCATTTAGAACAACAGTGCTCGATCCTCGAAGGGATTCTCGCAACAGAGCCTTGTATGGGATTGACTAGGCCCCCAGAATCCATGCCCAGTGGAACCTCAGATTGTGGCCTCATTTGGAATAGGGGCTTTGCAGATGTAACTAGTTTAATTAAGATGAGGTCATACAAGATTAGGGTGGGTCCTAATGCAACCCAGTGACTGGTGCCCTAATAAGAAGAGAAGAGACACGGAGGGGAGAAGGCCACGGGAATACAGAGGCAGAGACTGGAGTCACGCTGCCACAGGCCAAGGGGTGGCAAGGATGGCCAGGAGCCCACCAGAAGCCAGGAGAGGCCAGAAGGACCTTCCCTAGAGCCTTCCGAGGGAGCGTGGCCCGCCCATGCCTGGGTTTCAGGCTTCTGGCCTCCAGAACGGCGAGGGGACACATTTCTGTATTTTAAGCTACCCGTTTTGTGGTACCTATGGCAGCCCCAGGGAAACTAAGACAGGTGAGAGCACATGGGGGAGCAGGGCTCAGTCCCTGCTCTCCTCCCATCTCCCCCATGGGAACTCCTTCAGAACAAGCTCATGCCGAGGAGACTTGTGTGTAATCAGTTCAATTAAGAGGAGGCCAGGGTGGAAACAAGGCACACACCTCCTTAATCAAGTTGGCCACGTAGAGGGCGGTGAGTGGAGTCTGCTCAGCCACCTTCATCACAACCACATTTCCAGTCGCCAAGGCTGGGCCGAGTTTCCAGGCTTGCATCAGGAGCGGGAAGTTCCACTGCAAGAGTCAACAGCCCCCAACACCCAAGCCTTCCTCCGAGCACTCCACCAGCCAGCAAAGAGCGGAACCCGCACTCTCAGAACCCCTGGTGTGCCCTCCACAATCCGATGGTGGATGGAAAGCAGATGGGCGAGGAAGTGCTTTAGTTGTGCTTTTTACCTGCCAGGCACTGGGCTCAGCACTCAGTCCTCTCCACCTCCCTAAACTGGGGACTATTTTCATTACTGTGCTTCATGTGAGGCACTGAGGCTGGGAGGGCAGGAGGATAACTGACTTGCCCGAGGTCACAGAATTAGCATGTGCCAGGGATGGGACTTCAGCTCCGGGTGACTGTTAAAGCCCATGTTCTCAGCCACCACCCCAGGCCACCTTCTGTCGTCAAGCCACAGAACCTCACACCTTTGCAATGAGTCTGTCCCAGATTGCTAGATCTCGCTTCCTACATACCCGACAGAGCCCATGTCACACTCCCTGCTAGCACTCACCGGAATGATCTGCCCGCACACCCCCACAGGTTCATGGCGGGTGTAGCTGAAGAAGTCCCCATCGATGGGAATGGTCTTCCCATGGTACTTATCGGCCCAGCCTGCATAATACCTTTAAAATAAAAGAGGCCACAGCTTTAGTCAGTGACAGTTAAGGAACCCGGAAAACCCCAGCAGAAAGATAAGACGCAAAACTGGCATTTGCTTTTGGAGTATTCCCAGAAAGACTCAAAGAGCTGCTAGGGTCACAATAACTATGTCACATTGGGTAACTAGCTACTAAGCCTAGAAATCCTACAAACTCCAAGCTCCCTCATCCAACCTACTCAATCTGGTTCTCTGGGGTTGATACCCAGGTATCTATATCTATTTCTATTTTTTTAAAGATTTATTTTACTTATTTATTCCCCCCTTGTTGTTTGCGGTTGCTGTCTGCTCTGTGTGTCGATTCACTGTGTGTCCTCTGTGTCTGCTCGTCTTCTTAGGAGGCACCAGGAACTGAACCCAGGACCTCCCATGTGGGAGAGAGGCGCTCAATCACCCGAGCCACCTCCGCTCCCTACTTTGTTGTCTTTCTCATTGAGTTTTCTCTTTGTGTCTCCTTGTTGCTTGTTGAGTCAGCTTGCCATGCCTGCCCGTTGCACCAGCTCGCTATCTTGCTCATCTTCTCCAAGAGGCACTGGAAACTGAACCCAGGACCTCCCATGTGGTAGGCGTGAGCTCAATCGCTTGAGCCACATCCGCTTCCCTGTATTTTTAATAAACACCCAGATTTGTTGATATGTGAATGCTGGGCCAGCCCAGCCCCAATCCATAGATCCAAGCCATGGATTGAGTCAAATTCCATGGTGGAAAAGCATGGACCCAACAAACAGCTCACATTTCCTGTGTACAGAGCACTGTACCAAGCGTTGAACAGTCACCAGAAAAAAGAAATCATCAACTAGGCCCCAGCTTTTGCAGAGCACACGCGGATGCAACAACAGAGCACAGCAAGTTCGAGCTGGGGGAAAGACCAGTTGTGCGTTTATAATGAGTGATGATTATGTTTTCAGGGAGGCAGAAAATTGAGAGATGGGGGAAAGATGATGAAGAGGAGGTAAAGGAAAGATTTGTGAAATGAGTGGCACCTGGCAAGGTGAGCCTGAGGCCCACGTCAATCCGGATTTTTTTTTTTTTTTTTTTTTTTAAGATTTTTTTAAATTTATTTATTCATTTATCCCCCCCTTGTTGCTTGTGCTCGCCGGGTCAGCCAACCACGCCCTGCGGGTGGGCCTGCCCTTCACCAGGAGGGCCCGGGAACCGAACCCGGGGCCCCCCACATGGTAAACGGGAGCCCCACCCATCGAGCCACAGCCGCCTCCCTCAATCCGGATTTGAACACAGGTTTGTGAGCCTCTGGGGAGAACAGCCAAGGAATTGCCGAGCTACACAAGTTAAGACATCTCTGCTCCCTTCCTCCCAGAGCTGGTGGTCTCTCTCCTCCCTGTGTTTTGCAGCCCTCGGAAGAGTCATTTAATCAGCTATGGCCTGGTCCCAGACTCACCAGGCTGCTGCTGCCAGCTTGCAGGGCACGGTGCCCGGCCCCACGCTGTTGACATCTGGGCCACACAATTCTCTGTTGTGGGGGGGCTGTCGGAGCAGTCAATGATGTTTAGCAGCATCCCTGGCCTCTACCCACTAGATGTCAGTTGTGACAACCAAAAAAACGTCTGCAGCCATCGCCCGTGCCTTGGGGCACGGTCACAGTCGAGAACCTTGACTGTGGACAGTAACTCCTGTTTTGCTGTCGAATCCCTACTTTTCTGAGCACGGCTTCCCCACCATCCCCACTCACATGGTCACAGGGGGAGCAGCCATTATTTGTGCAATGATCTGTCCACCCAGACCACAGCTGATAAGAGCCAAGGCCAGCCAGCCAGGGTCCCTCCCCCAGGAATTCAGTATTAGAACTGAGAGACTGCAGTTGAGTCTGGCTAGAGTCACAAACACAGAAGCAAGCCCAGGAAGTGTGAGCAGCCCGATCCCAAGATGTGGGCTGGTACTGCAGGAGGCCAGGTGTAGCTCGAGAGAAGAACGAAGCAGGCAGGTAGGGACGGCGGTGGTAAGTGAGACTAGGCAGCCTTTGGCACTCCTTGAAACCCCGTCTCTCTGAATTGCTTAAGTTAGGATGAGTGAGTTTCTGTTACTTGCACCCAGGTGGCTCGGACAAAGCACTTACTCCTCATCTTGTCTTTCTTGGTCATTAAACCCAAAGTGAGCAGAAGGAAGGAAATAATAAAGACTAGAGCGGAGATAAACGAAATAGAGAATAGAAAAATAGAAGAAGCTGGTTCTCTGAAAAGATCAACGAAACTGACAGACCTTTTAGCTACATTAAAGAAAGAAAATGCATATAACTTAAAATGAGAAATCAAAGTGAGGACTTCAATAATGACCTTTCAGAAATAAAAAGGTTTACAAGAGGGTACTCTGAACAAATTCCGTAAAACACAAATGCTCAAGACTGACTTGGGAAGAAAGAGAAAACATTTATGATTAAGTGACAACTTTTGATATTGAGGGATTTTCCCAAGAGATAGAGTTTAAATAGAACAAGTTTCTCCAACCCCTATGATCCCTTGAGGTTTCTGCAATTCTATTTCTTCCTCTCCAGGCCACTCATTGCACCACGGCACTGCAAGAACAAGGAAAAACTGGAAACCTGGGCCCTTACCGGAGACACTTGAGGACCATGTCCAAATCCACCAGGTAGGAGATGATATAGGGCTTGCCGTTGTCCAAGGTCTCCAAAGCCTGAGAAAAGAAAACAAAGTCAGCACAGACATTGTGGTGCAGGGATGAAACAAAGCCAATGGGGCTGACAAACAGCGGTGGACTGTGGACTGAGAGGGGCTGGCAGGAGCCAGGGGTGACAGGCCCCTTTGTGCCACCGAATGTCTCTGGCTGGTGGCACTTTTGGGCCACTGCCCCTCCCTCTCCAAAGGCAGTGGGGGAGGGGAAATGATGCATCAACTCCTCACTCAGTCATTTCACAAACATGTGTTTAGCTGTTGCTGGAACTAGGTGCTGGGAATATAGCGATGGACATGGAGCTTATAGAGCAGAAAGACGGTGGATAATGATAAAAATCATCAGCATAAGCGTTAAGAGTGCTAGAAAGAAGGAGGCCAGACTGCCTGACCAGGTCTGAGCACCACCTTCCTGAGGAGTGCCCTTTAGGCCAAAACCTGAAGGGTATGTAGGTGGTAACTCTGCAAAGGGGGAGGTGCAAATGGTAACAGAGCGAAGCGCATCCCAGGCAGCGTGATAAGCACGTGCAAAGACCCTGATGCTTGAAGAAGCTTGGCAGCCAAGAACCTGACAGAAGGCTGGGGAGGCCGAGCTTGTTGCGGGGAGGCAGGGCATGTCCAGCATGAGCTGGCTGATGGAGCCAGACCAGGCAGGGCCTTGCGCCCATATTAAGGCAAAAGGACTTTATCCTAAGGACAGAGGATACCATGGGAAGCTTGAGAATGGAGTGCTCTGGTATCACCTGCCTTCTAGAACAGTCAACTCTGGGTTGACTGTGTGCAGAATGGATTGAGTAGAGGGGAGGAACTGCCTACTTTTTGGCTCCTCCTGCCTTTCACAGCCAGGGAGCAGGCACACCTCACAGGGGCACAGGAGAGAGGTCATCCCTGGGAGTCTATCTCCCAGGAAGGCCTCCTCAACAGGGCTCCCCTCCTTCTCCCAGTCTCTTCCTTAGCCAAACCCGCAGTGTGCTGGGCTGAATAATGACCCCCCCAATTCATGTCCACTGGAAACTCAGAATGTGACCTTATTTGGAAATAGGGGTTTTGCAGATGTCATCAAGTTAAGATGAGGTCCTGCTGGATTAGGTGGGCCACATCCTTCTAAGAAGAGGGGAATTTGGACACAGACATGAGAGGAGAAGGCAATGTGAAGACGAAGGCAGAGATTGCAGCGATGCGTCTACAAGCCAAGGGAACACCAAGGATGGCCTTACAACCTCTAGAAGCTAGGAAAAAGTACCCTCAGGGGGAGAACGGCCCAGTGGACATTGTGAATTTGGACCTCCAGCCTCCAGAACTATGAGAAAATAGATTTCTATTGTTTTAAGCCACTGCATTTTATGGTACTTTGTTACAGCAGCCACTGGAAACTGATACACAACACATCAACGGCAGCAGTGAGAGGCTCTTCTGGATGCATGCAGGGCATAACCCACGTGTGCCCACCCTCCGCCATCCTGGCCAGGTACTTGTTAGCTGTGCGGCCCTACCTGTTTACAGGATGCTTTGAGCACCTTCACTATGTGGGATGAGTGGGAGGGGGCTGAGGACTCACTGCCAGGTAGGTGCGGTCCCGCTCAATCAAGTCGGCCAGGCGGTTCAGCAGACGGCCCCTGTCGGATGCATCCATCCGGCGCCAGGGCGAGCCCAGCTGGAACGCGGCCTGAGCAGCTTTCACTGCTCTGTCCACGTCTTCCTGGAAAACACACACCGAAGCAGCTCAGGCCTTCTCATTGAAACTGCCTCCAAATACTGCCTGTCCCTCTGCCAAACACACCTAGCAAGGCTTCTGGGCACAGGCTGGCCGCACAGTCAAGGCTTGTGCACGGATCCCTCGGAATCACTGCTCCCAAGCTGTCCTCTGTGGTCCTAAAGGTTCTCTCTGACTTCAGACTTTGCTGACAAGGCTGGATAACCAAACCTCTTCTCTACTTCCAAGTGGTCAGGGTGGGAACGAGAATCCTGGCAGTTTCTATGTCTGTATTTTCCTTTCAAAATTCCCCAAAGAGTTTTGGAGAGAAAAGCACTTAAAGGTCACTTTCTGGAATTTTACCATTTTTCCCTCTGCCTACGAAAGCAAGCCCAGCAGAATTAACCATTCCTTCTATGAAGACTGGCATTTCCCGACAAATGCAGCTTTAACCAGCTGCCCTCTCTTTGGGGAAGCAGTAAAATAAACACAAGGGAGACAGTTTTCATTCATATTAAACACCTTTACCATCAGGCTACTCTATAAGCCAGAAAGATCCTCACATTTGCTTTTAGCAAAAGGGGCAAGGCCTTAGGCATGAACACAGAGCCTGTCTTACAGCAGAAGGGTAGGAGGCGTTCTTGAATTATTTTTAATGCCTTGTCTCTAGAACAGGATTTCACGAAGTGTATAAGCTACAAGAACTAATTTTTTAAGTACTGTGGTCAAACATAATTCACTACCAGTCTAAGGCTAAAACTCAGGAGACCCAGCTTCTACTCAGCAAGACTCCCCTCTGGCTGTGTTCTCTGACCTTTGATTTCTAGGCCAGGAAAGGAGAGATTGGATCAGAGGTTCCCAGAGTAACTCCCAAGACTATAATTCCACACACATGAATTATCAAACCCAGGTATAATCTAGTACCTTTGAAGTGACATTTACCCAATTTTTTCCCTCAAACTTTTAAACCATTTTCTAAATTATAAATGTAATGCATGTACACAGTAAAGTTTCCACCATACAGAAACATACAAAATTAAAAAACAAAGCCATCTTTGCCCATCCCCCACCCACTCATCCTGGCCCCGAGTTAAATAACTCGACCTCACCTTGTCCCCTTCAGCTACCTGACAGATGACCTCTCCAGTGGATGGGTTGACAGTGGGGAACGTTTTCTTGCTGACAGCATCATGCCATTCGTTGTTTATGAAGATCTACAGTGAAAGAGGGAAAATGTTCTCAGGATCAGCTCTCAACTCAATTCTGACCACCAGAGATGTTGGGAAAAAAAAGTCAGAGAGGGAAGCGGCTGTGGCTCAATCAGTAGGGCTCCCGTTTACCAAATGGGAGGCCCCAGGTTCGGTTCCCGGGGCCTCCTGGTGGGGGCAGGCCCACCCGCACGGTGTGGTTGGCTGACCCAGTGGGCACGGGCAGCAGGGGGGGGATAAATGAATAAATAAATGGAATCTTTAAAAAAAAAAAAAAAAAAAAGTCAGAGAGAACAAATAGGAATGTATGTGAATTGTGGCCTGGCCATAGGCACAGGTGCTGGAGCCCATCAGAGCTGGAGTGACCACTCGGCCTCCTTGGGCTCAGTGGCCTTGGACAAGTCAAATGACCTCTCGATGCCTTAGTTTCTTTTATCTGAAAAATGGAGACTGTTTGTCCCTCTTCCAGCCTGTGTAACTCAGTGGCCTTGGTTTCTTTTATCTGAAAAATAGAGACTGTTTATCCCTCTTCCAGCCTGTGTAACTCAGTGGCCTTGGTTTCTTCTATCTGAAAAATGGAGACTGTTTGTCCCTCTTCCAGACTGTGTAACTCAGTGCCCTAGGACAGTGAGGTATCGTCATCTCTCACAGCTGCATCTGATGATGGCAGTCCAAGGGCGGCTGGGAGTCATCTGAGGGTTGGATGCTCATAGTGGCTTCTTCACTCATACCTGACCCTCAGCTGGGGCCAGCAGGCGGGTCACTCCAGGCGACAAGCAACTTCCTGCCTGCCAGGCCGTTTCAGGACAGTCAGACATCTCACCTGGCAGCTGGCTTTCCCGAGAGTTCCAAGGGACCGTGGAGGATGCTCCAAGGCTTCTGAAGACCTAGCTTCAGAAGCTACATGGCCTCACTCTCACCACATTCTGTTGGTCAAAGTGAGTGCCAGGCCCAATATAGATCCACAAGGAAGGGAAAAGAGCCTCCACCTCTCCTCGGGAGGACGAGCAAAGAATCTGCATCACAGTCTTGCACAGTGTTGTTGTGAGGACTGAATTAGATTATTCCTTCATTCAGCAACTATCTAGTGAATATCTGTTATGTGCCGTTCTAGGGTTGAAGACATGGTGGAGAACAAAACCAACAAGGATCCTGCTCTCACGGTCATGTTGTTTAGGTGAGCATAGAAAATAAAGACGCAAAGACAGAAGATGACCCCTCAGACTGCAGTGTTAAGTGCAAAGGGGAAAAATAATCCAGAGAGAGTTACTACCAGGGCATGGGGGTGGGAGGAAGGGAATGGTCAGGGAGGGCCTCTCTGAGGAGCAGATATTTGACTTGAGCCCTGAAAGACAAGAAGCCAGCTGCAGAAGGACGCAGAAGGACAAGCCATACAAGCAGCAGCAATAGCAAGTGCAAAGGCCCCGGGGCAGGAGTAAGTCTGGTCCATTTGAGGAAAAAAACAAAGGCAGCCAAAGTTACTAGTGAAACAGGAAGGAAGTGATAGGAGATGGGGTCAGAGAGGAGGGCAGACCCTGTGAAGCCCTCAGCTTAGTATCCGTCACATAAGCCAGACTCAACTCAGCAATCACTGTCATTTTCTGTTGTATTAACAACGACCAAGCTAAGTCCAGGGGGGCACTTTATGCTCAATTAATGAGGCCAGTATCAGGAAGGTGGGTGGAATCCTCTTCATTTTCTCAGAGAAAGGGTCTTTGCCAAAAGCAGCTTGATAAAGTACCCGAGTCTGCTCACTGCTTGCCAGGAACCTGGATGGTCTCGGGAGAATCCAGAGAAAAAATCCTCCAGCTATCCCCTAAGGTTTGAGCAGCTGGTCTCATGGGGAGGAGCCTGTGGTCACTTTACCTGGACTGGGCAAAAGCCACAGGCCAGGTGAAGGCAAGGACTTCCACCTAAGGCCGGCTCTCTGCCTTCCTTCCCCAAGGGAATCTCCTCAGGCCCAGCACCCCGACATGGCGGAGCTGAGCCTTAGGACCCCTGGGAGTCGCCTGCAGTCACTCTGGACCAGAGTCTGTGATCATACACCAGACCAAGCCACCAAGCAAAGGCTGAAGCTTGGCTCAGGCTGGGGCCAGCAGGGCCTGGGGAAGGAGGGGCAGCTCCGTGGCCAAGAGTGGGGGATCTGAGACCTGAACCAGATGGGCTCTTTTGGTTCCTAGTTGTGCCACATGGGGCAAGTTACACCACCTCTCTGAGGCTTCGTTTCCTTACCTATAAAGGGGGGGACCGTCAGGGTGCCTTCCTCAGAGGGGCGTGTCTGCACCGAGCCAGGCAGGAAGTAGGTATGCAATGCTGGGAGGGTGAGTGTGCTGCCACGGGAAGGACCCCGAGGGGCAGCTGGTCACGGGAGGGAGTGCACTCTCCCAGGCTGAAATCCCCAATTTCTGTGTAAGCCCTTGCCCAAATCTCTGCGACCCAGGGCTGTGCACCCCAGCACAAGGACCTTGGCTTTGGCGAGATAACATGGGTAAACATTAACCCAGATTCTTTTGAAATACATGCTTGGGCAGTTTCATATTAACTGCTTGGTCGCTAATCTCTGGGAAACTGATGCCTTTGTTTCTTCCTGTAAGAGGGGCTGGGAAGCAGGCTGAGGGGAGGAAATGGGCGTGGCAAGGGGAGCTCAGGTTCCAGAGCCAGGCAGACCCAGTTCAAAAATTGTTTTTAATTGAGGTAAAATTTACATCACATGAAATTAGATATTTAAAGTGAACAATTCCATGGCATTTAGTACATTCCCAATATTGTGCAATCACAACCTCTATGTAGTTCTCATTTTCATGATGGGAAAAAAAAGCCCATTAAACACAGAAACTGTGTTCCCCTCTCTCCCCAGCTCCTGGCAACTCTTCATTTACTTTCTGTCTCTATGGATTTGCCTCTTCTGCACATTTCCTGTAAATGAAATCATGCAACATGTGACCTTCTGTGCCTGGCTTCTTTCACTTAGAAGAATGTTTTCCAGGCTCACCCCTGTTACAGCAGGATCAGCACATTCCTTTTTATGGCTGAGTAATATTCCCTTGCATGGCTAGACCACATTTTGCCTATCCATTCATGGCTGATGGACATTTGGGTTGTTTCCATGGTTTGGCTACTGTACATGAATTGAACATGCATGTACATGTATCTGTTTGATACCAGTTTTTTATTCGTTAAGATATTTATCTAGGAAGGGAATTGCTGAGCCATATGTTAATTCTACTTTTAACTTTTTGAGGAACCGCCAAACTGTTTTGCACAGCAGCTGCACCCTTTTACATTCCTATCAGCAATGCAAGAGGGTTCCAGTTTCTCCACAACCTTGTCAACACTTGTTATTTTCTACCTTTTTTTATTCCAGCCATCCTTGTGGTTTTGAAATGGCATCTCATTGTGATACTGATTTACATTTCCCTGATGACTAATGATATTGAGCATCTTTTCATGTGCTTATTGGCCATCTGTAGATCTTCTTTGGAGAAATGGCTATTCAAGTCCTTTGCCCAGTTTTTAATTAGGTTGTCTGTCTTTTTGTTGCTGAGTTGTATGAGGACAAATTTTTTTCTCTGCCAGTATTTCCCTACTGAGGGCCCTGAGAGAGCAGAGGCCTCCCCCTCTCTGAGAACTGGCCTCCTCCTGGTGAATGTAGAGGAGAGAGAAGCGCATGGGGCTGCCAAAGATTAAAAGTAATGCCAGTAATGGGCTTGGCAGGCACGCAGCAGCCTGCAGGCATGTGCTGAGCAGCTGTCTCTCCCTTTCACCCTCCCACGGAGGCTCAGGCTTCAGAGCCTCACACCTCCAGCTTCATGCCTACTGGAGGAAGGGAGGATACGGAGCATGCAGGCAAGAGGTAGGCAAGCCTGAGTGTGGGGACGAATTAGGCTGGTCTGAGGGTGCAGAGCTGCTCCGGGCAGGTGAACGGGAGGATGCCCACCCTAGAAAGGGGCTGGTTCTCGTCATCGACCAGTTCCCCTGCCTTTATCGCTGCTCAGTCACCCAAATGTTATGGAAATGGTTAGCATTTACTAGCTGCTCATTGCGTGGCAGCCCCTGTACCAGGAGCTTTATTACTCTGATTATTCCTATTTAGCCCTCACAGAAAACCTAGAAGGAAAGCATCATTCTCTCCATTTCACAGAGGAGGAAGCTGAGGCACAGAGAATTCCAGCCACTTGTTCAAGGTCAGAGAGCAATGTGTGGCGGAGTCAGAATTCGAACCCAATCTTTGGGACTCCAAGACCTGTGCTCTTTGCCCAGTCATTCTTCCCATCACTGCCAGGCCCGCCCCTAGGGAGGGCAGAGTCCCATCTTGATGGTTCACTCACTGCCCCATCGCACTGATTTCACATTTTTGTCCAGGCTGCATAAGAAGCACTGCCGTCCTGGGTTCCAGCATGGGTTCCACCCCTCACAGGCTGTGTCCGGCACTCCCAGATGCTTCTTCCACTGTGCTGACGTGACCTCGCATCCAGTGCCTCACACTGCAGTTACTAGGGTTTTATTCTAGATCCTGCATCTCTCTCAGGCTAAAGAATCTTAGGAGGAGGACCAGGGCCCATATGCCTCTGTATTGTTCCCAGCACAGAAATGTACTAAATTAGTTTGTCCTGAAAAAGAAAAAAGTTATTTTTCAAAGACCTGGAAGCATGAAGTAGTGAGGTAGGTCAGTCTGGCTAAACTCCCACTGGCCTCACCCCTTTCCCCCTGGGCGTCCCCCCTGGTCTTACACTGGGTGCTGGCAGGACCATTCAGTGGTATCTATTTGCCTTGGGTCCAGCAGCTTTTTTTTTTTTTGAGGTACCAGGGCTGGGGAGTGAACCCAGGACCTTGTATGTGGGAAGCCACTGAGCTACACAAACTCCGCCGAGTTGTTTCTTGTTTGTTTGCTTTAGTTTTTAGGAGGTACCGAGGATCAAACCTAGGACCTCGTACATGGGAAGCAGGTGCTTCCCCACTGAGCTACAGCCGCTCCCCCAGCAGCAGTTTTAAAATACCATCCTCCCTTCTCAACTGGGTTTGCCTAACAGGAACCTGGACCACCATCCAGTTTAGATGACCCTTCCCCAGAGTCAGATTTCAGTGGCCTCCCCCTTCCTCAGTGGGAGCTGGCATAGAAACTGTTCTCAAACTGAGCCCTAGCTCCTGCCAAGTTGTTTCAAGTAGTGAGGGTTTCACAGCAACTTCTCTTAAGTAAAACACAAGGACTGACTCCAGGCCAAAAGCTTTATAACTGGTTGCAGCCTTGAAATGCAAAGCTTGACATACATACCTTACATAACACACTTAACTGGGTCAGCCTGGGGGTTGGGGCTCCAGGGCCATCTCTCACAGCATCCATCTGAACTGCTGGCAAATGCTTAGAGCTTTTCCATCAAAATACTTTTCTTTCTATACTTTTTAATAAGTAATTCTTTTGTAAGAATTGGATTCATTCATCCACGATCTCAATAAAGCTTTAAGGGAGTGACTTCGGCACGCCAGCACTGTGAGTAAACCAGCAATGCCCAGCTCCTTGGAGCCAACATCCCAGTGGAGGGACTCGATAAAAAAGCAAACAGAAGACTCGAACAGAAACATGTACACAAATGTTCAGAGCCAACATTATTTATAACAGCCAAAAGAAGGAAACAACCCAAGTGTCCACTGACAGGATAAACAAAATGTGGTAACTCCACACAATGGAATATTACTCAGCTGTAAAAAGGAATGAAGTGCTGGTACGCACCACAATATGGATGAACCTGAAAACATGATGCTGAGTGAAAGAAGCCAGGCACAAAGGGCCAAGCATTGGATGGTTCCACTTGCATGAAATATCTAGAATAAGCAAATTCACAGAGATAGAAAGTAGATTTGAGGCTACCAGGAGCCAGGGGGAGTGGGGTGGGGAATGGGGAACGTTTGCTTAAAGGGTACAGTGTTTCTAGTTGGGGTGAAGAAAAAGTTTTGGTAATAGATAGTGGCATTGGCAGCACAACATTGTGACTATAATTAATGCCACTGAATTGTACACTTAAAAATGGTTAAAAGGGCAAATTTTATGATATACAAATATTACCACAATTTAAAAAATAAAAGCAAATACTTTTATTTTTTAATTAAAACAGGCTGCAGTAACAGTGAGGAACAGGCTCCAAAGACCGGGGTGGGGGCTCCCTGAGGGGCGCCCGGGGCAGAAGGGACTGAGAGGGACCAGCAGGACCACAGCACGTGGCGAGGGGAGGGCAGAGGGGGTGAAGGTGGTGAGGATGGCGTGGGGGGGCACAGAGCGCATCACAAAGGCTTCCACGGCAACACCTACTGTGTGCTGGGGCTGCAGCAGGGAACACACAGCTGCAGGAAGCCTCCGTCCCCAGTGGGGCTAACACACTTCTATATGGTAACTTGCTTTTTCTCGGTTAATGGTTTGTCTTGGAGGTCATTCCCCAGGCACGTCGGCCTCGTGGTTTGAAGCTATGGAGCGTTCCTCAATATGAACGGACCGCCGTCGATTTAACCACTTCCTACGAGTGTAATTTTAGGGCTCTTCACTATTCCCAACAGTGTGGCTGCAGCAAACATTCTTATACGTCCATGTTTGCAAACTTGCCGGCAGATTTCCGTATAAAAAACCGAATTGCTGAGTTACCTTTGCTTCCTCGGATATCTTGCTTTCCAGGCTCCTGCACATTAGGAACTGCCAGGGCGGAAACTTGCATGCGTGGGGGGTGGGGGGTGTTGGCAGCTGGGCAGCCCCAGCAGCGTGGTGAGCAGGACGGCTGCATCCGGGGGAGGCTGGCATGGCTTCCTGGCCATTCATAAGCCCGCAGGTCGCCAATGAAAGGTTAAATTATGTTCAGGAGCCCCGACTTGAGGAGGCAGGGCACGTTCTAGAAAGATTTTAGTCCAAGCTTTGCTGCATGAAGGGATTAGGGATCTGTTACCCAGGAAATCTACAGCCCTAGGGTACCCTATTTTCCCAAAGCCAATGGTGTGGTTTTCTAACGCATCTGCTCTTTAGGTGACTGTTAGTGGCTGAGGGCCAATAGAGAGCAGATGCTGTCTCAGTACTGTAAGATCCCAAGGAGAAAAGTTCCAAGATAGACGTGGCATGCCACACACACACACACTCTTCACAGAATCATCCGAAGCCTGGGGGTTGCTTGGGGGTCAAGGCCAAGGGCAGGCATCTTCCTCAGACTTGCTGGCGACATTCTGGCACCTGTCAGTGGGGCGCAGTCCCGGCCTTTCACCGTTTCCAGGCTGGGAGGGTTAATGGTACTGGGGATTGGGCAGCCAGGCAGGCGATAACTGAGTGGGAGCTGTTCAGAGATGGGTTTAGGGTTGGCTGACCTCTAGCTTGCTGGGGTTGCCTTCTCTTAGCCAACTGCAGCAACCCCCTGCTTGGCCCATTCATGTTACGCCCCATATACTTTACCACGCAGGCCTTTTTGAGTGGAAATATTGAGTTCCCTTTAAGCAACCCTTTCCCCCAGGCTCCAGAGCACAATATTGTAAAAATAGTTTTATAAGTAATATCCAACCAGGCAATCGATCATTATCTACCGAGCAGCGACTGCACACCAAGTTCCGTGCTAGGTGCTGGGGACACGGATGTGAAGAACTCAAACACGGCTCCTCCCTTCTGATTGCAAATAATCTACTCCGGCGCCCCAGAAAAACTCACATCCTTGTCTGACCAGAGGGTCTGATCCTGAAGCAGCTGTGCAACAAAGGCAGGGGGATCAAAGCGCGCTCATTTCGCCTGACACAGTCAGCATGCAGCTGTTCCAAACTACTACAGAGTCCAACGTGGCTGGGGGGCTCATTCCGCTAGAATTTCCCGAGGAAAAGAAGAAAAACCAAACTCCTCTTCTGTCTATACCAATTGTTAGCAGTGATGACCTGCAGGGGAGGGACACTGGACGACCGTCTCTTGCTTACAGGCTGTTTATTTAGTCACTAAACACAAGCACATTCCCTATCCTGCCTGGCCTCACGCAGGCCAATCACCAACCTGCAGACCCAGGAGGTTTTCCTTCCGGTACATTTTATACCTTTTATTTGCCGATATATCTACCCGCATGCAAAGTAAAGTTCTGTGAAGTTTTAAAATTTCCCTAAGTAGTTTCACATTGTGCAGAACGCAGGCTGTGGTCCTTCCCACTCACCCCTCTTTGAAACTTTTTTGACATCATGATGTTGGTACATATTATTTCAATTAATTCTTCTTAACTTCTGCATGGATAGAATTATTCCTTCCTATAACTAACATATTTTGTTCATTTATTTCCCTACTAAGGGCAAGCTGACTTATTTCCAAGTTTTTGCTAATACAATGTTGCAATGAACGTTTTTGCTAGCTATGCATATTTCCAGTGAACTGCTACCTTGCAGACTTCTGCAAAGCTTGACTTTTTGTACTGAGGATGTACGACACTGTAATCAGAAATTCCTAAATAGGGAGATTCTTTATAATTTCCTTTTTGTTAGTTCTCTGTTTCCTGAGTGTTGTGCTCAGGTGGCTAAAAATAAAAATGCAAGTTTAATTCACCCCAAACTCCCATTAAACTTTAACTGCAACCTAGTTTACCCCTTCAGGAAATAAATTACACATATCACATCACCCACAGAAGTCAAGAGTTATTGCATCATTAGATTGTAAGCTCTTCTTTAAGGCATACAGCAAATACGTAATAAATATGTAGGGACCGTAACCTGGGCCAGGCACTGGCTAAGGATGTACAAGGATGACCTGGCTTCATCCACACAGCAATCCTAGGATGTAGATGGGATTTTCACCCCATTTTACAGATGGGGCAGCTGAGGTGCAGAGTTTTATTATACCACTCTCCACTCCTGCACACACTCCTCTTCCCTGCTTTATTTTTCTCCATAACACTAATCACCTTGCCCCATAATAACACACACTTCACCGATTCCTTTCTCCGTCCCACCTTCCAGAAATCCAGATTCCCACAGGGATTCTTGTCTCATTGCAACTGGTGGTGCTCAGGAAATGTCTGTTAAATGAATGAATTTGCCCAAGATCGTATCAACGAGTGAGTGGCAGGCAGCCTGAGTCCAGACTGAAATGGCGTCTGACAATAATCTCTTCTTCATCATTACTATGGACAAGCGTGAATTGGTGATGCTGCCGATCAAATGACTAGCCAGGCCCCAAACAGAGGGATTACTTGGCTGAAATCACTGACCCTTAGATTTTCCTTTGCATTGTCTTTCTGGATAACAATTACTCTTCAAATCGGGGGTGGGGGTGGGGGAAATGAAAAAAGAGAATCAGTTTCATCGACAGAGATGTGTCCCCAAAACTGCCAAGGACGAGAAACGCCACTCTGTAGAAGCCTGCTCATCATCAGCTCCTCCAACAGGTCTTCTGGGCGAGTGGGGAAAGAACAACTCGCTAGATCTGGCTAGATCTTCCAAACCCAATTCCACCTGGGATGAGATAGAGGCGGTAGGACCCCAGGAAGGTAGACCAAACCACCTCAACCTCTTTGGGGTTTAGAAACAGAAGTGGGAAGAAGACCTAACCAATCATCTATTGCCTCCCGCTCCGTTCAGGTGAGACCCGATAGGCTTGTTGTACCATGTGCCCCCCAGAGCCCACAGCCTCCCAAATGCCTTTGTGTGAGAAAACCCAGTACCCACATAAGCAATTTCTCTGTGCAGAAGCCTAATAGTCCTGTTTGGGGAAACTGACCCTGGAACAGTCCTTTAAACTTCAAGGAACCACTAACTACCATGTGAAAAAAGCTCCTGACCTGGGGAAAGATCCAGGTGCATGATCTAGCTTGCATCCAGCCTCTCTGGTAGGAGACTTTCACGATTTTACAATTACACCTCAGTATTCTTGGCAGCGAGGTCTGCAACAGAGGAACACCGAAAACAGTCCAATGGCCAATAAGGGACCCGCTGGAGCACGCTACTTCATAGGGTGGGATGCCTTCCTGCCCTTGAAAAGGGTAAAAGCTGGGTGCACTGACTTACAAAGATAATCCAGATATATTGTTCAATGAAAGAGTGTCACAACAGTATGTGATTGGATCTCATTTACGTTAAAAAAAAAAAAAAAAAAAAAAAAAAAAGACATGCTGTCTCATACACATGTAAAAAGAAATGTCTGCAAGGTCACAGCCCCAACCTGTTAACAGTGTTAACAGTGCCTTTAGAGGGAGTGCAACTGGATGTCCAGGAAGTTTTCGTTGGGACTCTTGAGTTTTCACACAATGAGCATGTGTTACTTATATGATTTCAAAAAGGCATACGAAAAAATCACCCCACTCCCCTAACCTACATTCCTGGATTAAATCTGGAGAGCAGGACTTCTGCTATCTACCAGATGTGGGTGCACATTTGGCCCATTTCCTCACCTCCCTGTGAGTAGTAAGAACGAAGACCTTAATTAGATCTCTGCGGCCACAAAGGCTCAAGGTGCTGCCACCTTTGCCTGAAGGATATTTCTGCTTGATCTTTTTAAAGTTCAAGTTATCTAAGCATTGAACTCCTTGGTTAAGTGGCATAGCAAGGGAGCCATCATCACTGCATTTTGATGTAAAGGATATTTTATCTTTTGTTTTTATTCCCCCACAAATGAACATTTCTAAAATTCCTTAAAAAACCACATGGCTGGGAAGCAGATGTGGCTCAGGTGACTGGGCTCCCGCCTACCACATGGGAGGCCACTGGTTCAGATCCCGGTGCCTCCTAAAGAAGACAGAGAGCTGGTGCGATGGGCAGGCGCGGCAAGCTGACACAAGAGACACAAGAAGAAAAAAACATGAGAGACACAACAAAGCAAGGGGCGGAGATGGCTCAAGAGATTAGGCACCTCCCTCCCACATCAGAGGTCCCAGGTTCAGCTCCTGGTGCCTCCTAAAGAAACAAGGAAGATGAACAGACACAGCAAATGAAAAACAACAAGGGGGTGGGGAAAAATAAATAAAATTAACCTTTAAAAAAAACAACAACACACGGCTGAGCTGATGACAGCACAACTCTGATAAAACTGAGAGTCACTGAGTGTACATATCAGAGGGACTGTACAAGGCAGGGAACAAGGACAATGGACTGTGGTTAAAAGTATAAACATGAGACTATTTTCTCATGGACTATGTACAATATACACAATGCGATACATGGTGTTAATAATAGGATGGTTTGTGAGGAACACCCATCAAATGTAAGCTACTGGACTACAGGCAGCAGTAATAGTGTGATGTTTTTTCATCATTTGTAACAAATGTGTCACAACAACGTAAGGTGTTGGTGATGGGGCGATGTATCAAATTCCTGTATGGTATGCGTGATTGTTCTTTAAAATTTTGGAAAAAAAAAAAAAAAGTCATAAAAACCACATGGATGTGCTTTAACCCCTACGTGTAGATTTTCAGTCAAGTTCTGGGCCACATGAGCAGGCCCACTGGGGGCTGCTAGACAGCACCCTAAGTCGGCAGTGGTCCCAGAGGGCTGGGAGCCCTCTCACTTCCAGCTGCCTAGAGCAGCATCAATAGTAGCGTAGAGTATTGTGGTTAGAATGTCACTCTTGGGAGTCTTTATGTGAACACAAACTTCACCACTGACTTTGAGCTTTAGGCGGTTACTAAGCCTCCTTGTGACTCAGCCTGATCATCTGCAAGATGCAGACAGTTGCAGTACTTCTCTCACAGGGCTGTGGTGAAGATCCAGGCAAATGCTCAGAACGCATCTGGCACAAAAGACACGCACACAGAGTGCAAGTTGTTATTACTCTCACACGCCTACCAAATGTCTGAGACCCTGTGCTAACACGCAGGTATCACTCGCGTTTAATCCCGCAAGCACCTTCTCATGTAGACACCAGTATCACTCAACCCCTTTCTCAAGTTCACAGATGAAGAAACTTGAAGCTCAGAGCAGTGCAGCAGCCACTGGCACTTGTTGCCTAACAAAATGAACTCTTTCGTGACCAGTTCCTCTCTGAATTCCAGCTCATCGCCAGAGCCAAAGCTCAAAAGAAGAACTGTTCCAAAGTCCTGTGGATCGATTTTTATCCTGGAAAGCCTCTCCTGGTTTTGGTCACAGAGAAAGCAGCTCCTTGGAAGCCACGCGCACACCATTTAGGGCTCACGCCCTGGAGGGGAAGGTCCCCCACCCTACCCCAATTACAGCAGTGGAAAGAGAGGACCGCGCAGGGCGGCCTCGGCCTTTCCTGGAGAACTGGCGCCTGGTAGATGAAAATGACCCCCCTGCCCTCCGACTTCCCGTTTCATTTTGAACTTGGTTGAACGAGGGCAAGAGTCGAGAGGGAAAAGAGAAGGCGGTAGAAGTTCCTGCAGCGAGACGAGGCCGAGACGTCTTCTGGTGGGTGATGGCCAGGCCGTGCGCCCAGGACGCCCGAAGGCCGAGGGCCCCGCGGGCGGGGGAGCGCAGCCCCGAGGCTCGGCGCAGGACCACGACGGCGCCCGGGCAGGGAGGGACTGTCGCAAGTGGCCAAGGGGCCCAACAATGCTCGCAGGAAGGGGCGGCGTGCGTAAGGATCAAGCACAGTAACCCCCGGGCCCCAAGTGGGTAAACCGAGGCCCCAGGCGAGGAGGGGCCCTGGAGAAGCGGCCGGGAGCGCCTCGGGGTCGGGCGCCCGACGCCCCCGGGCTTTTTTACGCGGCCGGCTCCGCCCGCCGGGCCTCGGGGCAAGGACCCAGCGCGGGGGCCGGGGCCGGGGCCTCACCTGCTTGCAGGAGACCTCGGGCTGCTGGTTGGGGGCCGGCACGCTCTGCGCGGCGGCGGACAGGAGGCGGCGGCCCAGGCGGGGCCCGAGGCCCGCGGCGGCGAGGGCGGCGGCGCGCAACATCCTGCGGCAGCGAGTGCTTGGCGCCCGCGGGCTGCGGGGGGTGCCGGCCCGCGCCCTCTCCCCGCCCCCGGCCGCGCCGCCAATGGGCAGCCGCGGAGCGGGGCGCGCGCCCGCCGCGCCCGCCTGCCAGCCAATGCGACGGGCAGATCGCGACCCAGCGGGCACAGCCCCGCGGCTGCAGCCCCGCAGGTGCGGCGGGGCGCTCAGGCTCGCGGGGAGGCACCGCCCCGGGGCCCACACGACATCACCCCACGTCGTGGTCAGGGGCCGGGAGATGAGCAGGGAGCCGTGGATGGGGAGGGCAGCGACTCCCGGGGAGAGCTAGCCAGGGGCAGGGGCAAAGGCCAGGGAGGTGCCAGGCCCGGCACAGCGCAGCCAGCACGCAGGGGTTCAGCAAGGGCGGCGTGATGGGAGGGTTGAGGAGAGCGGTGAGCGGGAGCAGCCACGCAGGGCCGTCGAGGCAGAGGTGCGGCGTTTGGAGCAGAAGGATGACTGCCAGGGTTTGCGTTCTTTGACCCCTTTGTCATTCTCTGGAGAAGGGACTCCGGGAGGGCAGGGGGAGAAGTTAGGATTTTGCAAACCGTTTTACTCCACCGACACCTGACAACTGGGCGCAGGGGACGCTGAGAAGAATGAGAGAGCCTGACTGGGAAGAGGGGTGGGCCATTTCAACCTGCCAGCTGTGAGCAAGAGCCCAAGGAGGCGGCCCAGGAGCCTGGCAGGAGGAGCTGGGTGCGTTTGCACAGCAGGGAACTGGGGGACAGGGGCACAGCTAGGCAGCGCTTGTTCTGGAAGCTCTTTGAGACCAGGGTCCCTGGACTGGGGCCAAAGAGGTTGCCAAGGCGAGCTGTGAAGTTCCAAGCAGTTGTGTTGCCCCGAGAGCGGAAGACGACCAGCCGAGTGTGTGCGTATGAGTTTTGAATTGCTTTGCTTTGGAGAGCTAGTATGTTCTGGAAGGGATAAAGTAAGAGAAATGCTGCCGCGGATAATACAGCCGCCATATTCCAGGCTCTACCCAATAAGGCCCCTGCGCACTTGGCAGCTCACGGAGCGCCCTCCAGGAAGGAACTCGGGGCCCCAGCGCTCTTCTTTGTATAATTCCGACGTCTACAGCTGGTTTCCAAAATCACGCGGGGCCTCAGGACCACGCCAGGCAACCTGAAGGTGGAAAGAGAAAAAAAAAAAAAAAAAAGGTCATCAGGGACCCGGTGGGAGAGTTCATGGGCTGGGCCGTTTCATTGGCTGGAAGTCGGACACGTGACCAGTCAGGCCTCGAGGCAAAGGAGTCTGGGAAATGAGTCTCTCTGTGTGACCAGGAAGACGGAAACGCGGGCTTGGAGGACGACCCGCAGTGTGTTTCGGAGAGAACTGAAAAGTGAGTCTCCCTCACGTCACTGACTGCAGCCACCCAGACCCTCCATCCCCTTGCCCAGAGCACCTCGAACTTTGTTCACTTAGTACGCGTGGAGAGCGCCCTAACAGCACACGAGGGAGGTTTCCCCAGCCCTCTTCACGCATCAGTAGTATTCCACTGGAGAAGTGTCCCGTTATTATTCGCCAGTCTCCTATGGAAGGCTGTTCAAAATGTTGCCACTCTTTTGCCATTACAAACAGTGCTGCAATGTATATTCTTGATGTACGTCAGGATAAGTTCGCAGAAACGGAATCACTAAAGGCACTGGGTGTCCACAGTTGAAACGGAGGTATGGCAATGTTGACCACCCCTCCCCTGCCCTCCTCACACCCTCACCAATGCGGTTTATTATCACAAGGTTTGATTTATTTCAGCTTGCTAGTCTGAGAGATGAAAAATACTATTAATTCGCATTTCCTTTTTAATGCGTGAGTTTGAGCATCTCTGCCTATTTGGAGTCATGTGTTCTTCCTCTGTCCATGTCCCTTGCTCATTTTTCTATTGGATTGATCTGTTTAAAATTGACTTGAAGGTGCTTGGCATATATAGCAAGGCAATTAACATTTTGTCTGACATATATGATACAAATACTTTCTGCCAATCATCATTTATCTTTTTTTTTTTTTTTTTTTTTTTTTTAAGGAGGTACTGGGGATCGAACCCAGGACCTCATACATGGGAAGCAGGGGCTCAACCACTTGAGCTACATCTGCTCCCCCATCAATTATCTTTTTACTTAGTGTATGGTATATTTTTGTCTTACATATTTTTTTTTTGGTCAGTGTTTTCTTTTATGCCTTCTGGCTTTTGTGTTATATTTAGAAAACCTTTTCCATCCTGAGATGATTTTTTAAAAAAATTCTCCCATAATTTTTCTAGTACTTTTTTTTGTTTTTGTCTTTTTGTTTTGTTTTGTTTTCTTTTTCATTTTTTAAATTTCTTTTCCTTTTTATTCTAGTAATTTTATTGCTCATATTTTACACTCTAAATTTTAATAGTTTTAAGAATTTATTTGGTATAAAGAGAGATTTAGGTGCTCCTCAGGTTTCCTGACACCATTTATTGAATAATCCATCTTTCCTCCAGCAATAAGCCACCTCTGCATGTTCTAAATGGTCTTACGTGTTTGAGTGTTTCTGAACTCTGCTCTGGTTCATTGGCCTATTTTCATATGCCAGTTAGACATTGTTTGGAACATGGTACCTTTCTCCTAAGTCTTCATCTCTGGTACTGTCATTTCTCTCAACTCAGATTTTTAAGCCTGGAAACCATGTGTTCACAGATACGTTTTTGAGGGATCCCTCTGGGTTTTTGTGGACAATCGGTTATAGAAGGGAGACAGGCTGGAGGCGGAGAGCTGCAGTGAGAGATGAGGAGGGCTTGATTACCAGTGATGGGGATGGCTGTGAGAGAGCGCGCGGAGGTGGGATGACAGAGAGCTGTAGAGATGAGGGCGATGGAGGCGTAGAGGATGGTGCTGAGGTTGCAGCATGACTGAAAGCCAGGGGAAGCAGCGGATTTGATCGGGGGTGGGGAAGGAGAGAACGAGGTAGATATCCAGTTGCCCTAGGGTGCAGCAGTGGGCTTGGGCCCTGTGTGTGTACATGGTGTGTGTCTGGATGTAGCACATGTAGGTTAAGAGCTTGTGGGTCTGGGGTACTCATCATTCCCCACCAGCAGCTTTCTCATCTCTGGCCCCCTTCCCATACCCCTCCTACCATCTCTACTTACAAAAATCTCAGATCCCATCTTCTGCAGGAATCTTCCCTAACTATACCAATCTTCCTTAGCTGCTTTCACACAGTCTTCAGTTCAGGGTCAGCCAAGCACTTCACACCAAGGTCAACCACTGTGTGCTTAAATCCTAACATAAATGTGGCTCCATCTCTCTAAAACATTAACTAAAATGTAACTCTTAACCCATATTTCTCCCTCACCGTCTGTGCAGCTCTCTTCTCTCTTCCACTGTTGAGTCGATCTAGTTTTCTCTCTCTTAGTAAGTCTTCATTCTGATAAAAATCTCCTTTTCTTTAGCTCCAGCTTCCTCTCTTACTCTCCAGTGCCCCTATCTATGAACTCATTGCCAGGAATCAAGCTGTCAGAAGCAAAGTATCCTTCAAGGCAGAGGAGTGAGGCAGGGGGAGAAACTTAGCAAGCAAGTAAATACCGTCCTTCTACTGAGCTGTAGAGGGGAGAGATGTGAATACTTTCACATGAAAACATGTTCTTCACTTTCAGTTCTAAAGTCTTTGGGAAAAACATTCTGAGTTGAGTAAGAAATAGTCATTTCACTTCCTCTAAAAGATGTATGAAGTCTTAGCTTTGAAATACTCCAAAACATTACATGGTTAGGGTCCAATTTTAAGTTTTCAGGTTAAAAAAAATCCACTTCTACCTGCTCTCTAAAAAGGGGGTAACTAAAGCCTCCTGCAGGGTCACAGAATGCTGAAATGCCAGATGTTTGTTTGGTCCTGGTTCCGGGCTCTGACTTTTATCTCATGGTGAGGGATGGGTGTGTGTGTTTTCCAAACAATGGATGTTAGGTGGGGGGATTCAAAGCAACATTTAAAGACATTCTCCCTGACAAGCAGCTGGAAAAATACTGTCCAGCCCTGTGCCCAGCCGCCCTCCTGGTTTGCACATGCACAGAAACTTTGACCACACCTGGTTCAACAAGTCCCACACCTGCAGCTGGGCCCACCCCAGGGTAAACAGCCGTGTGGGGCCTAGCCCAAGGTAGTGAGGAGGGGCTCTCGAGACTACCCAGCTTTTGAAGTCAAATCATCAGGAGAAACTCAGGTATTTATTTTCTTCAGGGCAGAGGAGGCCGTTCTTGGCTAGGCGGGGCTTCTCCTGGTCCTTTGCCAGGTGAGGCAGCCAGTGCCTTTCGGGAAGTCCCCGAGAGGTCCTAAAAAACAGTGCCTTCCAGAGGAAAGTGTGGAAAGAGCCCCAAATTCTGCATTCAGGATTGAATTCACTGACTAGCTGTGTGTACTTAAGCAAGTCACATCATCTCTTTGAGCCTTAACGTTCTCATCTCTAAAACAAGAAGAAAAGTGCCTGCCATTGTTATAGGGATTCAAAAATAATATATATATAGTTCTCGATGCTGGTATGTGTGCTAAGAAGCTAGGAGTGATTATTGTCACCTCCAGCTGGTGCCTCTGCTCTCCACAGTCGGCAGGTCTGGAGTCTAGCCAGACTCCTCACCTGGCTTCACAAAGTATGGTCCCCAAACGAGCAGCATTGGCCTTGCCTGGGAGCACGTTAGACCCACTGAATCGCACTCTGCATTTCAACCAGATCCCCAGGTAATCCCCTTTGCCCCTGGAAGCATGAGAAGCCTTGCATCGAAGCTGGTACGAGCTGGCCCTCTTTCCTGATGAAACCCCCCACAGGCCTGTACCCTAGCTTACATACAGTCTCCTCCTCCTTAGCCAACCCCCCTTCCTGACTCCAGCCGCATGCCAGCAACTGGCATGAACTGCGGGCTTGCTGTGAGCCAGGCGCCGTCTGTCATCACGCTTAATCCTCAAGACAACCCCAGAAAGTCAGCTGCTTGCCCAGGGTCCACCCGCTAGTCTGTAACAGAACCGGGATTCAAACTGGGGCTGTCTGAATCCAGAACTATAGCTCTTAGCTGCTATGTTATCTAACATTGATGTACCAGAAAACTCGCCCAAGCCACTCCTTCACTCTGCCCCAGAGTACTTGTCAAACAGATTATCACTTAGGTTTTTGCTGGAGTCCCAGACACATCTACCAGCATCTGCCTGCTCCCATGCTCTCACACTGGTGAGCTTGACAGAGGGGGGAACTCTGTACCCATCCTCTGCATGCTGCGTAGATCGCAGCATAAATAGTGACTGCTCTTCGAGACGCCCAGCTGGTGCTTCTGCCTTGGGCCTGCTCCAGGCTTTTCCCAGGGATTGCAGAGGCAAGCACCAACACAACCTCAGCATTTCCAAGGCATTCCTGGAGCAGTGACAGACAAGGGCTGTCCCCACAACCCCCGGAGACTCTTAAGTGGGGGATATTTGATGGAGAAGGCTGAAGCCTGTTCTTTCAGCCTCACACCCAGTGGCTCTCTTGAAGGGGCCCCACCTGGGAAAGTTACCTGGAATTCAGTCACCTCTTTTCAGCCTCTAAATGAGGATTATCCTAAAATGATCTGATGAGATCTGAAGTCAGGGCTTGGGGGAGCATAGGAAGCTTTTGGAGGCCAAGACCACAAATCCCTGCAAGGAGTATAAGGAGGAAGGGAAATTGGAAGGGATGAAAAGCCCCTCTAGAGTGGGAGTCTTGGTAGAGCCCGGTGGGGCTTCGGCATGATGCACGGGGGGCTTGGCCCTACAGAAGGCCAGCCCCCTGGTGCTTGCCAAGGGCAGAGGAGAAGTGCAATCACCTTGGGAGAATGCTGGGGCGGCGGGGGGAGGGGGGACTTGTATGCTGGGATCACATTTTGTCCCCAGGACAGGCTAATAAATAAGAAGACAGGTCCAGCCATGTAGGGACGGTGGGAACACATCTCTTCCACAGAAAAACTGGTCAGGCATGATCCTTTGCCACACCAAGTGTGTTCATGTCCAAGCGTGCACGGTAGCCACACATTTACTTCCAGGCTAAAGAAATACAACGCTCAGGGAATCACCACCTCTGTTACCACATTTGGCCAGCCAGAAATGCCAACTGTTTCCTGAAGGTGAAAACGTGAGATTAGGACCAGGTTAGATTTCCTTTTCTTCCAATTCTTTGGACCTTTCGCTGACATCTTTTTTTTTCTTTTCTTTTACCGGGAGGTCCCAGGGTTCGAACCCAGGCCCCTCCATATGGGAGACGGACGCCTAACCATTTGAGCCACATCCACCCCCATTTCACTGACATCTTAAGCCCTTGCTTCTTTCCCCCTTTTTAAAAAAATTTGCAGGTGGTTCTTTTGGAGCCATCTGTAATGTTAGGGAACTTTGAACCTGACTAATTGTCCTTTCTTCTTTCATCATCCTAGAAAACTTTGGAGTGTGGGTGAATCTTTTGAAAACCCAAATCAGGTCTCGTCATGCGTCATACCTGAATGCCACATTCTGTCACATTTAGAATCAACTCCATGTTCCCTACCCAGCCTCAGCTCTCATCTCTCTCCTCCCTCACTCTCCGCAGACCTACAGGGCTCCTCCCCAGGGTCTTTGCATTTGCAGCTCCTTCTTCTGGAAGCACCCTTGCCTATTCTCCTCATTCAGGTCTTGGCTCCAGTGCTTCCTCTGGAAAGAAACCTCCTTTGAGCCCCGAGTCCCAGCTCACCGCCAGCACTTTCTGCCACATCACCCATTCCTGTCTGCATGGCACTTACCTCTCTCCCCCACTTGACTCATGAGCACTGTGAGAACACAGCAGTGTTATGGGGTTTGTTAACTGTGTGCTGTGCATTCCCTAAGGCCTAGACCAGTGCCAACCCCAGCCTTGGAGCGCAACCCTCAGTATCCGGTGGATGATTCAACTCTGTTGGAGATCCCAGAGGAGTGCTTGCCGGAGGCCTGGGCTCCATGGCTGTCATCCTCTAGGCCAGCTCTCAAGGTCCCGCCTGAGTGCTTCCAGCCTTCCAGCCTGGAGGGCTCACCCCACAGCTGCATCTCTGCAGCTGCATTGCTTGAAAGCCAGGTTAACCTCACAGGCAACAAGAGAAATTCTTCCGGCCACGTGATGGGCCGGGCCACTGACCCAGGCACTTCCTTTTTGAAAACCCTGCCTCCTTCCTGGGACCTGATGCAAAAACTCAGGCCCTTCTGCTCTGGCAAAAGGTCGTTTCCCAGTGTGGCTGGTGTTGTGAAAGCAACTGTATTTTCCTTTTAATTAATTTTTTAATTGTGTTAACATTTTTTATTTGAATTTAACTTTACCTTTCTTGAGCAACAAGCAAGATCTCAAAAGTAGTCCAAAGTAGGCAAGAATATCTGGGGTGCCCCTTCACAAGCCCTGAGATAGCTGCAGCAGGCAGGTGCTCTCAGGTAAAGCAGCTCCCACCAAGAGGTCAAGTCCACAGTGCAGCAGACAAGGGGGACAGTCCTGCCCATCTGGCCTAACTGAAGTGGGTAGCTGTCAGCCACATGACCACAAATTATGAGATGATGTATGTCCACAGGCCACCTGGGCTCAGTGGGAGCAGCACCCCCTTCTCAGGAGCTGGTGGCTAGAGGAACTCAGACCTCAACAAGTGAAACTGCACGTTCCTCAAGGAGAAGAAGCTGCTCTCTGAATGCTAATGGCCCACTGTCCATATCTCCCCTGCCTGCCTAGTACTCTGAATTTCTGTGAATGCAGAGCAGATGGAGGAGGCTGGGAGTTGCAGGTCATACACACCAGAAAGCATCAGCCCCTTCGGAGACATTTCTAGTGAGCACGAGAGAACTCAACTATTAACAGTGGAGAGGTGGCCCGTTTGGGACCTGCCAGGAGTCCCGGCCCCCCATGCGCACGGGAAGAGGCGTGCACAGAGACGGGCTGGAACGGAAACCTTTATTCTCGATTCCTTTTGTATGTCAAACAAGGTCCTTAAGGTCTCGGATGTATTGTCTTACTCCTTTTTGTGCCCCCAAAGCCCCTTTCCAAAATAACATTTTAATTGGTGCTCTGCATTGTGGACATTTGGGCCAAACAAATCAGGTGCCAGTGGCTTCAGGGCGCTGTGGCCCTGAGTCTGGAGGCTGCAGCCAGTTGTGGCCGCCCCTGTGTGTGCCAGGGAGGGCCCCACGGAGCAGAGGCCCAGGCCTCAGCAGGGCTCCTGATGTGAGCCTCGATTCCCACAGCCACTGCACACCATGGCCAGAGAGGCCGGGGGCACCGAGAGCTTGAAGACCAGCCTCCCAGGCTCTGTACCTAGACCCACGCGACATTCAGCTAGCCTCCTTCCTCCTCGCCTGAAATAGCACACTCGGGGCTTCCCACAGACATGTCTTCCGTGGGGACCGAAAAGGCTGCGTTCACAATGACTGTCCTGGGACAGAGCTTCTGGGCAGGGTGCAAGAATCACACAATAGACCTTGTAAACCACGTTATTTAAAGTTCTGGGTGGGGGCCAGCCCAACGCAGACATCCCGGCTCCTGCAGGCCTAAGTATGGTGCTTCAACTCCATCTTGGCCACTGCTGTCCGGTGTACCTCATCCGGGCCGTCGGCAAAGCGCAGCGCTCGAGCCCAGGCGGAGAACTGAGCCAAGGGGTAGTCGTTGCTCAGCCCTGCTGCTCCAAAGGCCTGGTGGACACGGGGCAGGGAGGGGAAGAGGCCTGGGTGTGCCTTGTCTCTGAGGGCCCCTGCTCATAGCAGCTAGCTTCCTGGGAACATCCCCCAAGACACCTGTGTGATAAGTGATGTTTCCAAAGACCTCAGGTGCGGCCCCATGCTCGCCCAAGTCTGCTCTGCAGGGAGGCTGCCACTGGGGAAATGGCTCTGCTGGGGCGAGGTGTTAAGATTTGGGAAGGAGGCATCCCCGAGTGGCTAAGAACCTGGGCTCTGGCATCATGAAGACTGGGTTCACGTCATTCGAGCATGGCTACTTGCAAGCTAAGTGAACTTGGACAAGTCATTTCACTGTTCTCTGCCTTGTTTCTTCAGATTCAATTTAGGGGTAGTAATGGGGCCCATCTTGTGGGGTTGTTCTGAGGAGGGAAAAGGAAAGAACACATGCCCAGTAAGGGTGCAGTGAAGGGTCGCCATACCAGTCTACAGGAGGCTGGGGGAGCTGAAGGCGGCCAGGCCTGCATTTGTTGTAAATGGTTTGTACAAACCAGGCATTTGCAGTCTGCTCACCTGAATGGCACGATCGATCACTCGGTAGGCCATGGATGGGGCTACCATTTTAATCATGGCAATATCTAGAGCTGCAGCCTGCAAGGAAGAGAATATGGGGTCATCAGGTAGATCGAGGGCTGGACCCTTGGAAGAACATCCGTTTCACAGGGAGAAGTAAAGACTGGCTCCCAGAGAGTAGAGGTTGCTCCTGCTAAGCCAGAAGCTCCGCGAGGCAGCCCCTACCTGGTACATACTGTGTCCCCAGCACCGGGGGGCATGGAGGGGCAGAGTTGGTAACTTGCAAGATGACTAAAAATGCTGTAGGATGTGCTGCCAGTGCTTGGACAACCCAGTAACTCTGCCACCCTCCTAGGTGATAGAGATCACTGGTACCCACAGAATGTGGGGTGGGGACTTGGGGCACAGCCAGCTTCACCTCCACCTGACAGTGGGCCAAGGCCAGCTGGGGGCTCTGGGAACCCTAGCCATAAGGATCTGCCCTGGGCCGGGGCAGTTCAGTGAGGTACCGTGTGCCTCCACGGAATCTGGCACTACCCTGTCAGGGAACTGAGAATTTGTGAACCTGGGTTTTCCCCCTTTCACTGAGGCCTCTTGGGAAGGAGGTAGAGATGGTCCCACAGAGGGCTGGACAATGAATGGTCAACATGAGCAATGCCTGGTCCACAAGCGGCAGGGAGAGAGCTGTTAAGGCACATTGTCACACGTGAAATAAGCTTCGGTTTTAGCTAATTCTGTATCTGGATTAAGGCCGGTAGAGGGTTCCTTCTCGGTCACCTACTTGTGGTTTGCCTGACACTTGCACCAGCATGCCACAGAACCAAGACTGGGGCATGGGCTGGAAGCCAGAGACCTACCTGGCTCCGTCAGACCTGCTGTCTTGGACAGAGAAGTTCATCGTGTCAAGTTCAGTGTCTAGAGACTGAGAACGATTCCTTCACCACAACCTTAGGACCTCTTTCACCTATGAGACCCTCTAAGGGGGTCTCTGACCTTATTTCCTGCTACGTCCATGAGGTGGGCAGCTTTCAGCACCAGCAGCCGGGCCTGCTCAATCTCCACACGCGACTGGGCGATGTCTGCCAGGAATGTGCCCTGCTCGACCAGGGGTTTCCCGAAAGCCACTCGGGACTTCACCTGTTGATGCAGGAGACATGGAGATAAGGACATGCTGACCCTTGGATGTGGGTGCCCAGGAGGGCTGAGGATGACACCAAAGGGCACGGGGATTCATGCCCTGGAGAGAGGGTGGGTGGAAGCACCTAGGAGAGGGCAGGCCTTGCTGCAGAGCAGGGGAGGAGAAAGCAGGAGTGTGCAGCTCATCCGCCAGTCTGCCTGCTCTCTAGCCACAGGCAGTTTCCAGGAGCAGGTACAGCTACTTACACTCAGCATGGGGACCGTGCAAATGACTCCCAGGAATTCCTCAACTTGGCAGTTTAGCAAATTCTGGGCAGGCAGGGCAGGAAATGGCTACGGGCGCCCTCTGCTGGCCTAAGCGCCATCAGGAAGAAAGGCCAGTGCCAGAGCCCCCTTGTGGCCAACTTTTACCTGCATGGGGGGCTTTAAAGCCTTTGAAAGTGACAAAGCATCAGAAAAGGCGATAGGATATTCTTTTTTCTTCTTTTCTTTCTAAAAACAATTGTTACACAAATAATAGATCTCATGGCAGAAAAAGTTTAAATTTTCTGACCAAAATAAAAGAGAAAATGAAAATGGCTGGTATCCCCCATCTTGATACTTCTAGTTAACAGTGGCTGGGTAGCCTTCTAGGCTTTTTGCATGTACGTACATACATACACACTTTTTGACAACACTGGGGTAATGCTCTATATATTGCTTTGTAGACTGCTGCTTTCGCTAAGAGTACAGCTTGAGCATCTCTGTCTGCTGAGAACTAGATTTCCACGGCCTCCCTCTGGAACCCCACTGCAGGCCCCTCCCTGGCTCAGTCAGCCAGCCTCCACTGTTGGCTGTACTGGAGCTTCCCAGCATTTTGCTGTCATCATCAGTGCTGGGGAACCTCCCAATATCAGATCTTTGTAGGTTCTCGTTTCTCTGCAGTCAAGTCCTAGAAGTGGAATAGCTGTGTCAATGTCAGGCATGCATACCGTCAAACTGCTCTCCAGGAAGGTTAACTGAGTTTTAATGCACAGTGGTGCTGGAGTCCCATTATACCCTGAGCCACCAGAGAGGAACATTCTATTTTTAAAGGGAAAAGAACTGATCAGTCTCAACTCGAATGTGTGTAAAACAGGATGTTTGCGTAGGATTAAAATATGTTTGACTGCCTCTGTTCTTTGCAGAGGGCTTTTTTTTTTTTTTTTTTTTTTTTTTTTTAAGGAGGTAACAGGGATCAAACCCAGGACCTCATACATGGAAAGCAGGCGCTCAACCACTTGGCTATATCTGCTCCCCACTGAGGGTTTCTTGTGAGCCATTTGGTCTCAGAGGTTTGCTTCATCATTGTGAAATCAATACCACTGACAAATTCCTGTTCCTGGCAAAATATTATATATTTGATCCATAGCTTTCTTAGGTTTCCAGCCTGTGAGGGAGTCATAGCAGAATGAAGTCCTCTGGACAGGGCTCTAGACATGCCAGAGGAGGAAGGTTCTCCGGGGCTGGCTGCTGGAACCCCAGGAATAGGGGCTATCAAGGCGGTTCTCCCGCAGCTGATGTTTTAAGATGCGCTGGGAGCAGAGATGGCTCTGGCAGCCTGTGACCCTATAAGACCTTGGAACATTGCCCTCTGCTGCCCAGAAGCTGGCCTGTTTCTCTGTCATGTGGACAGAGCAGGCTTGTTCTGTTCTGAATTTCAAACTTCAGTGAAGTTGCAGGTGCAAAGCAAAGACAGGGACACAACTTCTTGGCAAAAACATCACCTTGCTTCACTCCTAACTGCTTTCAGACAACAGCTGGGATTGGAAGTCCAACAGCAAAACACGATGGATGGGGGTCAGTGCTGGGAGCAAAGGGAAGCACTCACGCGGGCCTTCATGAGCGCCAGGGCCCTCTCTGAGTACCCAATCAGCCTCATGCAGTGATGGATCCTGCCGGGACCCAGTCTGCCCTGGGCGATCTCAAAGCCTCGGCCAGGGCCCAGGACCATGTTCTCCTTGGGCACACGCACGTGCTCAAACAGGACTTCACCATGGCCACCTGCAAGACCCAAACACATCGCTCTGAGCAGTCCGCCTTACCCATCTCCTTGAATGTTTATCTCCCGCCTCGGGTCAGGTCATCTGGCCGGCAAGAGTCCTACCCGAGTTAGCCCTGTAACTGGGACATGGTAGAAGGGGAGGGGTGACGGGAAGAAGCCTGTTATGATGGGGGAAAATCATTCATTTGTCACATCAAATGAATATTCTGCCATTCTTTTTATAAAACACAAGGCTTCTTCCCGAAGCTAAAACTCCCTTGTAGTTTGTGACCCCCAACAACACAGTGATCCTATGGAAATGCCGAAAGGGAAAACATGAACATTTTTAGCAGAAAGAAAGAGCACTGGTGAGAGGACCAAACCAGACCACAGCCCTGGAGCTCAGCTTTCCACATTGGGAGAGAAGAGCAGGCCGGAGAAGATTTAGAGTGTACTTCCGGTGTCCTTCCTCAGCCTTGTCTCTCAGACTTCTGTTTATCTTCTAAGTGAAGAGGAGAAAATGCCTAAAGCCTTCTCTGAAACCTGCCTTCATGGTTCATATTCATGGTTGGAGATGCTGTGAGGTGCTTGTAGCCCTCAAGTGTCATCACATCCTTCAAGAGCTGCCCAAAGCCATTCCATGCCGCGCTGTGAGGTCTAACCTGGAGCATCTTCCAGCCCGTACACCGTCAGAGGCCGGATGATTTTTATCCCTGGGGTATCCATGGGAACCAAGAGCACAGACTGCTGCTGGTGGCGTGGGGCATGCAGGTCTGTCTTTCCCATAAACACACAGAGTTGGCAGCGAGGGTCCAAGATGCCTGCCAGGAAAGGAGACAGACAGAACCCCTCATCTGATGCCAGGACCGTTGACTGGCTCTCGAGATGCAGGCTTGGCACAGGGACAGCCAAAGCAGCAAGCTGAGAGAGCGCTGTAAGATTTTAATGTAATCAGGTGGGTATTTGCAGGCTCTTGACCAGAAATAAGAGCAAGTGGTTTTTGTCTCAGTGAGGAATGAATCTCAAGTTGTAAGAGAAAAAATTCCTAAAAAGCATCATATAGAGTGGAAAATATAATTTAGAGACAAGAGGCTGAAAACTGCTACTTGATTATCACCAGCTTCTTCTGCTCCATTCCCGCAGGCAGTGTAAACCTAATGGTTTGGAGCACGGGCTTCAGAATCAGGCAAACCTTTGATTCTGGGTTCCTTACTTACCAGATGGGAGCTAATACCTTAAGGCAAGAGACTTAAACTCTCTGACTCCTAGTTTCCCCTCTGTAAAATGGGGATAATAAGACCTTCTGGGGAGGGGTGGGGGATTCAGCAAGGAGAGGTGCCTGTGGTACTTGCGGAGGGTCCTGCAGAGTTTGCACTCTATATACGCCAGGTCACCCCCGCCTTTATGATATGCCACACCTGATGTGGGAGTGAGGGGCACCACCGAGAAAGTGAACTTCTAAAGGGAGAGGCCGGAGGCAGAATGAAGAGACAGGAGGAAACAAATGAGCAATTCCTTGGGTCACGTGTGCAGGGGGCAGTCCGCGCCACCTGTGGTCACCTGGGGATGTCTGCACCCACATGAGACAGCCCTTAAGAACAATGCACTCCGTGAGGTGCTCCTGGTCTCCAGGGTTTGCTGCCTTTGCTGGAAGCAGGGAGACAGAATCTCCTTTGCATTTACTGAAAAAGCAGCTGGCCCACTGATTGCTTCTCAGACAACAGCTGGGCATAGACAAGGGCTGGAGAAGCGTGCTTATCAACAATAGACCCATGGATGTGTGACTGAAAAATGGATTTGGGGCTGAATACCTGAGATCCACCATTTATGACCGCTGATGACATAGAAGCCATTCTCCTCTCTGATAGAAGACTCAATGTTGGTGGCATCCGAGGAGGCAACCTGGGTGACAGCACATCCCAGTTAGAATTAGCAGAAGGTCCCGTGCTCCCTGTGTGCAGAGACCCCACAGGGCCCAGCGAGGGTCTGTCCTGATCAGGAGGAGCCTCCTGGGCTGGTGGCCCAGCAGAGGTACCTGGGGCTCGGTCATAGCAAAGCAGGAGCGCGTCTTTCCCTCCAGCAAAGGTGTCAGCCAGCGTGCCTTCTGGTCCTCAGTGCCGTATCGCACTAGGAGCTCCATGTTCCCTGTGTCTGGAGCAGAGCAGTTAAATATCTGAAAAGGAAAAAAGCCGGTCACTCCCCTGTGCGTATTTAAAACTTCTGGTACCCTGGCAGCAGTGGACCTGAACCCCTTCCAAATCACGGACCCTTTTGACAGCCTAATGAAAGTGCTTCCTCTCTCCAGAGAAACACGTGGACACTCAACATTGTCAATATAACATCTCAGACCCCCTGAAGCCATGGATGCCCCCGTCTTGTTGGGAGAAAGGAGCCTGGAGCCAGGGGGCTGGAGGTGAATGGAAGCCAGGCAGGCTGTGCCCCACACAGCCCCCAGACTCCAGGCAACCCCCATGGAAGCTGCTGCCCTACTCTCCTCAGCCCCAGCCTGTACTTGTCCGCCTCTCATTATTGGAAGCTGAAGTTAGTATCAGTGTTCCTGACCCCAGGCGAGCTATCGGGCCTTCCCTGTTACCTCCAGAGAGTGACTGAGAAAGTGTGCCATGATGTTTTCCCCAAGGACCAGGAGGTTCTCGCACACTCGGGAACTTTAAAGAAGGTACCTCAGGCGCATACAGAGACATGCCCATAAGTTCACACAAGTGCGCATACTCCACGTTGGTCAGTCCTGCTCCGTATTTTTTCTCGGGATCAATCTCCAAGGGTAGGAAAAGGTTCCAAAGTCCTTCAGTCTTGGCTTTTTCCTATCATGGAAAAAATAAATCCAGGAACCCCAGTGAATGATTTAATTTTATTCTGATCCATGGAAAACAATGGAAGGGAGTGGAGGAAAGAAGGCAGACTATAAACAGCCAAAGGTGAAGTATGTTCCCAAAGCAGTGACATGCGTCTGCGCCATCAGGCGGGGTGTCAAGGCTGCAGATCTGCAGGGGCGTCGGCACAGGAGGCCCCCAGGAAGGAGCGAGTCCTAGCAGTGCCCATGGCAATCGCCCCCGCCTACTCCTTGTTTCATCATCATTTACAACTCCTGCTCTGATTATGAATATTGATCGAGCACATGCAGCCAACACTGGAGACGGAAGGGTCCTTCAGCACCCTGCCTGGAAGGAGCAGGGTCCCTTTCGTTCAGCCGCAGCCTCAGCTGCTTTTCCTTAGTGAACAAGTTGATCCCCTGAACACACTCCTTCATGAGGCAAAACTTTTGACTGTTCCCAGGACAAGGATAGCCCCGATTGCCAAATGTGGCTGCTGGCCGCCTTCTGTCCTTCAGTGCCACCTGGCACTGGTAGCAGCTCCGGCTTTCGGTCCCACTGTCCAGTTCAGACCCAGCACCTCCCCCTCCCCACGTGCTGGGCAGGATCCCTGACCTCCTCCTCTGTGAAATGGAGATGTGCCCAGTGAGTTGCAGAAATAGAAACTGCCTAGGGCTAACTAAAGAAACAACCGGATGGGAAGGTTATCAGGAGCTCTCAGGAGGTACAGAGATTAGAGAAGGAGGCTTGGAAGCAGAGAGGACTGCGACAGAAGAGGATACTAGCCAGTCCCACTGGGACCCCGCTGCATGGAATGAGTGCCGACTGTTTTCAGTCTGGCTTGCCTCACAGCGAAGGTGGGGCAGGGCACCCTGACTGACAGTTGTGCAGGCTGTATCCTGGGGGGTGAGGGAATGCCCCCACATGAAGCTGGGGTGCTGCTACCATGGGAAGGGGAATGGATACTAGGCAGCCCAAACCCGACCAATGTCCACAGCACCCACCCCACTGCATTGTGGGCAAGATGAAATGAGAGATTGGGTAAGTGATTATAAATGTAATCATATTTACTTCTCCTCACTGGGAGCGCACCCGCTGGCCTCATTTCTGTTTGGATCGGGCTTCGTCTCAACATCAGATACACAGTCAGTACAGGTATTTGTACCACTATCTGGGTTGAATTAATTAGCGTTAGAGTGCAGTGATCAGAATAAATGAAGAACAGGAGGGGGGATGTAGGAAACCAGGGAGTTCTGAGAAGAGGCAGAGCAAAGAAATGAAGAAATCATTTCCTTGTAGGATTCCCTGAAGGGGAAGCAACACAGAACTTGAGCTGAGAAGATCTGGATTGGAATCCAGGCACTATGACTGGCTAGCTGTGAACCTTGGCCAAGGCTGTTTCCTCACCCTTCCATCAACGGTAATAATACTTACCTCAGGGGACTTGTGAAATACATGGTAAATGGTCTAAATGGTAAATGGTCTAATCCTTCATTTGTGGATGGTAATCACACTTTGGATAAAAATCATGTGCTATGATTTCACCACTCTACCCCAAAATCTTAGTTTTCGTGATCCCAATCAGGTATAACTAGAAGTAGAATGTTCACCAGTATAGATTTTTGCTAGGTAGTCTGGAGGTATTCACTGCATGAGGATTGGCTTTTCTGATGCTTCTGTGCACTTGACAGGCCAGGCTTCTATCAGGTAGACAAAGATTAAGGGTGCTGGCCAAGATGCAGGGAAAAAGGCATTTCAAGCATTAATGATGGGAGTGTATGCTAGTAAAAACCTTTTGATGACAGTTTTACATTATTATGTATTTATTATGGTTTTATCCTTGGACCAGTATTTTTACTTCAAAGAGTTAATCCTGGAGAAACAGTAAATGTGCAGAGAAACACGTAGAAGAATGTCCAACTGTATTAGATTCAGCTGAGATGCCTTTGATTAAATTATGTTAAGATTAGGGCTTTGATTCGACCACGTCATTAGGGTGTGCAGGGTTGAGTCCCTGCTGCCTTGGTGGGCTGATAAAACAGACTCTCACATAGAAGAAGATACACAGAAGACAAGAGAAAGCTCCGTAGACATGGAAGAGGATCCTGCAGCCCCAGGAAGAGAGATGAGCCATTTGCCTGATAGTTTGCAGCTGAGAGGCCCAAAAAGAAATGAGCCCTCCAGCCTACAGTTGAGATCGAAAGAAGCTGGGCCCACAGAGCCTTAAGAGAGAGAGGAAGGCTGAAACCTTGCCATCTTGCTTCAATACATGCAATCTTGCTTCCATACATGCCAACAGATTTTGGTGAGGAAAGTAACCTTGAGTTGGACTCTTTAGGGCCTTGTGACTGTGAGCTTCTACCCCAAATAAATACACTTTATAAAAGCCAACAGATTTCTGGAACTTTGCATCAGCACCCCTTTGGCTGAATAATACAGTGTTTGCCATCTTCGAACGTTTGTACATAAAAATAAAAATCTTAGCCTATCAGAAAAACAACAACAACAACAACAACAACAAAAGAGTACCCGAGGCACCCTCCTGGCACAGCATCCAAACAACAACAACAACAACAACAAAAGAGTACCCGAGGCACCCTCCTGGCACAGCATCCAAACCCCTCCTACTTTGGGACTCCCTCACTTGTATGCATTTGGGTGGGGTCAGCACCTGGTCCCCCACTGCAGAAGCTGAAGAGGGCCAGACACGCTCCCCTCCATCTTCCTGGCAGTGAAGGTGCGGACACGAAGCCTACGCTCAGCCGGCCAGAAAGCCCCTCCTCAAACCCTGAGACCCAAAATAGTGTCAAGAGACCGCCTAGCTGGGCAGCTCTCGGCCACACTCTCTAAGGCCTGCCTTCTCCTCTACTGTCTTCTTTTTTTAATTTTATTTTACTTTTTTTATTGTGGGTAAAAATCAAAATTTTCACAATACAAACCAATATTTTTAAAATGATATATAAGTGCGAATATTCTCACTGTCCTGATTCTGTGATAATCAGGGTGGGCTAAACATTCGCTATATTAGAAACCATGCATGTGTCCCCAGACCTCGTTTTCCTCCCTAGGTCTGGTTTTTAGAATGCTGGTGATAAACTGAGCCTGATTTATTATATGTCCATCCTGTATGGGAAAAGACTGTAACTCTAGGTATCTCTGGTCTACCTTAAGAGATATAGCAGGGGGCTATATCTGGTTGGCGTCCATCTCCCATATGGAGGGACCTGGGTTCAATCCCCGGGACCTCCTGGTAAAAATTTAAAAAATATATAGAAGGTGCGTGGGCCGCCAGGCCCTGTGCGCGGGCGCACCACCAGTTCCCGCGAGCCACACAGCAAGATGATGACATAATAGGAGAGTGACACATGGGAGAGGCAAGATGAGACGCACCGAAAAACCAGCAACTAAGGTTGCGCGGGCAGGATGCCTCTCTCCTACATCAGAGATTCCAAGGATTGAATCCCAGTGAAGACAGGAGGAGAAGGATGAGAAGAGAGGGCAGAAAATGGACACAGAGTTGCCCAGCGAATGGACACAGAAACAGCAAAAACGGGGGGGGAGGGGGAAGGGGTGTAAAAATGGATAAAAGTAAATAAATAAATAAATCCTTAAAAAAATAAAATAAAATAAAATGATATATAAATATATATGCATATATATGCATTTGCTTACATAAATGTTATTTCTCTACTGTCTTCTGAGGCTGGTTCGTCAGCTTCCCTCTTAATGTTATCAGCTACTTGAGGCCCTTTGCTGCTTAAGTGACCTAGAGTTAGCTTCAGTGGCTTGCATCCAGACTGCCGACTGAGACAGACCCACTGTACTTCAGTGAGGGATGGGTTAAAGAAATGTTGATGCACTGACATGGAAAGGTGATATATTACTAAATACACAAACCAAGTGGGAGATTAGAACATATGTAACGATTCCATTAAAACACTGGAATAGGGGGTGGATGTGGTTCAAATGGTTGGGCGTCCGTCTCCCATAAGGAGGGACCTAGGTTCGATCCCCAGGACCTCCCAGTAAAAATAAAGAAAAATATAGAAGGCGTGCAGGCCGCCAGGCCCCATGTGCGGGTGCACCATCAGGCCCCGTAAGTGGGTGAGCCCCCCAGGCCCTATACGTGGGTGTGCCGCCAGGCCTCCTGAGTGGGTGGGCCATCAGGCAAGATGATGATGTAACAGGAGAGCGACACAAGGGAGAGCCAAGACGAGACGCACCAAAAAACCAGGAACTAAGGTGGCACAAGCAGTAGGATGCTTATCTCCCACATCGGAAGTTCCCAGGATCGAATTCCGGTGAGGAGGAGGAGAAGGATGAGAAGAGATAGCAGGAAACAGACACAGAGAATAGCCCAGCAAATGGACACAAAAACAGCAAAAAAACAAAAACAAACAAACAAACAAAAACGGGGCTGGGGGGTGGTAAAAATGGATAAAAGCAAATAAATAAATATAAAACAAATACTGGAATACTATATATTAGTACATAATAGAAAGAAGAAGCTGGGAGAATAATACACCAAATTGTTGTCTGTGGTGAGTGATTTCAGAGGGCAGTGAATTTTAGAGAACTCTATGTTCTAAGATATCTTTGTCATGTTTGAGCCATTTTAATTTTACAATAGGCTTGAAACTAGGAAAAAATGATAATGCTATTTTTTTTTTAAAGTAGATGATGATTGCACTATAGGCAAAATATGTGCCCCTGAAGACCTCAAATAACAAAACCCAACACAATCCAAGACTAATTCTGACAAAGAAGAGCAAGTGTGTCAGCTCACCAGTTAAAATGGCAACACTGCCTGACAACAGTGTCAAACATCGTTTACAACTGATTTGGCCCTTTATCTTTGACATTACAGATCCTCAAAAGACAGGCTTATATTTGGTATCACAGTTTCAAATTTACATAATTCCAAAATGCATAACACAGGATCACTTGTCCTAAGTGGCTAATCCCCAGCTAATCCTCTACCTGTGCATTCCTTCCCGCTAGAGCTGGTTGCAGCCACAGAGCAGGAGCAATGAAAGGAAAAGTGAGTTATCTAAAGCTCCTTTCTGATGATGATACAAAGCAAAGATAATGTGCCTTAGCTCTCCTGTCTCCACTGCCTGCCTAGGAAGCCGAGGTGCTTCTGCCGAGCTGACGCGGTCTTGCCAACACTCAGCAAGGCGCTTTACCTTGAGGTCTTCCAGCAGCGGGGAAGGGGTCCACCTGTTTGCTGAGGCCTGGTGACTCCGTAGCTCCTGCTCAGCGGGGTACACGTGCTGCTCCATGAACCACCCCAGCCGGCAATACAGCTCTCGGACTGGCTGGGAAAGGCCCTCTGGAGAGATAACCAGAGCTCCCTTTGCGGCATGAGGCGGGGAAGCGTCTGTAAAAGAGATGTAACGCCTCACGCCTGTGGCATTCAGCAGGGACTGTGGGCTGGCCCATGTGTGGTAGGACCTCTTTAACGGGTTTGTGGCTGGCATCTTTTTGAAGACCCGGAACCCTTCTTTGACTGCAAAATCCCAGGCCAGGTTAGACACAAATTCAATAAGCTTTCCACTTTGTTCAGCAGTTGCCGAGCTTGCTTGCCCTAAGCAAAATAAAAGAAAAACAGTTATGACTCTCAAACAAGCCTTAACAATAATGTTAACATAGGCTAATATTCATTATTTTATTAGTAGCTCCTTCTGTTTGCTGAGCACTTGCTAACACCTGACACTGTGCTAAGGGCTTAACAAGTATTATAACAGCTTTCTGAATTTACAAAACAGGATGATAGAGCTTTTGAGCTTTTTTATTAATTAAAAAAAAATAGTTTACTTATTTTTCATTGTGGTAAAGTATACATAAAAATCATTTTAGCCTTTTTTAAATTGCCAAATCTTTGACATTAAGTACATGACAATACTATGTAACTTTATTATCTGTTGCCAGTTTTCATCATCCTAAACCTAAACTCATACTCATTTTTAAGCAATAATTCCCCATGCCCCCCTCTTCCCATCTCTGATAAACACTGTTCTGGCTTTCTGTCTCTATGAATTTGCTTATTCTAAATATTTCATATGAGAGACATCATACACTATTTGACCTTCTGGCATACTTCACTCCGCATGATGTCCTCAAGGTCTACCCATGTTGTAGCATATACCAGCACTTCACTTTTTTACGGCTGAATAATATTCCATTGTATGGATATAAACATACTTTGTTGATCCATTTTTCCACTGAGTAACACTTGGGTTGCCTCCACCTTTTGGCTGTGAATAATGCTGTGATGAACAATGGTGTACAAATGTCTATATAAGTCCATGCTTTCCATTCTTTGGGGTATATACCCAAAAGTAGAATTGTCAGGTCATGTGGTAATTCTAAATTTAGCTTTCTGAGGAACTGCCAAACTGTTTTCCACAGTGGCTGCACCATGTTACATTCCTACCAACAGAGTACAAGGGTTCCTATTTCGCTACATCTTCACCAACACTTGTTTTCAATTTTCAAAATGGTAGCCATCCTAGTGGGCGTGAAGTAGTATCTCATCGTAGATTTAATTTGCATTTCTCTAATGGCTGGTGATGCTGAGCATCTTTTCATATACTCATTTGCCATCTGAGTATCTTCTTTGGAGAAATGTCTCTTCAGATCCTTCACCCATCTTTTGAATTGGGTTGTCTTTTTGTGGTAAAGTTATAGGAGTTCTTTATATATTCTGGATATTAAACCCTTATCAGATAGATGGTTTCAAATATTTTCTCCCATTCCATAAGTTGTCTTTTTACTTTCTTGAAAGTGTCTTTTATGGACAAAAAGTTTTTAATTTTGATAAGTCCATTTTATCTATTTTTTTCTTTTGTTGCTTGTGCTTTTGGAGTAAAATCTAAATACCCTTTGCCTACTAAAACATCCTAAAGATACTGCCCTGTGTTTTTTTTGTAAGCGTTTTATAGTATTAGCTATTACATGTAGGTAATTTATCTGTTTTGAATAAATTTTTATATATGGTGAGAAGTAGAGGTTCACATCCATTCTTCTGCATGTGGATTTCCAGTTGTCCCAGCACCATTTGTTGAAGAGACCGTTATTTCCCCCAGTGAATGTACCTGGCATCCTTACATTGAATATTTGGATTGCCTCAGGCAATACTGACTTCTTAACAATATTAAATTTCTTATCCATAAACACGGGATGTCTTTCCATTTATTTAGTCTCCTTTAATTTCTTTCAGCAATGTTTTATAGTTTTCAGTGTACAAGTCCTTCACCAGCTTGGTTAAATTTATTCCTAGGCAATTTATTCTTTTAGATGCTATCATAAAATGGAATTGTTTTCTTGATTTTCTTTTCAGATTGTTCATTACTGGTGTATAAAAAGTTACTGACTTCTGCCAGTTTATCCTGCAATTTTGTATCCTGCAATGTTGCTGAATCTGTTTCCAAGAAATCCTGCTTATCAGACCAGGTAGGGTTTTCTCTGGATTCTGAATTTTCTCTGGACACTGTCTTGCTCACAACTTATCTCTAGTATCACCTGGCATAGTGCCTGGCACCTAGATGTTCAGATACTTGTGAATGAATGGACAGTCAAATCCCCTACTGCAGCTTTCTTTCTCAGAAGAGGCTGGTCACCTGGCTGAGAGTAACATGCTGCTGGCAAGCCTGGGGTGCCACTGAATCTAAAGCTAAGAAGGCCCCCTGGTATTAGCAAATCCACTGCTGGGCTTCCTTCTACCTGCCTTTTATTTTTAATTATTTTGGAAAATTGCAAAGCTATACCAAAGTAGAGAGAAGATACCTGCAGGAATCTATTACCCAGCTTTAACAGTTACCAGAGCATGGCCCATCTTGCTTTGTATATACCTTCCATTCTCTGCCAGCCCCACTCCCACTGTGCTGGATTTTTCTGAAGTAAATCCTGAGTATCAGGTCATTTCATCTGTAAATATTTCATATAGCTCTAAAGGACAAAAACTTGCAAAAACTACATTACCATTGTTTAAAAATAATTATAATTCCCTAACAGCAACTATCCAGTCAGAATTCAGATCTCACTATCTCTTAAAATTATTTTTTTAAAATTTGTTTGTTCAAACTGGGATCCACATAAAGACCAAACACTGCAACTGGCTGATGTCTCTCAAGTATGTTTTAATATATAGGTTCCTTTTTCATCTTTTCTCCCTCCTTGAAATTTATTTACTGAAGAAACTGAGTTGTTTCCCATACTGTGACATTCCCCATAACGTGGATTTTTTGAATGCCTGTGTCTGTGGTGCCAGTTAACATGTTTCTCTGAACCCGATATTCCCACAAATTGGTAGTTAGCTCTAGAGGCATGCTCAGATTTAGGTTCGACTTTTAGGGGAAATATCAGAGGTATGAATGTCTGGCTGTTCCTCTCTTGGTGATGTTAGTAGCCACTGATTATTTGTCCAGATCCATTAATTCATTAGGGGCTGCAAGTTAGTGTTCTAATTCTATCATTCCATCTGAGATAATTCTCTAGAAAGAAACTCTCTCATCAATTATTTGGTAACTCTGAGGAAAGGCAGGATAATGCCTGATTCTTTCCCTCTATTTACCAATTTGCAAAGTAACAAGGTGGTTCCCTGGCATCCTCCTAAGTCACCGTGAGATTCTATTTGTTTTAGTATCATTATTTACTCATGGATTTAAACATAATCGATATGTTTCGATCCATTTCAGCTATCATTCTTGTTGGTGCTCAAACCTCCTATCTTTAGCAAGTGGGAGCCTAATCGGGTTGACTCCTGAGGCCTTCTGAGATGATGCTGGTAGTCTTTGACAACTTCTTTGCTTTCTGGTATAAGATGTTCTGGGTTCAATAATAAGAAAGAAAGATGCTCCAGGTTTATATTGTAGATATCCTGCCGCGGACCTGTACTTATCCACTTCTCTCCTTTTAATGGGAAATGGAATTTAGAGATTATAATGTGGGCATTAGGGGTGTTAAATGCTACTGGGTTGGTCACTGTTTCTAGGCCTTTTCAGTGAATTTTATTGACTTGCTTTCTATCTGCCTTGCAAGCAAACCTTAATCTGCTTTTCTACCATCTTAAATAATTTAGGATATAGATTATTTCATTTGATACCCTATGATCTTTAGAATTAAAGTTAATGGCACTATACTATGCCCACAGATACATATATGTAAACACTCTATAGGCGGTACATGTATACACACACTCAAACCAACAGGCAGTTCTAAGTAAAAATGCTTAACTTTTCTTCTCAAAAGTTCAAATTTATAAGCTACAATCTAGAACTCCCAGCTAGTTAAGCAAAGTATTTTCCTATGCATTTAAAAGTAGAATCAAATAAAGCACAAAAATGTTTTTTTCTCCCCCAGCAATCCTTCTACTGGGCATTTTGGCAACATCTACAAAAACTTAAAAAGCAGATATTTTAACCCAGCCATTCTATTTCTGGAAATTCATCCTTCAGCTATATTCATTTATGTGTGAGAAAGGATCACCAACCACTGTTTATGACTGAAAAAATTTCAAGACAGCCCAAATATCCATCAAATAGGAGAACTGGTTAAATAAATCATGGTAGATCCATACAATATAACGTACTACAGAAATAAAAAAGAATGATGCAGATTTGTACCTATTCATATGGAAAGGTCTCTATGAAACACTGCTAAGTGAGAGGGAAAAAAGCAAGAAACTTGCCTTATATAGTTGTCGTATACATGCATATATATTTAATGGATGCTGGGGATGGATGTGGCTCAGATGGTTGGGCGTCCGCCTCCCATATGGAGGGACCTGGGTTCAATCCCCGGGACCTCCCAGTAAAAATTAAAAAAAAAATAAAAAAATAAAAAATAAAAAAAATAATACATAGACGCAAATATTTTATAGTACTCTTAAGCATAAAAATTTTTTTAAATAAGGTACAGAAGAGTACACGTAGGATGATCATGTTTGTGAAAAACAGAAGAGAGAGAGTACATGTGTGTAGATAGATTAGATAGATAGATATAAAGAAAAAATTTCCAGCCCCAAGAAACTATTAAGAGTAACATTTACCTTTGAGGAATGGGGCTGGGAGGGAACGAAAGAAAGTTTATATTCTTCTATGTGATTGACTTTTTTTTTTTTTTTTAATTTTTTTTTTTTTTTTTTAATTTATTTATTCATTTATCCCCCCCCTGCTGCCCGTGCTCGCCGGGCCAGCCAACCACGCCGCGCGGGTGGGCCCGCCCCCACCAGGAGGCCCCGGGAACCGAACCCGGGGCCCCCCACATGGCAAACGGGAGCCCCACTGATTGAGCCACAGCCGCCTCCCTATGTGATTGACTTTTTACCATTACATGAATGTTTTTATTTTAAGAAATTTTCGTTCATTATTTATTTTTTTTTTTTTTTAAAGATTTTATTTATTTATTCATTTATCCACCCCCCTTGCTGCTTGTGCTCGCTGGGTCAGCTAACCACGCCGTGCGGGCGGGCTTGCCTTCACCAGGAGGCCCCGGGAACCGAACCCGGGGCCTCCCATATGGTAAACAGGAGCCCTACTGATTGAGCCACAGCCGCTTCCCTCGTTCATTATTTTAATAATTAAAAAAACAAGTTTAAGTATGTTAGGGACAAAATACACATATATGTTAAGATGTTAAGGACAATATATTTAATGACAAATGGTTGAATTAACTGAATCTTGTAGAAATTCTGGCCAAACCAGTCCCCCCTAAAGCCTCTGCAGCCATCTGAGACCTTCCAGGTACAGAAATTGTCTTGGTTTTGACTCACGCCCCGAGGCTGGCTTGTGGAGGTAGCCATCCTGTTACCTGTGAGTGAGCGTTTGTAGACTCCCTGTAGGATTGCAGCCACACGGAAAAAGGAGAAAGCCATGTAGAAGTTCCAGTTCTCTATGGGAGGGCTGCCCATATGCAGGCAGTACATCCTGAAATATTCCTCTACAGTGGGGATTCCCAGACGAGGCAGATCACAGTCACCCAAACCTGAGGGGACAGACAGAGCCATTCCTGGACAATTAACCAAATTGTTTCACAAACTAGTTCAAGGGGTTGGCTCATTATTTTGGTGGCTCTTCCTCCTTCAGATGCCTGGGAAATCCAGGCCTGAAGCTATTACTCACAAATGGGCTCTGAAAGGTTCCAGACTAAACTGGCAGTAAAGGAAGCAACGGGCCCTGAGTCCATCTGGACCACAGTTCAGGGGGGATGTGCATTACCTTTCACCAGTCATTTGATAAATGGTATTGAAATTATGAAAAAGATAATTATGTCAAATGAAAAATTTCACTGATTTGCTTCATTTGTACCGTTTTCATGGTTTGGAGCATGTAATGTATTCTGTTCCTAGGAATTTGTCCCTGGAGTGTATCTTACATCTAGACAAAGATTGCTGCAAAGATGTTCACTGCCTGTTTTTTAGTTTTGTTTTGTTTTTGTTTTTCTTGGGGTGGGGGTGGGGGTAAAATAAAAATCCTTAAAAAGAAAACAAAGTAAATATCCAAATAGGAATCAAACCAAATGTCTTGATTAAGCCAATCAAGGAATTCTATACAATAAAATCCTAATCCATCATTAAAAACAATGCTATAGAACAAATAATGGCATGAAAACATGTTCAAAATATACAATTAAGTAAAAAAAAAAAGCAGGTCATAAAATAGTACAGACCCATTTTTGTTTAAAATAAATATATATATATGTATTGAAATGTTAGCAGTGGTCGTCTCTGGAACTACTGATGCTTTTAACTTTTTTCTTTTTCTAAATATTGGTTCTCATATTTTTATGATAAACCTGTATTTTTATTTTTAAAAAAAACTAAAGTTAGTTGTGTGAAAACATAAGAGATGCCTATAAAAGCCTATTTTTAAAACTTAAAGACCTGTTAGACCCATCTCCCCCACAACTGTGATAGGAATGCATTCCAATATTGTGCTTTCTTCCAAAACCAGCAGGACTTTGATTCCTGCTGCAGCCCAATCACAGACAAACCTGCTGGTCAGGAGCTGGTTTGATCCCTCCTCCCCCACCAGCAGCAGTTCCTACCTCTCAGCATTGGAAAATCAGATGGCAGGTAGTGAGCCAGACAGCTGAAGGCTACATCCACAAGGGGGTTGCCGAGAGTAGAAAGCTCCCAGTCAAGGACAGCAAGCACCTCGGTCTTCTCTGGATGGAATATCAGGTTGTCCAGCCTGAATAAGCCACAGAAGGAATGGAGAAACGGTCCTAAGAATCCTGATTGCTAGGGTGTACTCTGTGCTGCTGGGCCTTCTGGAGCTACTCCCCACCCTTCCCCACCTGGCTCTGTGGGCTGGGCTGCCTCTGCCGGGCCCCTTGCCCTCTGATTTCCAGTTGGGTTCAGCCCATGGGAGGCACCAGCAGGAGATGGCAAGGCAGCCTGGTTATTCACTCCCCGGCTCCCTCTCTGTAGACAGCTGAGGGGCAGCTCTATCCCTTTACCGAGGTCTACAGTGTTTGTCAGGCGGCTCCCTCCACTTAGCTACCCTCTCTGGGTGCTGTGATTGATGGCTTTAAAACACTTCTTCAAATTCTCTGACCTTCCTCGCACAAAAGGCAGAGCAAGTCTTTGCCCCATTGAAGCGACTCACGTCTAACAAATATAATGTAGGTGGCAGTGAGACTGTGGCCTCCCGAGGCTAAGTCAGGAAAGGTGATAGAGCTTCTCTCTCTTGTGGCATGTACCTCTGGAGTCCTGAGACCCCAGGTAAGGAGCCCAGCTACCCAGAAGCCACCATGCTAGAGAGACCATGTGGAGAAGCCACGAAGAGAGAGACTCTGACACATGCTTTTTTTTTTTTGAAAATTATCAAACATGCAAAAAAAAGAGGATAATAAAACAGAATCCCATGTATCCATCTTCCAGATTTAACTTTGTTATATTTGCCTCAGATTTTTAAAAACTAAAACATTACCAAGTTAGCTAATGGCCTCCATTCTTTTTCTCTCTTACTCCCCAAAGGTAACTGCTGTGCTCAAGTTGATATGTATCAATCACAGACATTTTTTTATTTTTCCTACCTATGCTTACATCCCTAAACCATATATAATATGCTTTAGATTATTTTAAAACTTAGATAAATGGTATCACACTATGTTCCCTTTTGGACTTTGCTTTTTTTCACTCACCATTATCTTTTTGAGATTTATCTATAATGATTTATGTAGAGCTAATTGATTTATTTTACCAGCTAAAAAGAATTCCAATGGATGGAATGTATCTATGTATTACGCTATAAGTATGGCCAAAATGAACATCCTTATACAGTCACCTGGTGCCCAGGTGCTAGTTTGTCTGGAAGTGGTGGTGTGGCTGGTAATGCATTCCCATCTTCAGCTTTACCAGCTCTTACTTTTCATAGTTGTAGCAATTTCTACTCCCAGACCACTGACTCAGCCTATGAGCTCAGAAATGTTCTTCCATCTATCGATGGATAGAAACGTCTTGACAGTCAGCATTACTCAGTAAGCGACAGCATGCTCTCTGAAAATGGGGGACACCTTTTCTGAAAGCAGCATTACAAATGTTAAACTTAAGTATAGCCAAGGGAGGAAGTGCTCAGATCACAGCCTGAAGTCTCCTGCCGGCTGCGTACATTACTAGTACATTACTACGTGCGAAGATACCTAAGTTGCAAAGAAAGGCAAAAACAGGGTCCACAGAGTGTTATGGGTGAGTGACAAAAAAGGCCACCTGCAGACTCTTCCCCACCAAAGGAAAGGGGTTGAAAGGCTGCAAAGAGAGCGTGGCTGGCAAGGGCTCTAGAGTCCCTAAGGGCTGGTAAAGGGGAAAGAAGTGTTCACCGACAGCCCAGTTGTATCAGTTGCATGCCAAGTTCAAGGCGGTGGGAAGGGAAGCGGCTGTGGCTCAATCAGTAGGGCTCCTGTTTACCATATGGGAGGCCCCGGGTTCGGTTCCCGGGGCCTCCTGGTGAGGGCAGGCCCGCCCGTGCGGCGTGGTTAGCTGACCCAGCGAGCACAAGCAGCAAGGGGGGATAAATGAATAAATAAATTAAAAAAATCTTAAAAAAAAAAAAAAAAAAAAAAAAAGGCGGTGGGAAAATCCCTTGGTTCAGTCAGTCAGAGATGGACGCAAGAACAGACAGACCACATCTCGTGGACAACCACACGACAAAGAGAAAGTCCTGCCTTTTACACTCAGCAGGTTATTCAGGAGGTTCCCCAAGGGAGGCTAAAGGAAGGAGCTAGGATTGACAGAGGGCAAGCCAGAGAGAAAAGGCCCAAAAGTTGGAAAGCAAGGAAATGTCTTAAAAATTAATCTTTACTGTCTAGCCTTGTTTAATAAAAGGCATAGTTCCCTAGGATGGGCAAGAACACAACCAAACAGGTCAGGGGTCCAAATAGAGCTTCCTTATTTCAAAAGCAGGCCCTCAAGTGCTGCCATGAAGCAGAAAACACTAAGTCCCTGGAGTACCTAATGGGCAGTATTCACAGTAAGAGATGGTAAAACCGGACAGTCAAGCTGGATGCAAGGCACACTCAATGTCGATTTTCAGTCACGCTACAGACCCACCCTGAGAAAACCATGGCAACTCTCGTTCATTTATTTCACTCCACACCAAAAAAGAATGTCCATCACCTGACTCACAGGAGGTTAGAGGCACCCTCACTCTTGGCCTTACTTTAAAACCTTAAATCAACCTGGAGTGATTTCATGCCCAACATCTGAAGGCGTTTTTTGTTGTCCCAACTGAGGACCTGGGTGCTTTTGGCACCAGTGGGCAGAGGCCAAGGATGCTGCTCAACACCTACAATGCACAGGGCCTCCTCCCACAGCAAAGCAGCCCAAAACGCCACTAGTGCTGAGGTGGCCAAACCTGGCCTTAAAAGACCATGCTCAGGGACGAAGGGTGTACTCTGTAATGGAAATAATTACCGACTGTAAACTGGGCCAACACCAAATGCTTATCCCTCCTCCCCCCAGATGCCCTTCACATCATTTTTCACATCCCAGGGTTCGGCTCTCCTTGCAGCCATGTCTACCTGAAGTCCCCGTGCACCACTGTGGTTTTCTGTTCCTCGGGAATATGGAGCGGCAGCCACTCAATGAGCCTCTCCATCGGTGGGCTGGTGCTGGTTTCAGAGGCTCGATACTGCTTAACCCAGGTTTGCATCTGGCGTGAAATATAGTCCCCTGAAGGAAAGAGGGTTAGAGCATGAGTGTACCATTAAAAAAGCCTCCAAAGGTTTCAACAATTAACCAGTCCAGTGAAACCATTTGTAATGCTTTGTGGTGGTGCGGCATCTTCGAACATCTTTCTATGACTGGAGAATTTTCCACATTACGGTCCTGCTGCCCCAAGATGGGAGCCAGTGCTGTTTTGTGTTGGCTGGATCAGTATGGGCTAGACATTGTTCCCAGCTGGACAGCCTCCAAGCCTGATCTCGGACCCTCCCAGAGATCCTGTCAGCTTCCTAACAGCCTTTATTAAATCCCTTTTTGGCTAACCAACAGTGGTTGGCTAAGAACACAGAGAATGGCCAACTGCTCTGCTGTTCTCTAGCTGTATGATCTCAGACAGGTTACTTAATCTCTCTGTGCCTATTTAGTCTCTCCATCTATGAAAAGGGCCTTACACAGTAGTTGGGAGGATAAAATATGTAAAGCCCTTGAAACTGTTCCTGGCATGTAGTAAGTTCTACACACTTGCTATTATTATGATTCTGTTATCTTCACTACTAAGAAACACAAGAGATACTGCCATTAAAGGACTTGCAAGTTATATCTGGGAACAAAAATTGGAAAAAATTCTGGAGTTAACCTGGCTCATGGTCAAGTTCTGCCAATTAATTAAGCCTCTCTGAGCCACCATATTTTTCATCTAGACAATGAGGGTATAAATACCTAGATTTCATAGGGTTGTTGTGAAGACCTAAGTGAAATCCATCATGTGCCAAGTACCGTGCTGGCACAGAAGGCTGCTCAGTGAATGGTGGCTATTATCATTGTCACTGTCACCAATATCCAACAACAAACATGTCAGGTGCCTGGCTCTGAGCCAAACTCTCACCCCCTCATCTGAGAGAAAACCAGTCCCCACAGGATTCCTCCTGTTTGAAGACAGGGATACAGAGCCCGGGCTCTGGCTGTGGAGTCCACTGCACTCTCAGAGCATCTAAACTCGGGCTCTTCAGAGAATCCTGCTCGGCAGTGGGGTGTGGCCTCCTATTTAATCTGGAGCTCAAAATCCACAGGAATTGAACCAAAATCGAGCCAAGTATTTAGAATTAACTTCCAGTTTTCAGGAGTTACAGGAAATAGAAGAGAGTGGTAAATGAAACTATAAGGAAATAATCTAGATATATCTATAAAACAACCAGAAAAAAAATCTATAAGACAACTGACTTGCTCTCTTAAAAAATTCACAGAGGAAAAAAAGTGGAGGATTTTCCTACTTTTGACTGGATCCTGGTTTGGAAAAAACACTTAAAAGAGATATTTGGGGGATAAATGAGGAAATTTGAATATGGACTGTGTATTAGCTACTCAGGGAAAATGGTTCATTTCTTGGATGGGATAACAGTATTGGAGAATGTCCTTATTTTCAGAAAAGGCGAGCTGAAGTATTTAGGAGTGAAGTGCCATGGCCTCTGCAACTTAGTTAACTACACATATGTATATATATATAGAGAGAAGCAAATATGGCAAAAGTTAGCAATGTTAAAATTAATAGTGGGCATAAGGATATGATTTCAAACTTTCTGTAACTTCAAAAATTATCATCAGAAGTTGAACAAATATCATAGGAGCTGAGCCTTTGTGGAAGGAGCCCCTCAGGAAAATGTTCCATATGGATTTGGGAATCCCCAGACCCATCATTTTCCTTTTCCTGGGAAGCAGACAGAGCTGACCCCGAGTCTCCTGGCTCCATTGGCCACTGGTCCCAAGCAAGGCCTGCCAAGGCAGCTGAGATGTCTTTCCCAGGAGCAGCCTTCCCCTCCAGGATGAGAAAGGAGAATTATGTGGTACCTATGGGTCCTTGGTGGAAAGTTTCTTTCTTTTTTTTTTTTTAAAGATTTTATTTATTTATTCATTTATCCCCCCCTTGCTGCCAGTGCTCGCTGGGTCAGCCAACCACGCCGTGCGGGCGGGCCCGCCCCCACCAGGAGGCCCCGGGAACCGAACCCGGGGCCCCCCATATGGTAAACGGGAGCCCCACTGATTGAGCCACAGCCGCTTCCCTCTTTCTTTTTTTTTTAAACAAATCAATATTATTCAGACATATTAATAAACACACAATTCATCCAAAGTGTACAATCAGTGGTATTTGCTATAATCACATAGTTGTGCATTTATCACTTCAATCATTATTACAGCATTTTCATTATTTCAATAATAGTAATAAATAAAAAGCAGACAAACAAGAATATTCCTCACCTCTCAATCTCTCTATGCTTCCCCCACTGTATATAGCTGCTGTTTCTGGGTATTCTATCCAAAGTGTATATCAATGACTTTTAGTATAATCACAATGTTGTACAGTCATCATCTCAAAAATTTTAGAACGATTTCATTACTCCAAAAGGAAAGATTCCACACCTCTTAGCATTCCTTCCTCAGACTACATAACCACCAATCTCATTTCATCTTTATAAATTGATTTATATTTACATTTTATATAAATGAAATCATACAATATGTAATACTCTGTCTGGTTTCCTTCACTTAGTGTAATGTGGTACTTTTTGTCTCATTATAACATTTTGTACAATTAACTTACCTTTGTTCAGCTTCAAAGAAAAAGGTCTTATATATGCAATTCTATCCATATTCATATTTCAAGGAAAGCTTCTTTTTGATAATTACTCTGTGCCTAAAAAATCTTTTTGATTAGAAATCATGTTTGCTTGCTTGCTTTTTTAAAAAAATAAATTTAAATTTGTTATTTCTGAGTAGGTAATACACTCACAGGGCTCAATATTCAAAAGTGGCAAACGGAAATGCACTGAAGTCTTTCTCTCACCCCCACTGCACACTCAGTTCTGTTCCCCAAAGACAACCCATGTGTCCAGTTTCTTAGGTATCCTTTTGGAAATAGTCTACACTTATACAAGCAAATACATATTTTAAATATTTTTATCTTCTACACAAATGGCCTTATCTTTCTAACTGTTCCTTTGGGGAAATCTGCCACCGTCACCATCAGTTCATGCTGTATGGGCACCGTGGAATACCACCCAACTTTCAGGGTGCCAGTCAGAGTCACTTTATCTCTCTGGCCAGTGACTGGCTCAGAGCAGGGGCCATGACCCAAGCTGGGCCAGGGACTTTCTCTTTGTCTCCAGGTTTCCCTGGAGCTGGTGGTGACCATCGTGCTGCCAAATGAGAAGAACCTGACTGAGAATGAAACCAAAAGAGAAGAAAGCAGAGCTGAGAGAGGGGGAGAAACTCATGCCTGAAGTCCCTGGATCTCAGTGCCAGTTCCATACCTGGACATTTCATTACAAGAGCCAATTCATTTCTTTTTAAAACTCACCCACTTTGGATTGGGTTTCTGAAATTTGCAAATTTAAGAGTCCTGACAGGTATAAGCACCAGTTCCAGGAATGGGCTGCTAAAGTATCCGATCTTAGAATATGTATCTGGCCTCACGAAGGCGTGGGGGCAGTGAGGACTCCTCTCAATCCTGGCTGGGAAGTCGGAAAGCCTACTATGTTGTGGCACAGTGACTCAAACTGTTGGCTTTGGGGACTCAGACCATGTGCCTATGGATCGGCAGGGCTGTAGTTAAGCTGGCGGAAATGTCTTAGAAGTTGATGCACATTGGACACATATTACAACCTTTAATAAGGCCCCACAGAAAACAGGCAAGTTTTGGTTAAAAGCAGAGAAAGAAGAGAATACAGCTTACCAAAGAGATTCTTTCTGACTATGACCAGAAATCCATACTGGTCAAGAATAAGACAATCTTGAACTTTCGCAGGGCAGAAAAAGTGAAATTCTTTGACTCATACTAAAGTTTCTACATGCCAAAGCAGAGACAATTGTGATGGACGTTATAAGACTGTGTGAGTTTGTCAGAATCCATAGAACCATGTATGGCTCAACAAGCTGACCTTAAAACAAAACAAAAATCCTGACAATACCAAATGCTGATAAGGATGAGGAGCAACTGGAACTCTCATACCTTAAAAATAATAATAATAAAAGTCAGAGGAGTGGGTGTAGCTCAGTGGTTGAGTGCCCACTTCCCATGTACAAGGTCCTGGGTTCAATCCCTGGTACCTCCTTAAAAATGGAGAAAAAAAAGTCAGAAACAAATTATGTGAACAAACACCTTGAAAATCCATCTCTGTTGAAAAGAATGTTTAGAGAAAAACGTGAAAAATGGAGAAGAATGTACCTTAAATACCCCTGTCCAGGATCAGAAAAAAGAAAAATTTAAATGGTCCAGTGATAAATGTTTAAAGGAAGAGAGATTTTATAGTTCAAGAAGGGATTTATCCTAGGACAAGATATCTAAGTAAACTGTACTTCCATTAAAATGGAACTGGATTTACAAGCAAAAGGTTAACTTCACCTTACATTTAGCAAACACTTGGTGCACTACCATCTTGAACTCATACAGATCCTCAAAGCAGGGCCACTGGTGATCAAATGATCAGAATGAAAGACAAGCCAGCATCTTCTTACCTTGTGTCCCATAGTTTTCGAGGCCCACAGCCTTGATGTCCACACTGTGAATTTTGCACAAGACGCTGTTCATGGCAGTATATATGGCCTGCCTCTGGCTGGGCTCCAAGCCAGGCAGAGAGGGGTCTTTGTAGATGAGGCCTGGGCAGTACTCCATCAAATAGAAGGGGGTGCCGATGATGCTGCAGGGACACAGGGCATGCCAGTGGCTGACTCACAGTGTGGCAGGCTCTGGTCATGGCACTGCTCTTTCTGACTGTTCCTGTGTGCAGGATTTGAGCACTGGTGAAGGAGTTCAGACCCAGAGTACTGCACTTCTCCTTTTTCCTTTACACACAAGCAAAGAGCTTTAGAATACCCCCTCCCACAACCTATCTACACACACACATCCCCCTGTCTGTACTCATTTGCCAGCATGCCTCTCTCTTCTCTTCAGCCCATTTGTAGAACCATCAGAGTGGGGTTAAGGACGATAGTATAAGAAAGCAGCATGGTTGAGACCAGAGGGTTTGGCGTCCAGTTTAAATCCCATCTCTGCCCCTTGCTAGCTGTGTAAGTGGGCAACTCACTAAACCTTTCTGAGTTTTGGGGTTTTTTTTTCAGTTGTTTTTTAAATAAACTTTTTATTTGAGCTAGTTTCAAACTTACAAAACAGTTGCAAAAGTAACACAGAACTCCAATATACCCCAACCCAGAAGCCCAGAGCCACTAAATTTTCAATTTTACAGCATTAGCTGAATCTTCCTTCCCTCCTTCTTTCTATAAATCCATCCATCCATCTACCTACCTACCTGTCTAACTATTTGTATATACATTGTGCTCTGAGCTTTTGTTTCATTTTGTTTTTTTTTATTGGGATCAAATTAGTATATCGTGAAATTAACTATTTTAACATAAACAATTCTGTGGCATTTAATACATTCACGGTTGTGCAACCAGCACCTCTGACTCTAAAACATTCTCATCTCCCTAAAAAGGGAACCCCATACCAATAAAACAGTCACTCCCCATTCCCCTTTTCCCACCAGTCCCCGGGAACTACCGATCTTCTTTCTGTCTATATGGATTTGCCTATTCCGGACATTTCAAATAATGGAGTCATACAATGTGTGACCTTTTGTGTCTGGCTCCTTTCACTCAGCATTGTGATTTCAAAGTTCACCTACATTGTAGCATGTATCAGAACTGCATTCCTGTTTGGATTGAATGATAGTCCATTGTATGGATTTTGTTTATCCACTTATCTGTTGGTAGACATTTCTGATAGACATTTGGGATGTTTTCACCTTTTCACTTTTATGAATAGAACTTTTTTTTTTTTTAAGGAGGTACCGGGGATTGAACCCAGGACCTTTTACATGGGAAGTAGGCACTCAACCACTAGGCACTCTAGGGGAGCTGTGTCCACTCCCCTAGAACTTTGTTGTTTTTTTGTACTGGGGGTAGGGATTGAACCTGGACCTCCTATGTGGGAAGCCAGCGCTCAACCACTGAGCCACACTGGCTCCTCTGAGTTGGTTTTTTTTGTTTATTTACTTGTTCGTTTTGTTTTTAGGAGGCACTGGGGACCAAACATGGGACCTCCCATGTGGGAAGCGAGCCCCCAACCACTTGAGCCATATTTGCTCCCCTAGAACTTTTTAAATCTATTAAATGTACCTACTTCAAAGTTGTAAGAATTAAGAAGGCAAAATATATAATATATGTAGAGTGCCTGACATAGTGACTGGTTCTATTGAGGATTCAATAAATATCTTTTCATGTTATTCATGTTATTTTTATCATTATTCATGGCATAAAGGACACATTTACCACTTTATAGTATTAGGTTGACCCACAGAAATGTTATTAACCCACCTTTTAGTCATTACTAGAAATCAGTTTTACTTCTCAAAAGAAGTGCTTTGAAAATTCTACCATTATAAATCCTGATTCAAAAAACTTATAAAAGACATTCTTGGGACAACTGGGGAAATATGAACATGGGATAGATATTAAAAAGCATTATAGAATTATTGTTAATTATCTTCGGTATAATGGTGCTGGGGTTATGAAACAAAATGTCTTTCTTCTTCAGAGATGCATGCTGTCTGCAAATTCCTTCAAAAGGTTCAGCCAAAAAAAGTTATATATATGTAAATTATACATACACACACAGAGAAAGCAAATGTCACAAAATGTTAGTAATCTAGATGAAGAGTAATGTATGTTTATTATACTATTTTTTTCAACTTTTCTGTATATTTCAAACTTTTCATAATTAAAAAGAACAAGAAAAAAGCATTTTTTTAAACTTTAGAAAGACCAAAATAAAATATTAGTAAAAAACGCAATAAAAATTTAACAAATACAAATAAAAATATATTTTTAGAATGTTAAAAAAAAATGTTTTCTATCAATTCTCACAAAACAGGCATTTCATTATCTTTCAGGATAACTTAAAGCACTGTGAATTTCTGGAGGAGGTTGCTATAAGTTCTCTTTTCTCTCCTATCCAAATTTCATTTGTCTTGTCTTTAACAAACTGGAATTTCAGTTAGTATTTGGGCCTTTTGCTCCTATAGCTTGAATAAGCAAAGGAAAAAATAAATCTGAGCCTTACCTTGAATCTTCACAGAGCTCAAGAACTTTGGGGACAGGTACTCCAGCGTTTGCAAGGGCTTTCATTATCCTGCCAGAACAAATAAAACTAAGCCTAAACTGCTGACTGAACTGAGATTTTCTTGAAATTATCTTCTCATTTAAAAATAAGTATAAGTCAACTGGTTTTTGACAAACCTACCAAGCCCACGCTAATGGGAAAAAACAGTCTCTTCAACAAATGGTGTTGGGAGAACTGGATATCTATAACCAAAAGAAAGAGGACCCCTATCTCACCCCCTATACAAGAATCACTCAAAATGGATCAAAGATCTAAATATAAAAACCAGGACCATAAAACTATTAGAAGAAAATGTAGGGAAACATCTTCAAGACCTTGTAGTAGGTGGTGGTTTCTTGGACCTTACACCCAAAGCACGTGCAACAAAAGAAAAAATAGATAAGTGGGACCTCCTCAAAATTAAACACTTTTGCACCTCACAGGACTTTGTCAGAAGGGTGAAAAGGCAGCCAACTCAATGGGAAAAAACATTTGGAAATCACATATCTGATAAGGGTTTAATATCCAGGATATATAAAGAGATGTTACAACCCAACAATAAAAAGGCAAACAACCCAATTAAAAATGGGCAAAAGTGCTTGCTCCGGCAGCACATATACTAAAAAAATTGGAACGATACAGAGAAGATTAGCATGGCCCCTGCGCGAGGATGACATACAAATGCATGAATCGTTCCATAAAAAAATAAAATAATAAAATAAATGGGCGAAAGACTTGAATAGACATTTCTCCGAAGAAGAAATACAAATGGCAAAAAAACACATGAAGAAATGCTCAACATCACTCATGATTAGGGAAATGCAAATCAAAGCTACAATGAGATATCATTTCATGCCTATCAGAATGGCCACTATTAAAAAGACAGAGAACTACAAGTGCTGGAGAGGATGTGGAGAGATAGGAACACTGTTGGTGGGAATGCAGAATGGTACAGCCACTCTGGAGGACTGTTTGGCAGTTCCTAAAGAAGTTGAATATAGACTTGCCAAGTGACCCAGCAATACCACTACTGGGTATATACCCAGAAGAACTGAGAGCAGTGACACGAACAGACATCTGCACACTGATGTTCATAGCAACATTATTCACCATTGCCAAAAGTTGGAAACAACCCAGGTATCCATCAACCAATGAATGGATAAACAAACAGTGTTGTATTCACCCGATAGAATACTATGCATCTGTAAGAAGAAATGAAGTCGTAAAGCATATGACAACGTGAATGAACCTGGAGGACATTATGTTGAGCAAAGCAAGCTAGACACAAAAGGAAAAAATACTGTATGAATGCGTTACTATGAACCAAATATATTGTGTAACATATTGTTTGATTCAAAAAAAAATTTGTATGTATCCAGTACATTTAATTGAGAAATGGATATATTTACTCATCTGTGTTTACTTTTTAGTTTTTAATTGTTTATATTTTCAATTATTAAATGTACAAAATAAAGTAAAAAAGAAATTTACCATTTCAAAAAAAAAAAAATAAGTATATGCAGAAATGGAAATGGAATTATAAAAAATATTCATTGGGGGGAGCGTACGTAGCTCTGTGGTTGATTGCTTGCTTCCCATGTACAAGGTCCTGGGATCAATCCCCAGTACCTCCATTAAAAAAAAAGAAAAATTAAAAAAAAAAAAAAAAAATCATTGGACCCAAGGTAAGAAAGGAGCAACCAAAAAAAAAAACAGATGGACAAACCAAAAAACTCCAGAATTCCTCATACCACTGAAAATGGTTTCAGAGTATATAAGCAGGATGCTCAGAAAATTGAGTAGTGGTTTTACATTTTTAGGGTCTCTCTGCTAACAATTACACACATGCTAGTCAGTGGGCACGTATGTAAATACTCAGAAATAGCTAGAGGTTTTCTCCTCTGAGGAACCCCTAAGACTTCATAATCATCAGTTGCTAGTCCCTCCAACACTCAGAGAAGCCAGATTCTAGGCATCAGAAAGTCCAAAAGAGAGATGGTGAACAATGAGAACAAAGGGGCCAGGAGCTGAAATCATATTTTCCTTATTACCCTCAGCAACTTTCCTTATACAGAGCATGAGAACAGGCTGAAGTTAGAAGGAAGGGAAAGACTTCCAGGACAATAAGCCACATTCTGGAGCTTATTTGTAGGTTCCCACTCACTCTCCAAGCAATTTGATTTATTGTTTTTCAACCTTCTAGGTTTCAGTTTTCCTATTTGCAAAACAAACTGTTTTATCTGGGATAGGTTGTAATACATTTACTTTTTGAATGTTTTATTATGGCAAATTTCAAACACATATAAAAGAAAAGAGACTCATATAATAAACCTCCATGTGCCCATCACCCGGCTTCAACAATTATCAACTCATGGCCACACTTGTGTTATCTATAGCTCCATTAATATATTGATTTTAAGGCTCACAGGGATCTCAATATTGCCTTTTTCACCTAGAGGTTGCAGAAAAAATGTACTTGATTACAAGGTTAGGTAGAGAAAAGAGAAAAGAAATTTTGGAATAAAATCAGGTTGCATGTTCTTATGTGAAATAACTTGAAGATTCTTAATTGTATTTTTAAATGTCTCAAGGCACTTCTACAGAGTGCTGAGGTTGTGTGCTGGGGAATGCCAGATGGTGGAGTGTGCCTCCAGGCCCTAAGAATTTACCTGAACTCTCTCTCTACTGCATGTGCAGATGGAAGGAGTTTCCCAGGAGGTTTCTTCCGCAGAACCAGCTGATGGTTAGCCAGCCTGATGTAATACGTTGGATTTGACTGGCCATGATCAAACTGAAAGAGTTCCAGTGGACCTGCAAGTTTGAAAACAAAGAAAACTCAAACCAGATCTGGAGGACAGACCTGGGCAGACAGTCTTTCTTTCTAATGGGTTCTGCACTTGGGATGCAGAACACCCCCAATTTGGGATGCAATGGAAGAAAAGCACCTCCTCCCTGGATACCAGAGTGACTGAGCCCCAGGCACACCACACTAGCTCAAGTCTAGAATTACAGGCTGCTACAGGGTGGCAGAGGACGCTCGATTTACACAATAATTTTCTCATTTCATATGGGTGTCCCGTTTTGTCCTTCTTGCAAACTATTGCTCTGTGAAGAAAAGCTCTTTAGTTCTGTTTCTCAGCCACAGGCACAGTCATGGCAACCCATCTTGCCAAATGGAATGCTTTAAGCCTGAGGATGAAAAGTGCCCTTGTACGTCCCTCATCCTGTGCTCGGCCAAACCATGCCTAGCACTGACATAACAGCTGAAAGAGGCTACGCAGAGGCCTTCGGCTTGAGCCAAAGCTGCTGTCAATGAGATGAAATTTCCCACCCCACTAAGCTGATTCAGTGGCTCTACAACAGAAACATCCTGGCTGGGGCAAACCTCATTAACCCTCAGCTTAATAATGAGACTGAACTCTGAAGACAGCTTTGTTTAACTTGGTCAGAAGAGCAGGAAAGCAATAGGAGTTTGCCTGAATTAGTGTGAATGGTCAGAAAGGGCCCCTCAGCTTTGTAGAGGCACTACCAACGACCCAGTCATTGGGAAACATCATAATGTGAAGCTCCACGAATAAAAAGGCTTTTCCAAGGATCAAGCAGGTGAGAAAAACTTTGTCACCAGGTAGAAATGTCTTCAAAAGCTCATAAGGCACCTGTTTTTTCTGAGGATGAAATGTGAAGAATGACAGTTGGACCTTTGAAGGGCAGGCGCAACTTGTAACATTTTTAAATCCTACAACTTTTTTTTTTTTTTTTTTTTTTTACAGGTGTAAAACAGAGGCTTTAATCTTAACAGCAATGAAGGCGCAAGGGGCTGGGGGCGGGGCGGGGGGCAGAAAGAGGGGCGCTGGCACAGGGCAGGAAGGAGCCAAGAAGGCAGTGGTCTGGACCACGGGAAGAAGTCAACACCAAGCCTCTCCTGGGAAAACTATTTCTCTAACTCTTGTGACTGTGCCCAGACCATTGGCCTGAATCTGAGGACCAAGCCCCTGTATTGTGCTTCTCAAATGCTCTCCCATCCCAAAGGGTATATGGGCCCCAGATATGAGGAGGGAGTAGTAGAGAAGGGCAGGTCTGGGCTTCGGCTGGGGAGAACAATCCTACAACTTTTATGTCACCTTCACAGACAAGCCTCATCTCAAAAATTAGAAACATCCAGTTCCCCTGAGGATCTATTGTGTCACTGAGTTCCTTTCCTTCTTGACAGCTGTCTCCTGGCTCTTGCAGCCATGCCACACTCTCAGGTGGGAAAAGGTGGCAAGTACACTTCTGGGGATCCATAAAAAAGAAGGTTAATGCGTCTTCCCAAACAAAATTGAAAGCAGCACTCAGACTGGCCGGGTCCAATGGCTATTTTCCTCTCCACAGTGCCTCTTTGTCTCTAGCATAGTCTACCAGGGTTTGAAAGTGAGAATCAGACTGAAGGCATAGCCTTGCAAGGAGTCACCAAAGTAGAAAAATTTAAATACCTGTGGTTTGGGACCCCAGTGTGTCTCTGAGGTACTTCTCCAAGGAATCTTTTGGAATTTCCATTGTCTTCCTCACAGGGCAAGTGTTTGGAATAACCATTCTCAATGTAAAACCCAAAAGAGTTTCTAATTCCTTCACAGCAGTCTCTGGGTCATTAACCTGGTTTCAAAAAAAATATTAAACATGTACCACCATTCAACCCAGATCTCTCCTCCTCCTCCCATTTGTTCTGTAGGAGGGGAGTGTTTTAGAGGGAAATATCCAAGAAGTCAATTCTCTGAAAAGGGATTTTGGAACCAGGATATTCAATTGATGAGGAAGAAGGAGAATGAGTCTCCTATTCCCATTTAATTCCTAAACACATTAAACTTTCTGTGTGCTGGGAAGAATGCCAGTTAAGAGACCATGCTAGGGAAGCGGATGTGGCTCAAGTGATTGGGCTCCCGTCTACCATATAGGAGGTCCAGGGTTTGATTCCCAGGACCTCCTGGTGAAGGTGAGCTAGCCCACGCAGAAAGGTGGCCCATGCAGAAAGCTGGTGCAGCAAGATGATACAACAAAAAGAGACAAAAAGGAGAGACAATAAGAGACGCAGCAGACCAGGGAGCTGAGGTGGTGCAAGAGATTGAGCACCTCTCTCAACTTCGGAAGGTCCCAGTATTGGCTCCCAGTGCCACCTAAAGAGAAGACAAGCAGACACAAGAACATACAGAGAGCAATAGCGAGTGTAAAATAATGAGGGGGGTGGGGGGGACGTGAGAAATAAATTAATTAAAAAAAAAAAAGAGGGAAGCAGCTGTGGCTCAATCAGTAGGGCTCCCGTTTGCCATGTGGGAGGCCCCGGGTTCGGTTCCTGGGGCCTCCTGGTGGGGGCAGGCCCGCCCGCGTGGCGTGGTTGGCTGACCCAGCGAGCACGGGCACCAAGGGGGGGATAAATGAATAAATAAAATCTTTAAAAAAAAAAAAAAAAAAGAGAGAGAGACCATGCTAGCCTCGGTCAAGATGGCAGAATGAGACTTCAGGGCTCCATCCCCCCAACAGAAACACTGAACAACCAGCAGGAACTAGAAGAAACATCATTCTCAAAGCTCCAGAAAACAGTTAAATGACTGCAGTGACAGGGAAAGTGCCAAATCAAGTAAAAAGCTACATAAAAGCAGTAGAACCTCGGCTGTCCCTTTCCCACCCCTCAGCAGCTTGGCACCAGTCCACGCTCCCAGTCCTGGTTCCGAGAGAGCAGAGTAACCCTCCCTGTGCACAAACTGACCCAACCTGTCTTAGGGACCCACCGGCCCAGAACATGCCCTGTGTGTAGAATGCTGTGGGAGAACAGTCAAATCATGATGCCTGGGGCACAGGATCGCTGGCTGTAGGACACAAAATGCAATACCTGGGACTGTGAGGAAACAGTTTCTTATAGAAGAAGGGACATTCAAGTCATGTAAATAGGGGAATTCCTAGGGCCACATGTGCATGCCCAAGACAAGACAAATCATGGACAGAAAGGATCAGAAGGGGGAAGCAAATGTGGCTCAAACAATTGGGCTCCCGCCTACCACATGGGAGGTCCCTAGTTCAGTTCCCCGTGCCTCCTAAAGAAGACAGCAAGGGGGGCGGATGTGGCTCAAATGGTTGGGCATCCGTCTACCATATGGAGGGACCCAGGTTCGATCCCTGGGACCTCCCGGTAAAATAAAAAAGAAGACAGCGAGCTAGCACAATGGGCAGGTGTGGCAAGCTGATGCAACAAGATGATGCAACAAGAGACACAAGAAGAAAAACATAATGAGACATAACAAAGCAGGGAGCAGAGGTTCCCAGTGCATCCTAAAGAAGACAAGCAAGACAGCAAGCTGGCGCAATGGGCAGGCACAGCGAGCTGATGCAGCAAGATGATGTAACGAGAGACACAAAGAAGAAAAACATAATGAGAGACAACAAAACAGGGAACAGAGGTGGCTCAAGCAATTAGGCTTGACACATCAGAGGTCCCAGGTTCGGTTCCCAGTTCCTCCTAAAGAAACAAGGAAGATGAACAGACACAGCAAGTGCAAACAATGAGGGGGTGGGGAGAAATAAGTAAAATAAAATAAAATAAAAAAGAAAGGATCAGAAGGCCCCTACACTTTGGCCTGGAAGTATTCTCAAAGGTCATTGTACAGATAAGCTCTGAAGGAGAACATCTGTACAGGTCAAGTGTTGCAAAGCCTGGGAAAGGTATTTTCTTCTCTCTCTCTCTCTCTTTTTTTGTTCACTCCTGGCATTCAAAGAAAACTCTGTCAAACACCAGCTAGATGCAAGCTTAAGGAACAGATGCCTCAGAGTCTAAATTCCAGCAATAACACATTAAAATATCAACAGTGTCCAGGTTTCAACAAAATATTACAAAACATACAAAGAAACAGGAAGAGATGGCCCATGCAAAGGATAAGAATATAGCATTAGAAACCATCAGTGAGGAAAACCAGACCTGGGACATACCAGACAAAAACTTTTTAAAAAATAGCCTTCAGTATGCTCAAAGAGCTAAAGGAAAATATGGACAGGGAATTAAAGAAAATCAGGAAAATAACAGATGAACACAAAAAATATCCAAAGAGAAATGAAAATTATGAAAAGGAACCAAACAGAGCTGAAGTCCACAGTAACGGAAACTAATAATTCCCTAGAGGATTCCAACAGCATATTGGAGCTGGCAGAGGATGAACCTGAAGATAAGATCATTGAAATCATTCAGTTTGTGGAGCAGAAAGAAGAGTGAAGAAAGTGAACAGTGCCTGAGGAACCTGTGGGACGCCATCCAGCATACCAATATATGCACTGTGGGACTCCAGGAAAGAGAAGAAAGAGAGAGAGAGAGAGAGAATATTCAAAGAAATAATGACTGAAAACTTCCCAAATTCAACAAAAGACATGAATATACACATCCAAGACACTCAATGAACTCCAAACCAGATAAACCAACACTGTGACATTATAATCAAACAGCTGAATGCCAAAGATAAAGAATTTGAAAGCTGCAACAGACAAGCACCTTGTCATGTACAAGGAAACTTCAATAAGATTAAATGCTGATTTCTCACTGGAGGCAAGAAGGCAGAATGATGTCATATTTAAAGTGCTGAAAGCAAATAATTGCCAACCAAGAATTCTGTATCTGGAAAAACTATCTTTCCAAAATAAGGGAGAAATTAAGACACTCCCAGATGAACAAATGCCAAGGGAGTTTGTCATCACTTGATCAGCCTTACAAGAGATGCTAAAGAGGTAAGCAGATGTGGCTCAAGCAGTTGGATGCCCACCTACCACAAGAGAGGTCCTGGGTTCGGTTTCTGGTGCCTCCTAAAGAAGACGAACAAGACAGTGACGGATTGGCATGGCAAGCTGACACAACAAGATGATGCAATGAGAGGACACAATGAGGAGACACAACAAGCAGGGAGTGGAGGTGGCTCAAGTGATTGGTGCCTTCCTCCCATATGGGAGGTCCCAAGTTTGGTTCCTGGTGCCTCCTAAAAAGAAGATGAGCAGACAGAGCACACAACGAACAGACACAGAGAGCAGAGAGTGAGCACAAACAACGGGGGCAGGGGGGAATAAATAAATAAATAGTAAATCTTTTTTTTTTTTTTTTTTTTTTTTAAAGATTTTATTTATTTATTCATTTATCCCCCCCTTGCTGCTTGTGCTCGCTGGGTCAGCTAACCACGCCGTGCGGGTGGGCTTGCCTTCACCAGGAGGCCCCGGGAACCGAACCCAGGGCCTCCCATATGGTAAACGGGAGCCCTACTGATTGAGCCACAGCCGCTTCCCCGTAAATCTTTTTTTTAAAAAGAGATGCTAAACGGAGTTGTGCATATTGAAAGGAAAGGACACTAGACAACAGATCAAAGCCACATTAAAAATAAAGATGTCCGGTGAGAAAGACATGGGTAAATAGAAATATCAGTACTACTGATTTTTGGGTTTGTAACTCCACTTTTTACTTCCTAAAGGATATAAAAGGCAAAAATATAATATGTAGTGATAAATCAATAGTTGTGGACTCATAATGTATAAACAAGTAATTTGTGACAAGAACTACAGAAAGGTGGGTGGATGGATAGGTTTAGGAACATAGTTTAGGTACACTATTGAAGTTTAGTTGGTATCAAAGTAAACAAGACTGTTACAGATTTAGGATGTTGAGCCCTAGGGTAATTACAGAGAAGATACTGGAGAATATGTAAGTTCACAGATACAGAAATTAGAGTACAGGTTGCCAGGGGCAGGGGACAGAAGGAATGGGAAGTTAATACATAAAGAGTGGCGAGTTTCTGTTTGGGGAGATGGGAAAGTTTTAGTAAGCAGGTGGTGAGGCTACTGCAATACTGTGAATGTGGTTAATCCCATGGAATGGTATGCTTGGGAGTGGTTGAGATGGGAAAGCTTTTATTGTATATGTGTTCCCATAATTTAAAAAAAAAAAAAAAAAGGAGCAATTAAAGAGTCGATGGCAATTAAAGGCAATATATGATCCTGGATGCGATCTAGCAAGGGAGGAGAGAAGGCTCAAAAGGACATTCTTGGGGGCGGATGTGGCTCAAATGGTTGGGCATCTGTCTGCCATATGGAGGGACCTGGGTTCGATCCCCGGGATCTCCCGGTAAAATTTAAATATATATATATATAAAAGGCGCATGGGCTGCCAGGCTCTGTGTGCCAGTGAGCCGCCAGGCCCCGGGAGCCATGCAGCAAGATGATGACGTAACAGGAGAGAGACGCAGGGGAGAGACAAGACGAGATGCTCCGAAAGCTCTGAAAACCAGGAACTGAGGTGGCGCAGGTGGCAGAACATCTCTCTCCTACGTCGGAGGTCTCCAGGATCGAATCCTGGTGAAGACTAGAGGAGGAGGATGGGAAGAGATGCAGGAAGCAGACACAGAGAATTGCCCAGCGAATGGACACAAAACAGCAAATGGAGAAGAGAGGGTTTAAAATGGATAAAGTAAATAAATAAATCTTTAAAAAAAAAAAAAGGACATTCTTGGGACATAAGAATAAATTGGTATATGGAATGTAAGCTTTGTATCAATGTTCAATTTCTTGAACATGATAACTCTACTTAAAGTGGTTAATAAGTGAATATGCTTGTTCTTAGAAAATGTTCATGACAGTATTAAGTGTTCAAGGAACATGATGTATACAACCAACACTCAAGTGTTCAAAAAATAGACTGATAGGGGGCGGATGTGGCTCAAATGGTTGGGCGTCTGTCTGCCATATGGAGGGACCTGGGTTCGATCCCTGGGACCTCCCGGTAAAATTTATATAAAATTTATATAATTTATAAAATTTATATATATATATAAGGCGCATGGGCTACCGGGCTCTGTGTGCCGGTGAGCCGCCAGGCCCCGGGAGCCCTGCAGCAAGATGATGATGTAACAGGAGAGAGACAAGATGAGATGCTCTGAAAGCTCCAAAAACCAGGAACCGAGGTGGCGCAGGTGGCAGAACACCTCTCTCCTACATCGGAGGTCTCCAGGACCAAATCCTGGTGAAGACTGGAGGAGGAGGATGAGAAGAGATGGCAGGAAACAGACACAGAGAATAGCCCAGCAAATGGACATAAAACAGCAAAAGGGGAAGGGGGGTTTAAAATGGGTAAAATAAATAAATCTTAAAAAAAAAAAAAATAGACTGATAAGTAGATATACAGATAAACAGACTGATACTGCAAATGTGGAAAAATGTTAAAATTGGTGCATCTGGATATCTGGGGGATAGGGATATGTTGGAGTTATCTTTGTGGGGTTCATATTATTTTTGTAACTGTCCGCTAAGTTTGAACTATTTCAAAATATGTTTAGGGAGCAGGTGTAGCTCAGTGGCTGAGTGCCTGCTTCCCATGTTCGAGGTTCCAAGTTCAATCCCTGGTGCCTCCTAAAACTAAGTAAAATAAATAAGTTTTAAAAAACCCACAAACTATTATAAAGAATCGATACTACTCCCTCGTACTGAGAGGGCAGAAGATTGTAGCACCGCATCTTCCCTGTTCTTACAGACCCGTCAGCTTAATAACGAAAACCCAAACATAGAGAGCTGGTCCAAGACTCCCTCTCATGCAGCATCACGTTCTTCTCAGCCGTGACTAGGGGATGGCCCAGGTGGGCGGGAGTCTGAATGTCACCCCAGATGTCTTAGCCTTTACCATCTTGTTTATCTCTTTTCTCAAACTGCCTTCTTACTATGTGTTTGATATATCGTGCCTCCCAATGAAAACACAAGCAGCTAGTCATATAGATTTCATAATTAATAAAAAATGAAACAGCTATGGCCACATGGGGGGAAAACTATTAAAGAAAACTAGAACCATGAATGTAAAAGGACTGCATTGAAATGCTTACCCCAGTACATGGCACGCAGTAGAAGTTCAATAAACAGGGACTGGAATATGACTCTCATAGTGACTGTTACCTTCACGGTGTGAATACCAAGGCTGGCTGCTGCTTTTAGATTTGGTCCAAGGTCATCAAGAAAGATGGACTCGGAGGGCTGCACGCCAAGCCGCTCCAGGCACGACTTGTATATCCTGGGGTCAGGCTTACAGACTCCCTCTAGGCAGGATTCCACGACCTGGGGGAGGGACAGGAATGAGAGATGAATGTCCCTAAGAGGGGAAGCTCCTGTATATGCATGGTGATACAGTTTTTGAAAAGAGGAGTAGGGGAGGACAGTTGAGATTTGTTATACTAAGTAATTACTCAAGAGCACCATGTAAATCTAATTAACCCTCAGTTTCATAACAAGACTATTGCCTTTTTAAGGTGAGTGATTTGAAAATACTCAGTTACAACCTGGGAGCAAACTCAGAAAACCCAAGTTCTGGTTCAGACTCTGACCTTCTGCAAACAGCAAAGCCACAAAGGGTCAGAGTCTCATCATCTGTAAAATGGAAATAAGAGTAACTGTCCCACCTATCTCAGTGGTTGTGGGAGAGCCTAAATGAGTTCCAAAATGACAAAGAATTTGGTAGTATTAGATATTGTGGCTACACAGAGCAGAAAAAAAGCTGCACATCTCAGCTTTATGGGAAGTATTTCACCATTTTTTCAGAAGGCACTGTTTACGGCCTCAAAAAAACATGACCTTAATGTCTATATTTCAGAGGTTAAAAAAACAAACACCATACTTTAGACAACTAAATCCCATGGGAGGGCTGCCCTGAGGAGACTGTCAGGACTCGGCAATAAGGATACCATTCCTTCTGTGCTAAGAGTTCCTGCAGCCTGACAGCCTTGTTTCAGCCATATATCCACCTGGAACCGGGGAGGTTTGCTGAGGGTTCAGGAGCCCCCTGAAAAGGCTGTCTCAGCAGCAGGCTAGCTCTGATCCAGCAACCGCTGGAAGTCCCCTCTCACATGGTCCCCAGGGCTTACTCTCCTTTAGGGTGGGCCTAAGACAGCCATATAGGCTTATAACCAATGCCCTCTAGTCTACCCTAAGAAGAAACCTAAAGCCCTGACCTACTCTTGGAATAACCCAGAGTCTGCAAAATCAAAGACAAACCCCGTTCCCCAACTCCCACTCATCACACTGGCACTCTGGGTTGGGCCAGAAATGGCCTTTCAAGTGAACAGATGTCCACCTCTCTCCTATTCGTCCTTGTCTCCTAAGGCCCTGAGTGAGCTAAAAGAAGACCAAGAAGCTCCACCTCACAAAAACATCCAACAGTGATTAGCAGAGAAGCAGGGTGTTTCAGAAACCATTCTGTGTAGCATGCTGGAGGAAAGCAGTACTGCTATACCACTGAGACAGAGGGTGAGGGAGAGGAAGGAACTCAGGGACATGGGGCCACGTTCTGACAAGGAGACACGGACCTCTCACAAGGTGAATTACATTTACATTTTTTTAAATGATACAATCATCAGTTTATTGACAATAAGACATCCATTTGCAAAGTAAAACATTGCACCAATAACTAAACCTATTCACAAATAACATTCCAAATGGAATACAGAGCTAAAAGTAATATCCCCATTGCACACCAGTGGTAAATGATGATATAGGCGAATAAGCATAATATTATGATAAGTAAAGTAATTCTTAATATATATGCTTAAAGATGTCTGGTTGAAAGAGGAAAAAGAGAAAGTAAAATAGGAGATGATATGGTCTTGGATTTTTAAAAAGTTTTTCATGTTTTTTTTTTTGTCTTTTTTTTTTTTGCTTTATTTTTAAAGAAGTTTCAGATTACATAAAAGTTGCATAGAAAATACAGGGATTCCCATGTACCCCATCTTCTCCCCTGAATTATATTTTGGGGAAGGGAAAAAATTTCTTAAGATTTAAGCTTGATAAGATCCCTGGTCTTCTCCTTTAGTTCTATTTTGCACATGACAGTAATAACCTGTTTAAGGTTTTTATTACCTTCTTGTCAAACCAGGAACTGTGGGAACAAGGCCAGTGTATATCCAAATATAGACTGAATAAAAACGTTTCCAGTTGGTCAAGGATCTGTCACAGCAGGGGTTCTTAGCCTTTTTTGTTCCACGGAACCCTTTGCCAGTCAGATGAAAACCAAAGACCCCTTACTAAGTCCACACTATACTGCGTGTTATTTAATAAATATATCACACCCGCACCAACACGTCCCCACAAGAATAAGGTTTTTTTGACTTTCAATTGAAGCTGACGGACCCCTTGTTAGGAGCCCCTGCGTTACAGGAAGGTGGAGGGAAAGCCTCCTTCTCAAGGCAGCATGACTCAGGTGAGCAACAGCAGAAAATCACAAATAGAATTGAAGAGTCAGCCTCTCAGGGGTTCTGACCCCAAATGCATATCAGAATCATTTGTGGAGCTTTCAGAAATACACACACCCACATCCCACCAGAACAACTCAAGTGAAATGCCCAGGAAAAGAAACCTGACCATCTGGACCTTTATAAACCTGCAGGTCATGCTGATGTGGAGCCAGCGTTGGAAACCTTTACTTTGGTCTCACTGGTCCAATTAGGGTCACAAATACACACAGAAAAAGGCAGATCTAGGCTTATGATACAGAGAACATGCCACTTTCTAGAATCAAACCGAAAAAGCTCTCCCAAGGATGGAAAGAAACAGAGGCTCTGTTAACGAAATATACAACTCTCAAGTTATTACAGCACTTTCCCCCAAGGTGTTCCAGAGGCTATGAGGACTCTCAGTACATTTGGTGAGATGTTTCCCAGCTACACTGATGTGGCGATCCGTGGATGAATGGGCAGAGGAAAGCGTCCTTCTAATCCACCGTGACAGAGGAGACCCTGTTTCGACAGTTTGGGAACTCTTCAAGCTTACCACATCAAACTGTTTCCGGTCCAGGGGCAAAAAGCTTTTCCCATTGGGAAGATAAAAATTATTGCTTAAGACTGCAGTCTGAAGGCCTTTTGCCCGAATCTGAGTTATGGCCTCAGTCATCACTGGGAACGGCTTTGCCACTTGTTCACAGGTCAGCAGAGAGAAAAATGAGTCCACTGGCACGTAGGTCTTTGACTGGCAATGGGAGAGGGGAAAATAGAACCAGACATCATTAAGAGTGAGAATAACAGAAAAAAAATTTTAGTCATGGCTTCCTACTGCTGCCTGGTTGTAGAACACAGGGCACTGGCTTACTGCCTAAAGGAATTGACCCCTTCAGCCCTAGTTTTGAACTTTGTAGATAAAGTTTTAAAAGTGACTTGGAATTAGAGATACCTGAGTAGGGAACAGAGCTGCTGATATCAGTATACCAGTTAAGTGCGTTCTTTATTCCTTTCATGGATTGCCAATTGAAGAGAAGCAGTACTCCAGAAAGAAGAGAGACTTAAACTCTGAAAGTATATTAAGCAGTTGTAGTCTAATTTGTAATGATCCAGAAGGAAATTAAGGACTTGGTATTGCCTCAGGATCACCATTATGAACTTAGATTTCTGAGCAATTTTTTGGTTTGTATTAAAATTCAATCCATGTGGGTTTTGAAAACTTGTTTTATGTTTTGAAATTTGCAAAGGCAAGTCTACCATTTTATATATATTTTTGTAACAGATTTATTGAGATAGGATTTACATACCATACAATTGACCTATTTAAAGTGTACAGGTCAGTACTTTTTAGTATATTCAGTCATGCAACCATCACCACATTCAATTTTAGAACATTTTCATCACCCTCAAAAAACCTATACCCATGAGCAGTCACTTCCCACTTCTCCCCAACACACCCAGTCTTAGGCAACGACTAAACTTTCTGTCTCTATGGATTTGCCTATGCTAGACATTTCCTAAAAATGGAATCAAACAATATGTAGTCTTCTGTGACCGGCTTCTTTCATTTAGTAGCATCTTTACAAGGTTAATGACTATACTTTATATTTTAGAAGGGTGACTGTGAGGGCTACATGTGTTAATATAAGTAAAGGCTTAGCATATATTGAGAAAATGCTCAATAATATTATTGCTTTAAATAAGCTTTTTGATTAAAGTTGTCATGTAGGGTGGCTCCTGTGTCACAGATGAATAATGTCTGCTAATAAAGAGTATTTTACTTATTCATATATGGAGTTAAAATTGAGTAGCTGGAGATGGAAGAAATAGCTTTAAAATGTGTAATGGACTATTAGCTTTTTTACTTCTTTATTTGCAGTTTAACCAACTTATCTATTAATAAATGAGTGTTACAACCACTTCTCAATGCAGAAAGGGTCATACAGCAATTCAGGAGTGTTTATTACTCACCATTTCAGAGCACAGTCTCCTAAATTCTTGTAAGAAATCCTCTCTTGTCATCGCTCCTCTCATAAATTTCATCCAGGGTCCATTTTCCCCACCTGCGATCAAGGCCTTCAATATAGTTCCAGAAGGGATATGATTCTGCACCTCCCATTCTATAGGAAACAGAATATGTAGTAAGTGAAATACAGTCGACAGATGGCTGGGGTTTGGGATGCTCAGAATTACCACACCAGTTTCTGTGGCATCACTGTGGTCCCATTGGGAATTCGGAGCAATTCAGGAAATGCAAACTCTCAACCGGATTCGTCCAAAGTAATAGTGATCCTAATGTGTGTGACTGAGAGGACACTGTATATAAGCAGCAGGTCCTTACCACTTCCTTAAGGTAAGTCTGGACACTGCAATATGAATTTTCTTTCTTGGTTTCTCATTGGCTGGGTCACATATATTAGGTATCTTCCAGGGTCCTGGCACATAGTAAGGGAGTGAATGAGGTAATGAGTCAGATTCTGACATTTGGTAAAGAAGCCCTTCGTTTTAAAAGCTATAGTAGGGAGGCGGATGTGGCTCAACTGGTTGGGTGTCCGTCTCCCATATGGAGGGACCTGGGTTCGATCCCCGGGACCTCCTGGTAAATTTAAAATAATAATAATAATAATAAAATAAATAAATAAAAGCTATAGTAATCCTTTAAGGCAGTGGAGCTGGTACACTGAAATATTCATTTGGGGAATGCTGTCCTTGTGGAATAAAGAAGAGATTTTCTATTGGCATAGAGCTAAGGCAGTAGAGGAATCAGCTTTTGTGTAATACTGGGAACATTTGGGTAGGGGTTGTTTTTCTCTTTCTATAATGCAGCTGCTAACAGGTAAAAATATATGTATAATTCATAATTATATATCTAAGACATAATACATTTTACACATACCATTTGTTTTGAAATGAAAACACCTTTATTGTTTTTTGTTTTTTTTCTGATTATAAAAGGACTGCCTATCCACTGAAAAAATTTTGGACAATATAGAAAGATAGGAAAAAAAAGAAAGTAAAATGACATGCAATCCTGTTCTTCAGAAATAACCAATGTTAGCGATTTGGAGTATGTCCTTTGAGAACAGAAAGACCTTTTAAACTCAATCCAAATAATACTACTTCTTTAATTTTAGAGCTAAGCCAAAGGATATAGCATTTTTTTTTTTACAGGCCCAGAGTTGGCAAACATGTGAGGAAATGGGCACTCTCATATATTGTCAATGGTAGTGTGAGCTGATATAAACTCCATAGAAAGCAATTTGGCAATTTCTAACAAAATTTAAAATGTGCATACATGTGACCTAGAAATGCCACTTCTAGGAATTTCTCCCACAGATATATTTATAATAAGCAAGGATTACAAGGCTGTTTGTGCAGAATTCTTGTAATAAGAAAAATTTTAATGCCTATTAATGAAGGGCTTGTTTAATCAATTATGGTATATCCATACAACAGAATACCACCACACAGCTAGACCAAGGGTTTGCAAAGTATAGCCCATGGACCAAATCTGTCTCTCAGCTATTTTTGTAAGTAAAAATTTTATTGGAACACAACCACATGCATTAGTTGACTGCTGTCTATGGCTGCTTTCTCACTGTCACAGCAGAGCTGAGTGGCTGTGACAGAGACCAGATGGCCTGCAAAACCTACAATGGCATTCTCTAGCCCTTTATAGAAAAGTTTGCACACCCCTGACCTAGCCCTATGCCTTATATGAAAAAGTTGCCAAGAACTATACACTTTGTAATATTCTTTCATCAATGTCAAAGAAAGTCCTATATCAATGCTAAGGGTAAATAATGGGGGAACGGGATTTTTTTCTTTTGGACCAAGGAAAACGTTAAAAAATGTACTGAGGCAATGACAGCACAAGTCTGTGATGAAACTGAGAGCCATTGAGTGTACACTTTGGATGGATTGTACAAGGCATGGGATTGTATATAACATAGTGAACCATGTGGTGAATTATGGACTGTGGTTAATAGTACAAATATGAGAATGTTCTCTCATGAACTGTAACAAATGTATAACACTAATACATGGTATTAATAATAGAGGGATGTATGGAAAAAATATACCAAATGTAAGGTATTGACCATAGTTAGTGGTAATATTTTGATGATGTTCATTCATAATCTGTAACAAATGTTCCACAACAATGCAAGGTCTTTGTTGGGGGAGGGGCTGATGCATGGGAATTCTGCACATAATGCATGATTTTGTAAGCTCACAACTTCTCAAATAAATAAGTATATATATATTTTAAAAGTTGCAAAGATAGTCTACTGAGTCAAGAAAAAAGAAAGATATGGAACAGTTTGTAGAGAATGATCCAATTTCTATTTTTAAAGAAGTAAAGGAGAGGAGCAGATGTGGCTCAAGTGGATGAGCGCCTGCTTACTGCATGGAAGGTCCCCAGTTTGGTTCCTGGTGCCACCTAGAAAAAAACTAAAACAAACAACAAGCAAAACAAATGAAAAAAACAACTCAGGGGAGCTGATGTGGCTCAGTGGTTGAGTGCTGGCTTCCCACATATGAGGTCCTGGGGTTTCAATCCCCGGCCCCAGTACCTCAAAAAAAAATTGAAAAAGGAAAGGAAAGACCAACATGTTTTATATATACAGGGACACACATTGTTTGTTTTTTTAAAGAGGTACCGGGGATTGAACCCAGGACCTTGTACATGCAAAGCAGGCACTCAACCACTGAGCTACACCCGCTCCCCAATTTTGAAGCATAAATAAACTTTTCACAGTGGTGACCGCTAAAGTGTGGAACCAACTGGGGTGGGGTGGAGATGGCAGCAGGAAACTTACCTTTATGTTTTATATCCTTTTAGCACTGACTAGTCAAAAATATGAGGTTAGCATCATTGGGTATATATGAAAAAAAATTAAGTTAAATCCCTATTTCACACCATTACAAAAATAAATTCTTGGGAAGCGGCTGTGGCTCAATCAGTAGGGCTCCCGTTTACCATATGGGAGGCCCCGGGTTCAGTTCCCGGGGCCTCCTGGTGAAGGCAAGCCCGCCCGGACGGCGTGGTTAGCTGACCCAGAGAGCACAAGCAGCAAGGGGGGGGGATAAATGAATAAATAAATAAAATCTTAAAAATAAATAAATAAATAAATAAATAAATTCCCAATGGATTAAATGCCAAATTAAGAAACACTAAACTCTAAAACTGTAGAAAAAAATATAGAACATCTTTATGACCTTGAAAAAGGAAAAGCTTTCTTAAACAAGACTCAAAAAGCTCAAGCCAAAGAAAAACATGATTTTACTACATCAAAATTGGAAATTTTGCCTTAATTCTACATTTACAGTATTTCATAATTTTTATTACTATCTTTTAATGGGTTAAAGAAGCATACAGTCCCACATTAATGCAATAAACGTCTTCTAGAAATTTGCTGCAAAAAAATTTTTTTTGGAAATTTTGGTATAGCAAAAAGAAAAAAGTTATGAACAAGATTAAAGACAAGCCACAGAAAAGGAGAACATATTTCCAAAGGATATACCAAACAAAAGGTTACTGTTGGGAAGCGGCTGTGGCTCAATCAGTAGGGCTCCCGTTTACCATATGGGAGGCCCCGGGTTCGGTTCCCGGGGCCTCCTGGTGAAGGCAGCCCGCCCGCACGGCGTGGTTAGCTGACCCAGCGAGCACAAGCAGCAAGGGGGGGATAAATGAATAAAAATAAATAAAATCTTTAAAAAAAAAAAAAGGTTACTGTTGCAAATCATTAAGAAAAATGGGCATAGAAGAGGAAAACAGAATGGCCAAAAAATATACCGAAAAAGAAAAAAAAAAAAGTTCAACCTCACTGACAATCAGGAAAATGAAGATTAAAATAGCAGGGAAAAAAAAAAAAAGACATAGAGCATTTTTCACCTATCAAAAATTTAAAAGTCTGACTGTATCATCATACTCCCTGAATACAATGCTAAAGTGTTTATGTTAAACTCTTTGGATTTCTTGTAATGTGTACTGTTTTAATAATAAACTAGTAGCCTGAAGAGACAAGGACACTGAAGTCACTCAGCTCTGCAGTTCCAGTGCTGTGGCTGGACCCCTTGCCTTGCCACTCCTGGGCCACGTGCAAAGTATTTGGTTAAGGTCATTTAAAAAATCTAATTTATTCTTTCGAATATTCAGAAAATAGTTTCTTATATTTATTTAATGATTAGTTAATAAAACATCCTATAGACCATGAAAAACAGAAACAAAAACAAAATAACTAGTAGCTTAAATCGGGTTGGCAAACTTTTTCTTAAAAAAGCCAGACAGTAAATATTTTAGGCTTTGAGGTATATAACGTCCCTATTGCAACTACTCAGCTCTGCCATTAGAGCACAAACAAATGGGCATGGCTGTCTTCCAATAAAACTTTGTTTATGAAGATTGATATTTGAATTTCATGTATTTTTCACATGTCAAAAAATATTATGCGGGAAACAGATGTGGCTCAAGAGGTTCGGCGTCCGTCTACCATATGGAGAGACCAGGGTTCGAGCCCCAGTACCTCCCAGTAAAAAAAAAAATATATATATATATATATATATATTATGCTTCTTGTGATTTCTTTCAAATATTTCAAAATGTAAAAACCATTCTTAGGAAGCGGCTGTGGCTCAATCAGTGGGGCTCCCGTTTACCATATGGGGGGCCCCGGGTTCAGTTCCCAGGGCCTCCTGGTGAGGGCAAGCCCGCCCGCGCGGCGTGGTTGGCTGACTTAGCGAGCGCAGGCAGCAGGGGGGGGATAAATGAATAAATAAGTGGAATCTTTAAAAACAAAAAACAAAAAACAAAAAAAACCATTCTTAGCTTGTGGACTGTACAAAAACAGACAGCAGGTCAGATTTGGCCCGTGGGCCATAGTTTTAAGCTATGTTAAAAAAAAAAAAAAATTAAGTGTATGATATCTGAAGTGATCTTAATTCTAGTATTTGCTTATCAACTGATCCTTAATTCAATTTCTCTGAAATAAATAACATTAGGCATTTCAGTTAGGAAAACAAGTAGGAAAAAGTATAATGTATCATATTTGTTTATTCATCCATCCATCACACATTTCCTGAATGCATGATTGAGCCACTGAGATGGTCACTGGAAAAGTGGAGTGAATGAACGCTAAATCTGGGCTCCTGGGATCTAAGAGCCCCTCAGAGGAAACACAAATATATCCTACTGCTAAATAAAAGATGCCTTGGTAAGGGTTAAACTAAACATGGGAATATGCTATCCAGGGGCATTCTGTCCAGGGCAGTGCTCAGGGAAATCCTGAAGTTAATAACAACAATAACTACAAGGTTTATTGAGAGGTTACAAGATTCCAGCCACTGTGCTCCGTAACATCCCATTTAACTTGTCATTAAAAGTATGAGCAAAATGAAAACGAATAAATAAACAAAAAAATAAAAGTTTTGGGGGGGGAACAGATGTGGCTTAAACAGTTGGGCACCTGCCTCCCACATGGGAGGTCCCAGGTTCAGTTCCCAGTGCCTCCTAAAGAAGACGAGCAGACACAACAAGCAGACAGATGAGGGTGCCATCTTGGGGGGGGTGGGGGCGGAGTATGAGTAGGATTTGAACAGGCAGAGAAGACAGAGAAGGGTGGGTGCCAGCAGAGGGAACAGAGCCTGCAAAGGCAGAGAAGTATAAATGTGTTTGCATGTTTGAAGAACATCAAGTAACCCACTCTGGGCACAGAGTGGAAAATGATATGACGTGAGGACAAAAAAGCCAACTGAGGTTTAACTGTGAGAGGCCCTGGATATGAGGCTAAAGCCCTTGGACTTGATGTCAGGGACAATGTGCAGGCATTCAAGGATTTGAAGCAGGGGAGTGAAGGGACAAGATCTGTGTTTTAGAAAGGTAATTGTGCAGGCTATGTGGAGGGTGGTATAAAACCCAGAGAGCCAGAGGGGCATGGAGAAGAGTTAAGAGGCTGTTGCCATCATTCAGGTGAAAGATGATATGGACCTAAACTTGGGTAGAGGCCATGGGAATGGAGAGAAATGAAGATTAGTTTTGGCTTCAAATGTTATATAATCTGTAGAAAGTTGAGAAAATTCCTGTCTCATGAACTTTATGTTTTCTGTAAAAGAGGAGATTCAGTTGTCTGCTGAGTATGATAGTTTGGGGTTGGGATAAGGATCCCAGGGGAGTGTGGTGACAGTTGGCACCAGACCCTGTGTAAATGGGGGAGGAATGAGTGGAGGAATAGAAAAGCTGCCAAGGAGCACTGAGGGACTAGCTGAGGTTGGCACTCAAGAAATCACTCATGGGAAGCGGCTGTGGCTCAATTAGTGGGGCTCCCGTTTACCATATGGGAGGTCCCGGGTTCGGTTCCCGGGGCCTCCTGGTGAAGGCAAGCCCACCCGCGCGGCGTGGTTAGCTGACCCAGCGAGCACAAGCAGCAAGGGGGGGATAAATGAATAAATAAATAAAATCTTTAAAAAAAAAAGAAATCGCTCATTTAGCCAGTCTGTACAACTGGGAAATTCAACGATGCTAGAAAGGCTAGGAGCAGGGGTATAGAAAACCTGTACTTGGGTTGATCTAAGGTGGAGAATTAGCTAACCAGTCATTACATAAGTCAAAAGAATAGGGATGGGGGAGGATGTGGCTCAAATGGTTGGGCATCCGTCTGCCATATGGAGGGACCTGGGTTCGATCCCCGGGACCTCCCGGTAAAATAAAAAATAAAAAATATATATATATATATAGAAGGCACATGGGCTGCCAGGCTCTGTGTGCCGGTGAGCCGCCAGGCCCCGGGAGCCATGCAGTAAGATGATGATGTAACAAGAGAGAGACGCAGGGGAGAGACAAGACGAGATGCTCGGAAAGCTCCGAAAACCAGGAACCGAGGTGGTGCAGATGGCAGAACACCTCTCTCCTACATCGGAGGTCTCCAGGATCGAATCCTGGTGAAGACTGGAGGAGGAGGATGAGAAGAGATGGCAGGAAACAGACACAGAGAATAGCCCAGCGAATGGACACAAAAACAGCAAATGGGGAAGGGGGTGTTTAAAATGGATAAAGTAAATAAATAAATCTTTAAAAAAAAAAAAAAAAATAGGGATGGAGTGGATGTAGCTCAAGCAGTTGAGCACCTGCCTCCCACATGGGAGGTCTTGGGTTTGGTTCTGGTGCCTCCTAAAGAAGATAAACAGAGCAGACATCGAGCAAAAACAACAAGTAGGCAATGAGCACAGACAGCGAGCAAAAATGAACAAACAGACATGTGAGTCATATGTGGGGGGAAAAATAAGGACAGCTGTTTGGCCCTTTTTCCTTCCTGCTGGCTGCAATGAGAATGGGATGGCAGGAGGTGGGGCAGCCAAGAGAAACCATGAGGTGAAACCGGAACTGAAGAATACTTACAGCAGAGCAACAAGATAGAAAGAGCCTGAGTCCTTGATACCACGGAGCAGCATACTGGCCCTAGACCACATACCTAAGGTTTTTATATACAAGAGAAATAAACTTCTATCTTGTTTAAGTCACTGCTATGTGAGGTATTCTAACACTTGAAGCCAAAATGAATCTAACTAATGTAAGTTGAGCAGAAAGTCCAAACTGTGTAGGGAAAAAAAGTAAAACTAAGAAGGGGCTGGTAAAGAGACCAGAGAGGATCAGACTAGGGTTTTGACCTTACAGCAGCTGTAGAGGGAATGAGGTAGAAGAGAGGAAGGTTGTGATGAAATTTTGATCAAAAATTTTGAAGAAAGGGAAACGGACGTGGCTCAAAGGTTCGGCGTCTGTCTACCATATGGAGAGACCAGGGTTCGATCCCCGGTACCTCCCGGTAAAAAAAAAAAAAAAAAAAAAAAATTTTTGAAGAAAAAAAAAATGTCAGAATTCACAATTTCAGAGGTAGCACAGTTCCCAGGGAAAGGTGGTGGTAGTTAAATCTAATCACAAGGGGGAGCAGATGTGGCTCAAACCGTTGAGCGCCTGCTTTCCACATGGGAGGTCTCAGGTTCGGTTCCCAATGCCTACTAAAAATAAAAGGCAAACAACAAGCAAACAAATGAAAAAGCCAACCCATGGGAGCTAATGTGGCCCAGTGGTTGAGCACTGGCTTTCCACTTAACGAGGTCCCGGGTTCAATCCCCGGCCAAGGTACCTCAAAATAAATAAATAAATAAATCTAATCACAATAACAATAACAACGGTAGCTGATCATTTATGGAGACTTTGGGGTAAGCCAAGCAAGCACTCACTGTGCTAAACAAGTGCTTTACTTTAACTCTCACAAAATTGCAAGGAGCAAGGTACTATTAGCTTTAATTTAATGATGAGAAAACTAAGACTCAGAGAAGCTGAGTAATTTGCCCAAGTCACACACACAGCCACTAAGTAGTGCTTGGCATTTCTTTCAAAAGCCAGCGTTATTACCCACTGGGATAAGTTGCTGCCCAAATGTTCCTCTCCATCTCCCCTTACCACTGTCCATTCCCCCACTCCCCCCACCCCTCCACCCCAGTCCCAGAAAGTGAAACAGAATGAAGAACTCACCTGCAGCCACTTTCCCTGGAGAAGGAATGAGAACTCCACCCATGTCAAAAATCACTGCTTTGTAGTTGCTGCTTCCAGAATGTGTCCATCGGTGGGCTCCCTGGGGCCTGCACCCGATGTGTTTCCAGAAGGCTACCCTCCAAGCCCAGTGGAGATGGAAGGACTGGAAAAGCCTCCTTGTGTACATGTTGAGGCCAAAGCTGCATGAGAAGATATAGTGCATAGCTTGACTTTGCTGCCTCCAACCCAGACCTCTCTCCTGGAGCTCAGGAGTACCAACTGGACATCTCTAACTCCTCTCCAACAAGCACCTCAAACCACATCCAGAATTGAACTCGGTATCTCCCCCCTCTCAGACTGTTGCTTTCTTCTAAGTTCCTTAGCTCAGTAGACTCCAACCATCCACCCAGCTGCCCAAGCTAGAAAACTCTACCTCTCTTCATTCTCACTGCCATCAGCATTTAGGATGCCACCATCATCCCTCCCACCACAGATCATTGCAGTAGCCTCCTAATTGGTCCCCAGTGCCTCTCTTCTAAATGTATCTTCAAAAGGCTCAAAAACTAATGTATACACACACACACACACACACACATATACCTACACCTAGTTTCAAACATGTAGAGAAGCTGAAAGAATAGTGTAATGGCTTCTCACATACCCTTCACCTGGATTCACTAATTTTCAACATTTTGCACATTTGGTTTATCATTATACATACATAACACACACAGTTATAAGTGTATTATAGGGAAGCGGCTGTGGCTCAATCAGTAGGGCTCCCATTTGCCATATGGGAGGTCCCGGGTTCAGTTCCCGGGGCCTCCTGGTGAAGGCAGGCCCACCCGCACGGCGTGGTTAGCTGACCCAGCGAGCACAAGCAGCAAGGGGGGGATAAATGAATAAATAAATAAAATCTTTAAAAAAAAAATAATAATAATAAGTGTATTATATATAAATATAAACATATACATATATACAAGCAACACATGCATAATTAGCAAATCCAGGTGAAGGGTACGTGGGAGATCATTGTACCATTCTTTCAGTTTTTCTATAGGTTGAATGTTTTTCTATAGGTTTAAAATTAAAAGTTGAGAAAATAAATAAAATTAAGGCAAGTTCTATTTGCATTGATTTCTTCCTGAAAATCTTGAAGCTTTTTACATGAATTTTGTAGTTTAAAAGCTTATTAAAGGGAGGCGGCTGTGGCTCAATCAGTAGGGCTCCCGTTTACCATATGGGAGGCCCTGGGTTCGGTTCCCGGGGCCTCCTGGTGGGGGCAAGCCCGCCTGCACGGCGTGGTTGGCTGACCCAGCGAGCACAGGCAGCAAGGGGGGGATAAATGAATAAATAAATAAAATCTTTAAAAAAAAAAAAAAAAAGCTTATTAAAAACAGGTTAGAGACGGGAAGCGGCTGTGGCTCAATCAGTAGGGCTCCCATTTACCATATGGGAGGCCCCGGGTTCGGTTCCCGGGGCCTCCTGGTGAAGGCAAGCCTGCCCGCACGGCGTGGTTAGCTGACCCAGCGAGCACAAGCAGCAAGGGGGGGATAAATGAATAAATAAATAAAATCTTTTTAAAAAAAAAAATAAAAAAAAAAACAGGTTAGAGCAACAAAGGATGGCAAGACAGCCCCAGTAGTTTATAGGAGAGTCATTTCCATGCCATAAGGACTTAATAAACTATATAAGAATCTAAAGGGAATCTTAAGCAGTAAATCTTCAAAATTACATGTTTCTCAATTAAGTGGAAATTTGCTGAATTTGTAAGTGAATATTGAAATAAAAAATATTTCTGTTGATTTGCATTTTCAGTTTATGTTCTCAGGCCAAGGCCAAAGTTTCTGATGAAAAGAGAAATTTATTTATAGGTTTGTAAAAGTGTCAACACATTTTGTGTGAGAGTGTAACAGGGATAAAAAGTGTCTCTGGGGCCCAAAGGGCCAACTTAATCCCCAGAGGGCACTGTCCTCCATACATGCCTGCTGATGGGTATGTGGGCAATGCTCCCTCGAATGGCTTGCCAACTATATATGGCAGTTCTGTTCTAGCCACCTCCCAACACTCTCTTTATCTCCAGGCCTTGGTACTTGCTGTGCTCACTGATGAGAACACCTTTCTCTGCTTTATCTGTCTAGTGAACTTCCATTCATTTTTACATCACAGCCTCAGCTTTACCTCCTGTGTAGCTTTTCTTTCTTTCTTTTTCCAGGCACCCTCCCACCCTCTTTTTTTTTTTTTTTTTTTTTTACTCCTTCTCCACATCTTCAATAGAGCATTTACACTATTCCACAGTAGTTGTTTTACATGTCTATCAGATCCTAAAATTGTAATCTCCTAAGGCAAGGAATATGCCTTATTTATCTTGGAATCCATCAATTCTCTGGGGCCTAGCAAAATGCCGGGGTGCTTAGCAGGTGCTCCCTATAAATATGCATTGAAAGGATGAATAAACTGGATGAATGAGAAAATAGGGGAAAACACGATAGGCTTAGTGGTGGCAGCCACAGACAACTGTAACATGCCCAACTTGCCCATCTCTAGTTAACAATTCTAGTTCTCTGGGACTGGCATCCTCCTTCTGTACCAGAAAGATAATTTGTCTTCTCCCTGCCTCTCAGAATGACATTAGCATGATCATTTATATTTGTTGCTTAACTTATGCTTTCAAAGTATGCACACACAGTGTATGCTACCTTATATTAAGAAAATGGTTTTGTAAAGAGATTAAGAATGCTGGCTTTGGAATCAAATTGGGCTCAAATTCTAGCCCGGCCACTTAATAACTGTGAGATCCTGGGCAAGATTCTCTCAGAGCCTCAGGTTCCTACTTGTAAAAGAGGGATAATTATAGTACCTGTCTCTGAAGTTATTACCATTAAAAGAGATAAAGTATGCAAAGCACTCAAGTTAGTACCTAGCACACTGTTAAATGTTGTCTACTGTAGTATACTATAAAGTGTTCACATGAGGCCTCATATTCATTTACTGTGCATATGGCATATGCATTTTCACCTAAATCAGTGATTCTCAACCAGTGGTAATTTTGGCCCCCAAGGGACATTTGGAAGTGTCTCCCCTGGGAGTAAGGGGTGGGGGGGCGGTGTTTCTACAGGCATCTAGTGGGTTAGGCTGGGGATGATGCTAAATATCCTGCAATGCATAGGACAGCTTCCCACAAAGAATTATCTGGACCCAAAATGTCAGAAGTGCTGAGACTGAGAAACCCTGATATTGTACACTGAAACATATTTTATAGGGTACATTCACAAGCTATATATACACAACTATGTGGTCATGTTACACACATATACAGGCGACATTTCCAACACATGTTCAGAACGTGCTGTGACACATTTTAGATACTGTTACAGCATATGATTAGGATAGTATCTTTTCACATACATGCTATATAATTGTGGCTGTCAATTTCTGTGTGATAAAAGACCGTCTGAATTATTGGAAAGAATGCCGAACTTCAAAAAGGCGAATGTATATAGAAGCGGTGGCTCTCTATATATTTCATTTCATCCTCACAACCATAGGAGAATATTATCACAATTTTACACAATGACTAGCTCAAGGTCACACAACTGGTGATGAAGATCGGCTCTATAAGAGCAAGAACTGTGCTGATCTTATTCATCGATGTCTCCCCAGTGCCCCTAAAATGCCTAGGCTCTCAGTAAACCATTATGATATGACAGTGTCGGGACTAAGGACCCAGATGTGCCTCCAGCACTGTGAGCTTAACGACCCACCGCCCTACCTTGATAGCGTCAAAACCCTGCAATGGAGTCCTCATTTCCTATAGACCCTCACGGAAGCGGCTTCATATTTTCTAGGCTCGGTGTACCCGTCTGTAAAGGGAGGCTGCCAGAAAGCAACCCTTCCTAGGGCTAGAGCCAAGGGTCAAACACGTCAAGAGCGTTCCGCAGAGAGCGCGATCCTGGGACAGCTGGGAGACTTCGTCGAGCCGGAGGCCTCTCGCCGCTAACCGTGGTGGGCTGAAGGCGAGGCCCTTTGCGCAGGGACAGGTTAACTCGGGCCTGGGAGGAAACCCACCGCTCGACCTACTGGGACCCAGCGCCCGGCACGCCTTCGGCGTCTCTTCTCCCGGACCTCCTAGAACAGCCTTCCCGAGGGGCGCAGATTCACCATTGCGCAGCCGCGCCGGTCACGTGCTTGCGCTCCCGCCCAATCGAGGCACGCTTGCGCGACCCGCGATTAGCGACGGCGGCCGGGAGGCGGAAGTGGCTGTCCTTGTACCTTCAAGGGCCGCGCGAGGAGTTGCTTCTGCTGAGGCGGCGGTGGCGTCGCTGAGGCGGTGGCGGCCCCGCCGGCCCCAGGCCGCTCGGCGTCTCCGCTCGCCTCCCAACCTTGTCTGAGCCCGCCGGAGCCAGCGCCGGCCAACGCCTGCCATATGAGTGTGTCACTGGTTGTCATCCGACTGGAGCTCGCGGAACACTCGCCCTCCCCCTCCGGCTTCGGCTTCAGCGCCGACGGTGAGTACCCCGGCCTTGTCGCCTTCCGTACTGCCGGCTCCTGGGCTTGGGGGACGCGCTTTTCCAATATACGGGCCCGGGGGAAAGCCGCGGCGAGGGCTTTTGCTTCAGGAATAAGTTGAGAAGGGATTGGGATCCCCCTCATTCCGTCCATACTTCAAAGGCCTTCCTAGGTGTCATCTCTGGACCCTCGCTCCCTGTTTCTTCCCACTGGCATTCTCTTTATACCTGTCACGTTTCCCTCTCCGCCCTGGGTTAGAATCGAGTTGTCTAAGTGTTTGTCTCATTTGCTTTCATCTGGGCTTCTTAAAGGCAGGGACTAGATCCCCAGCGATGCTGACGGTTCCAGATTTAATTAGATTGTTCCTATTTGGAAGAATACCCATTTAGGCGCCTTGTAACAACTACTGATTATATCTAAAATCTGGGCACGTCTGTAACCCAGCACAGTACAAAACACCTTGTGTGATTTACAACAACCCTGTGAGATACATCATGGATGGATGATATGCTCGTTTACAAATGGGAAAACTGAGGCCCAGTGGTTAAATGACTTGTCCAAGATTATCTGTAAGTGGTGAGACTGGGATTCTAACTCAGGGGGCTGTACTTGCGAGTCTGAACTTTTCATCACAGCCTCCTTAATGAGAAATGCAACTATGACTCTGTTCTTTGGATCTCAGGTAATTCCTTACCAGTCACATTCATTCAAGAAATATTAATTGAATGCTTACTCTATGTTGGTGCTAGAGCTTTAGTTGTGTACAGAATCTGACTTGGTCCTTGCCTTAATGGCACCAGCATTTCAGTGGGGATGGCAGATGAAATTAAGTGATTACAGAATAAGTGAAGGATTAGATCTCTCCTAAGTGCTGTGAAGGAAAGGAGAAACAATTTGGAGAACTATTATAGGGGTTCTGATCTGATTGGTGTGAGGAGAGGGGCTGGGATAAGTAGGGAAGGTGTCATTGGAAACTTCCCTGAGGAAGTGCCCTTTGAAGCTGCAGATTGAAGATTGATTATGAATAGAGAAATTGTATGGTGAAGAATTTTCTTGTTTGTTTTTTTGTTTATTATTATTGAAATAATGAAAATGCTCTAATAATGATTAAAGTGATGAATGCACAACTATGTGATTATACAGATTACCACTGATTGTACACTTTGGATGAATTGTATGCTTTATTAATATGTATCAATAAAATTTGTTAAAAAAAGATTGAATATGATTGTGTGTTAAGAGCACCTTCCAAATGCCAAAAGTGATTCTGAGTTCTGAAAGCCACATAAAGAAATTTACATGAGTCAGTAATTTATTCATTTATTTAACAAATATTTAGATTTTCACTGTGCTAGGCACTGTGTTATAAGTACTGGGGATATAGTGATGGGCAGAACAGGTCTGGTCCCTGCCTTGAGAGAGCTTATATTAAGGATATTTCAGTAAAGTCTCCAAATTCCTTTTTCCTTTTTGTGTGTTTCATTGATTTAAGACAGTGATCACAATTTTTCAGGTCTAGAGTCATAGCATCAGCCTAACCCAGGGTTTAAGCATCCTACCCTAAAGGTTTTTTGAAAGTTTTATTTCTTAATGAACTTGGTGCCTTCATTTGGGGCATTACTAAGATGTTGGTTCATCTGGGTATAATCACTGTCAAACCTTTTCTGAAGCTCATTGATTTGCTTTAAAAGTACATGATTTCACTAGACCAGCCTACTTTTCTGAGTTTATTGCACTGATGTTTTATTGTCTGTGCTGAGCCCTGCAGGGACCCCAGAGATGAGTAAGATGGACCCTACAAAGGCATCTTATCATGTTGGGGGAGGACAGCAGAGAGAAAGGGAAAACATATTGTTGGAGTCATCCAGAATAGAGAGGGGTTTGTTTTGTTATCGGATATTAATCATTCATTTGTTCTTTAGCTGGGGAAATGTCTGATGAGGTAATCAAAAAGAAGACTCTAGCTTCAGCTGTAGCCTGTTTAGAAGGAAAGTCGCCAGGAGAGAAAGCAGCAATCATACATCAGCATCTTGGTCGTCGAGAAATGACAGATGTGATCATTGAGACCATGAAATCCAACCCAGGTATGCTTTCTAAGACCCTGGACTGTCTTTTGTACTGTGAGCCTCTGTTGCCTGTTTTATACATGTTGTTCAAATAGCCCTTGGTTTTTGACCTCTATATTCTTACATCTTTCACTGCCTTGTGTGCCTTATATGAAGTTGTCAAGCCACATTTCAGCTTCTCCAAATATTCTTCTAAATTGATCTTAACAAAGCTGAGTTGGTAACTATTCCATGGGGGAAAGCTATGTACCATATAGGTCAGTGGCAGATCATAATTAACCCAGGTAAATATATTGTATTTTCCCCTGCTTTGCCAGCTTTTTCCAGAGAGGATGTATACTCCACTTCCAGTACAAAGGTGGTCAGAAATGGTAGGTTTAGTTTTCAAATTTAATAGCCTTGAGTGTCCCATTAAGAGAGTATGATGAAACTGCCAAATATATGGGACTTGTGTTATGTACTGCCAAATATAAGAGCCATCCTTAAGTTTCTGAGGGTGTTAATGAGATTTTTATGGGGCAAAGAGATTTCAAGTTGATATGCTCCCAACACTCAGCTGTTCTGTTAAAGTAGTTTGTATTGCAGTATATTACAATTTCTCTGTCAAAGCTTATCCTTCTGAGTTGAAAGTGTAATCTGGTTAGAATCCTTCAACATATTTCCTATCAGTTTATAATATGCAAATTTTTGATTTGTGAAAGATGAACTAAAAGCTACAATGGAAGAAGAAAAGTCTTCAGAAGCATCCCCCACTGCACAGAAAAGTAGAGATCAAAGTAAAGAGTGCATAAATGCTACTCCTGATTCTCCATCCAAACAGCTTCCCGACCAAATTTCATTCTTCAGTGGAAATCCATCAGTTGAAATAGTTCATGGTATTATGCACCTATACAAGACAAAGTAAGAAAACCTTTTTTTCTTTTTGGTCTGTTTAGGGCAGAGAAAAGTCTCTTATCCTAAAGGGAAGTGGATATTTTAAGTTTCAAAAGGATAATACTTTGATGGTTTGCATGTTAGAGAATTCTTAGGTGTCTTACATTTCTAATCTTGTGGATTGAGTCAAAACTTCTTATGAAAGAAACATACAGATGCACTTAATATTCCCTTAGAAGGTGGGCATGGATGGTGATTGGGGAACATGAAAAAGAAAAAGTAAAAATGATTCATAGCATCATTATAGTCTTATATCACCACCAAATCTGTACTAAAGCTGCTGAGAATTCAGTTAACTGATGACACTTTCACCACTTATTTTTACCCTTTTCTGTTGTCCAAACAAAGATTGCTAGAGATCAAAGGAAAGGAAGCATTTGGCTAGATAAACTACAAGCTGGGCCATCAGCATCTTGGATAATTGGTAGCTGACTGCATATAGGCTGTCCTTATCCTAGCTTGTTTGCCAGGTTTCCACTTGAAAGTGAATATTCAGGTAGCCATTTTGGGTCACAGCTGTTGAAGTGAGTTTGCAGCATTTCAAAAGTAAATTGCATTATGCGAGGTTTTTCTTTCCACTCTATTCTGTAATCTTCAGACACATTCCCATGGTTTAGAATTTACTCTTTCTTATATTTAGAGCATTTTTCTCTTCTAGACCCTTTTACTGACATCCATAGCTAGAGTTGTGCCTCTGAGTTTGCTAATAACAGATTATTGTGCAAAAACTAATGAGAATAAACAACAACTAATAAGCAATGCTTAAGGCAGGTTTTTAACCATCACAAGCCTAACAGATTAAAAATTCCAGTGAAGGGTGTAACATAGAACATTTTGAAGCTTATTCTCTGTTGCAGATAGGTTTAAGGGATTCTGCATTTACCCTTGTAGTTTGTATTTTCAAGTAAAATAACAAGCTGTTAAAATTGATTTGTGAAATAGTACAAGTTTTATTATTTCTTGTATTCTTGGACATAAAAGTTGTCTAATTAGTGATGTCTGAACTAACCATACCTCATCTATTCAAGACAGTCTAATTATTGTCTTATTAGTAAGATGACCTCCTTAAAAGAAGATGTGAGGCGCAGTGCCATGCTGTGTATTCTCACAGTCCCTGCTACAATGACCAGTCATGACCTTATGAAGTTTGTCGCCCCATTTAATGAAGTAATTGAACAAATGAAAATCATCAGAGACTCTACTCCAAATCAATATATGGTGCTGATAAAGTTTAGTGCACAGGTAAAAGTTAAGATATTAAAAATCTCTTTGCCACAGAAACTGTTTTTGAAAGTGTATAATAATAGCTGTGTGTGATTTATAACATTTTGCACCTAAAATTCTGAACATACATATCTTCCAAGATATTGTTGTAATTCTAGATGTATTTTTAAGTTCATTAGCAAAAAGGCAATTCTAATTCATACCCATAATTTTTTGTAAATCAGATTGGGTGTGAAATCTAATATTTAGGTTGTTTTGTTTTGTTTCTTTTTTAATATGATAGTAACTATTTCAGTAGAACAGTAGTTCCCAAAGTTTTCGAAGTTAACATTGTATTATTATTTGCCATTATAACACTATGCCCCTGCTTCTTTCATTTTCTTTTTTAAAGGTACTCTTGGGCACATTTTAGAAAATAAAATCCATTTTTTAAATTATTACTTTGGTGGCCAGGAGGAATTTTGTGACATTCCTTAAAGTATTAAACATGCTTTAGAATTCTGATTGGAAATTAGTATAATAGAAAGAAACACTGAAAGAATGGTGATATTTTCGATTTTTAAAAATGCTGTGCATTATAACAGATACTTTTTGATTTAGGAAGGCTTTGCTGGCCATTCCATTTCACTTACTGCATTAATTAGCACTTTCCATGTTAGTTATGGTTATTATAAAGGTCTTCTCTTGGGTTTGCATACTCATTCTTGTGGGAATATTTTTTCTAAATGAATAAAAAAACAAAGCAAACTTTGTTTTTAACCAGATATTAAATTAACCAGATATTAAAGGTATTCTAGCCTTAGGTTTCATTGAAATTCCATTAGATTTTTGAGAAGCAGCTTTATTAAATTACTTTATTACTTCTCTGTCACCTCAATGACAAGCAGCCTTCTTGAATTTGCCCCATATTAACAGTTCTAATTTGCTGATTAGCAAAGAAATGGATGTGCCTTCAGGATCATTAACTATTGCCTCTCTGACAAGTCACACAGATTTGTGGGTGAAAGGGAACATATGACACAAGGTTACACTTGCTACCTCTTCCTTCCTCTTTACAGAAATCCAGAATCAACAGCATTGCAGCCATTTATTGGCCATGGGGAGGCAATTAAGAGAGTGGGAGTTCAACTGTATTTGTGCCTGTTCCATGGGCCCCAGAGAGAGGACCCTTAGTTTGGCACTCCATATACAAAAGGGTACACAGTTGTTATCTCTTTACCTTTTACAAAAGTACTTTAACATTGAAGGAAACATTTACAACATGAGTTTCAGCTAGCCGGTAGACTCATACTACATGAGTAACCTTTATCTACTGCTGTACCACTCACTGTGCTACGTGCTTCACATGCATTGTCTCATTTAGTCCTCACTACAGCCCAATGAGGTAGACAGGTACTGTTGTCCCTGTTTGACAGATGAGAAAACTGACTGCCGAGGGAAGTTAGTGAATTGCCCAGGACCACACAACTAGCAATAATGACTGAATTGGGATTTGCACCGTCAGTATTAATCCCTAGGACATAATCCTCTGGTAGGAGTGGGATGAAGGTGTGAGGAAGGGAAGAGAGTCATTGTTTTCAAGACATTCCGTAACAGCAACGCTTTAGTAATAGTTTCTAATTAACAATCAAGAGCACTTAAGGTGAACCAGTAACTGAATCTGTAAGTCAGCCACATAGATTAGGAGAAAAAATATGTTTAAGGACATAATAGACTTTTAAAATTACCAAAAGTCTAATAAACCCATGACACTGACTTGCCTTATAAACCCATAAACTTTTTTGTAGCAAATGCTACCCTTGGTAACATGCAGGTAATACTCCGGATATTTTCTGGTACTGTTAATAGATTTTCTTTGTACATCTGCACATTCTTTCCACCTCTGTCTTTTGACCAGGTGCAGGTTACTCAAATTGATGGATGTTTCTTGATACTGTGAAACAGCTTGCCACATGCTTCTTCCCTGTGGGGATAGAGCCCTTGACTTTGGTATCATGAGTTGTATTAATTTTTGCTAACCCTGGATTTTAGAGTTCAGGGCTCATCCTATTGAGAATTTTCTAACACTATCCTTGTATAAGGCTTGAAGTTGTTAATAATGGGCCATAATGAGAACAGTAGACTCGGTAGCTACCAACTGCTGAGCACTAATTAGGTGCCAGGGCCCTGTGCAAAGTGCTTTTCATGCATTATCTCCTTGAATCCTCTCAACATTTTCCTGAAGTAGGTGGTATTACTTTCCTACTTCACAGTTAAGGAATCTGTAAGGCATGGATAAGTCGTTTGTTCGAGCTACACAGCTAATAAGCATGAGAGCTAGAATTCAAACTCAGGTAGCCCAACTTCATAGCATGGGCAGCCAATAAGAGTATAACCATACTCTTATTCCTTCCTATTTCTCACTGGAGAATTTTAATAAGAAGTAATAGGCCTCCTCTGTATCTTTTGTGATCTTTTGAATTTCTGTTGGCCATTGCTTTATGTGGACGTCTTACAAACAGATGTCCTTACAAAGTTGTACTGTGATCTTTTAGAAAACTTGATCTTTGGATAAGGATTTTGTAATTGATCAGAAAGCAGGGAAGATTCAGTTTTATAGTTCTTTGGAACCAAAAAAGTACAGATAACTTGTCAATAGAGTATTGTTTTAGTTTGTTAAAGCTGCTGGGAGCAAAGTATCAGAAATGGGTTGCCTTTTACAATAGGGATTTATTAGGGTAAAAGCATACAATTCTGAGGCGGCGAAAATGTCCAAATCAAGGCATCAGCAGAGATGCTTTCTCACCAAGGTTGGCTGCTGGTGAGGTCCTGCCACGTGGCAAGGTAAAATGGAGATGAGTCTCTGCCAAGGTCCCTGCTTTCCCCTCCAGGCTCACTTTCTCCCCAAGCTCAGCTGTGGGAGATCAGGCACATGGTTTATCTCTCCCTCCTTCTCGCCTTGGGCTGCTCTGCTGATTCCAGCCTCTGACTTCTCTCTCAGCCTTTCAGGATTTCTGTCTTCCTGCCACTATTGGCAATCTGGGAGTCTTCTCTCACATGGCAGGGTAAAATGGCAGCTGTCTTTATCTGTGTGTCTCCTCCATTTATAAGAACTCCAGTAAAAGGATTAAGGATCCACCCTAGGTCCCTCAGTCTAATCAAAGGCCCTTAACTGAATCTAACCAAAAGGTTCCAACACATATAATAGATTTACAGGCACAGAAATAGATTTGCTTAAGAACGTAATTTTGTGTATCTCATTATGTTTTCCTCCTTGTGTCTCTTGTTGCATCATCTTGTTGCATCATCTCACCACACCTGCCCATTGTGTCAATTCGCTGTCTTGCTTGTCTTCTTTACCCAGGCCCTCTCATGTGGTAGGCAGGAGCTCAATCGTTTGAGTCACATCCGCTTCTGTTTTTTGTTTTTTTCAGGTACCGGGGCCAGGGATTGAACCCAGGACCTTGTATGTGGGAAGCCAGCACTCTACCACTGAGCCACATTGGCTCCCCTGAGTTGTTGTTTTGTTTTGTTTTTCATTTTTTTTGTTTGTTGTTTCTTTTTTTGTTTTTAGGAGGCACCAGGGACTGAACCTGGGTCCTCCCATGTGGGAAGTAGGCGCTCAACCACTTGAGCCACATCCTGTGCCCAGCTTCAGGTTTTTGTTTTGTGCATTTCAGTGGTGGGTTGAAGTAGGAATCGTATGTTTTGTTCCCTACTCTCTTCATAGTGCATAGCACAGTCCTGGCCTGTACTGGGTCCTCAGTAAATATTTGAACAAATGAAGGTGTATTTCCAATACCAAGAAGTTTAAAGAAGAAATCAGTATTTTGAGGGATCTAACTGTTTATAAATGTTCTCATAAAAATAAAAAAAAAAAGTACATTTCTATGGTATAAACAAACAACTCCCCCAAGAAAGGAATTCTCTGTCTGGTGTCCACTTGGCTTTATCACATGCCAAGGGTCACGAACCTTGTCCCTTCCTCTGGGGAGGTGTGGCCACTTGGTGAGCATTTCAGAGCTGGAAGGTCTGAGGAGGGACAAAGTGCGATCCTCTGCTGGTGCCTGAGGCCCTGACATGACCCACTGACTGAGACAGTCCGTTCTCTTGATACATGAATCCATGTGCTCACTGTGCTGCTTACTCATCCAAAATCATTTCAGGAAAAGGCCACTGCTCTTGAAAAATGGGAGAAGCCATTTTAGGTTGCTTCTTTATTGTATTAAAAAGATTTACTGAGCAACAACAGACTTTTTAACATTTTGATGAAAGTAAAATGCACTGTACCCAACACAAAGATTGTTTCCTGAAGGAAGGAGTCTTCTCCCTTCCAATGGGTGGTGGGGGAGACACACTACTTTCAGATTTATCATCTTTCCTTAGCTGCTTAGCTCATTTGGTCATATTAGAATAGCATAAATAAGCAAGAATTTACTGGAATTACATCATCAGAGTGGAATTAAAAGCTGCTGAAAAAAACTTAATAGTTGCTGTAAGATTTAGAAGCCCTATGAGGATAGAGAAGCAGGGCTATTTTTGCCTGGAACAACCTTGAATCTCTTCTTAGAGATTGATCATGCAGCATTTCCTTTTGCAGAATTTCCCCAAGAAATAGCTTGGTAGGGCCAAAGCACACAGTTTCCTATGTTTGGGCTAATCTGTGTGCTAGTGAAACCCACACAAGCCTTGGCTTCCCAGCTGCTTCTAAAAAGCTGAATTTAAACTGGAATTATCTCTTTGTTGCTTTCACAAAGGCTAGACTAGGAGCTTTGATTTACCTTTGTCTGTACTCAAAAATGTTCTCACGTGCCTTTGCACCTTTACTTAAAAGAGACTGTTTCCCCATATTCCATCTGTATTCCACTCAAAGGGGATGAAACTGTTTCATCTTGGACCCTTTGACCTTGGCTGAGAGTTTTACTTTTGGTATTGGACACTAGGTTGTTGTTTAAAATCTTCTGATGGAATCCTTATCTAATTCTCATGGATCATTACTATTTGGTTTATTGAAGAGATGGAGTTGGCTTTTCACTCCATACCTGTTCCACTGGTCTTCTATTTTTTCTGATGTGATTCTATTTTTTTTTTTTTTAAAGAGCCTTTCTACAGCAATCATCGTTATGATTTGATTCCAGGCTTTGTAAAAATGAGTGTTTACTTCGTAGCTGCTATGAAAATAAAAACTGATTTCAAGGGAAATGTTGACTCTTGCTGGTTGAATATTAAAATTGTACTAGCTGTCAAGGTACTGCACATCAGTACTCTCTGCCAGTTCAAGTTAAAACTATAATGTAGCCCAGCAAACACTTTGGAGATGTAGGATATTGACCAATGAGTTCAATTAGCTTATGAACCTGCTTCTGTAGAAGTTAGTTTTAGTGGTTTCCTCTCCTATGTATAATTTTTAAATGCTGGTGAGAATAAAGTCATGCATCTTGAATATAAAGCAAGTTTTTAAGAATCTCTCTCAATATGTTTCCTTTTCCCCAACATGTATATAGGCTGATGCAGATAGTTTTTATATGGCATGCAATGGCCGGCAATTTAACTCAATAGAAGATGATGTTTGCCAGCTCGTCTATGTGGAAAGGGCTGAAGTGCTGAAATCTGAAGATGTAAGTGCAAATAATTTTTATATTTGATATAAATATAGCAAAATAGTATAAAATAAATGTTAAAATTTTATCTGAAATGTCCAGAAAAGGTAAAGTCATAGAAAGTAGATAAGTAGTTGCCAGAGACTAGAATGAAGAGGATTGGAACATGACTGCTGATGGGTATGGGGTTTCTTTTTGGGGTGATGGAAATGTTCTAAAATTAGATAGGCTGAAGATTGGACAACATTGTGAATATACTAAAAACCACTGAATTGTACAATTTTAAATGGTGGATTTTATCTTAATTTTTAAAATTGCAAAGAAAATGTTTCCAAAAAAATATGTTCTCTGTGTTGTTGAAATGAGTGTTCAGCTATTCCAGATCAATGAAACATCACCTGGAGCCAAAAAGAGGTTATTGTTTTTGTTTTAAATATTAACCTTAATCTTCTTCCTGATTCTTGATTCTATGTTTTTTTTGTTTGTTTTAATTGTTTTTTTTTTTTTTTTTTTTTTTAGATTTTATTTATTTATTCATTTATCCCCCCCTTGCTGCTTGCGCTCGCCGGGCCAGCCAACCACGCTGTGCGGGCGGGCTTGCCTTCACCAGGAGGCCCCGGGAACCGAACCCGGGGCCTCCCATATGGTAAACGGGAGCCCTACTGATTGAGCCACAGCCGCTTCCCTAATTCTGTTTTTGATGCCATTTGTGATTGATTTGAGTTGCTATCCTCCTTGGGAGCCTTTCCATTACCATATGTGATCACTTGAATAATTTTATGTAGCACATACTACTCTATATATATTTAGATTTTCTTTTTTTTTTTTTTCAAAGTAGACCTAAAGCTCTTTTTACCTTAAAATCAGCTTGGGGGAATGGATGTAGCTCAAGTGGTTGAGCGCCTGCTTCCCATGTACAAGGTCCTAGGTGCAATCCCTGGTACCTCTTTAAAAAGAATAAAATCAGCTTAATGGAAATAAGTCCAGCTAGATTGTTCTGTCATTTAATTAGGTAAAATAAAATTGTTAAGTGCTAAAATTGGGCTTCCCTTGTGCCAGGCACTGTGCTAGTCCTCAGTTTAGAGACTCTTTTCTCTAAATGAGCTTGATCTCTTCGACTTCCGGGAAGTATCTACTCTTTGGGAGATATATATTAACGTGATTTTTCTCAGCTTGCCTTTGTATGTATCCCTTTTCACCTTCACTTAAGTATTCCTACTTGTCTTTCAGCTGTCAGGTCTCAAGTTAGACATTGCTTTCTTAAGGGTGCCTTTCTTGACCACCTAGACCAAGTCATGCCCCCTGTTCCCTACTCTATTATAGCTTTCTGCACTTTTCCTTGACAGCACTTAATGACTCTTGGTAATTATGCTTTTTTTAATTATTTGAATTTTGACTGTTCCTCTACTAGACTCTTAAGTAAGCTCTCTAAAGTCAGAACTTACTCTTGTATTCCCCCCCCCCACTTAATGAATTTGTTGCTCACTATTGTTCCACACCTAGAACAGTGTTGGCAGAGAGCAAGGACCTATAAAATCAGTGTTGTTAAGGGGAGTGGGTGTGGTTCAGGGGTTGAGTGCCTGTTTCCCATGTACAAGGTTCCAGGTTCAATCCTCAGTACCTCCTTAAAAAAAAAAAAAAAAAATCAGTGTTGTTAATACTTTTGTGACTAACTAGAAAGTGTTAACAATTTACTCTGCAGAAACATCATGCAAATCCATTCCTATTTTACAGCTTTTGTTGCTTTGTGTTCTGTCATAGTTCTAGATGTTTAGCACTAGAGATAGCAGTCTGGTAACATGTTGAATAATCTGTTAAGGTTGTGGCAGCAGTCTCCCTTCCTAGAATGTCAGGTGAGGGCAAGGATCTGGGTCTGTTTTGTCCAACACTGTATCCCCAGTGCCTTGCACAGTGCCAGGAATATAAGAAGTTCTCAATCAATATTTGTTGAATGGGGAAGCGGCTGTGGCTCAATCAGTAGGGCTCCCGTTTACCATATGGGAGGCCCCGGGTTCGGTTCCCGGGGCCTCCTGGTGAAGGCAA